>JAWMRA010000130.1:22277423-22321791 GCA_035584735.1 Pseudotriccus pelzelni | reverse complement strand
GATACAAAGGGGGGAGGGATGCTTGTGTAAATACATAGTGCTTTTGCTTAATTAGAATTGCTGTAGATGTAGTTGCTCAGTTTTTATATATGTACTAGTAATAAATCCTAATATTATTTTCTCCCCAATCAGATCTCTTTGTCTGCATAAACCTTCTCTCGTCTTAGAGCAATTTGTGGGGAGGGTGTGGTAAAAACTGTCCCCTAGGCAAACCCATGACATAGATAAAACAGTATTTATGGCTACCTGTTCATTTAAAACCTGCTCTAATCTGGTAGGTAGAATAAAGCTATATCCTTGGGCTTTGTGCTTTAAGATGTTTCTTTTTTTTCTTGGTTTTTCCATGTGAAGGATTGAGTCTGTTGCCGTAGTGTTTTGGGTATTTACAGATGGTAGTGCTATTCATATATGCAAAATGTAAACTATAATTTCCCAGCTCCAACTTTTCATTGATATTTTTGTGTCAGGTTGCAGAGTGCAAGATAGAATTGCAGGGGTTTCTTTTCCTAGTTAAGTTAATTGAACCTTATTGCACTTTGCTGGCTTTGACTACATATTACATAAGTATCCAGCAGGGCAGCCTACTTCTGATGCGAAAATTCCACCTGTGAAGACAGATGAGACAGAGTACAGAAGCATGAATTAGAATGCTTCAGTCTGTTTCTTCCATCTGCATGACACTGGGGAAAGTCTCTTATAGGATGAAATCACTTCAGATTTTAGTTATCTAGTAAGGAGAAAAAAAAAAAGCAAAGTGTGTTTGAAAGATTAGAAATACTGGCCCAGCCTTGTTTCAGATTCCTTTGCTGTGAGTAGAAGACATGTATGATGAGGAGACAAAAGTGAATTTGTGAAGGTGATGATGAAGCCTGTTTAATTATCTGCAATTTTTTCATGGAGAAAGTTTTACAAAATATACCTGGCAAACAGCTGTATGGCAGAAAAAAATTTTGTTAGTGAGGGAATGGGGAAAAGCAAAGACGTGGAGAACTCAGGGGGAAACGTCTATGGAAGTAATTCTCATATTGGCTTTCCTTCACTTCTGAAGAATGGAGATTAGTTAGCCTCCTTGTTCTGTGTAGCTGAGAATACTTTGACCATGGCCTTTTAGTACCTTCAAAGACTGTTGCTGTTCATGGTAAATGATGAATTTGTGCTTCAGTTGATAGGTAGTGCCAAGATGTTTTCCATCATGAAGGGATATTCTGGATACATCAGTGTGGTTATTTTTTTAGAGAGTTAGTTTTAGTGGGATTCGTACCTATAAGTTTATCTTACTTGAAAAGCTTTTAACAGGAAGATGCTGAAATGTTTTGTAGGTGCATTTTGCTCACCCTTCTAAGATGTACTTATTCTGGGGTTTTTTCTTTATATAACTTGAAGCATTTTAAAACTTCTGATGGCGTCTTATATGCAAGTTTGGGGCTGTCTTGTTTCATCTCTATAAAATATTATTTGGTACTTGGAAGAGAGAATGATATGAATATAGTGGCTATGACATGAAAACTGCAAAATCTGGATCTAAAACTGTAGTGTTGCTATTAATGAGCTATATTATGATATACATGCTCTTAAATCCAGGGCATGAAATAGATGTAATATTTCTCTCCCATTCCTTATTACTCTTATTAAAAAACCAAACAGTGATCCACTTTGTTTCAGCTTGGCACAAAGATTAAAAATGTGTGATACAGTTCAGGTTTGGATTGTTCATTAGTTGACACAAACATGAATATTCATTGTTTCCTCATTTATATATCACAATAGAAATGGAAGCACTCACTGTAACAGGGTTCATGTTTAATAAAATGAAGTGCATGGGGAAATAGCATTAACAAAAAATATACTGAGAATATAGCTGTGTTAGGCCTATTTTACCTAAAAAACTTGATAAGAGTAGACTGATGAAGCATCTCTACAAGTTATTCAAGATTGTTTATGGAAATAAATCCATTCTTTCTGAAGAACAAGGAGTGAACTGCACTGGAAAGTAATGACATTGTTTATATTTCTTAGATACTTATGGCAAAGCAAACATTTCTTTTGAAATGTTCTCTTTTCATCAAAAAAGAGAAAGTCAAGTTCTATTTGCATTTTCGGTAATGGAAAGTCAATGACTTTGCATAAAAAGCAAAAAAAGTCTAAAAAATCTGAAATGCTGCCTTTCATTTTTCTAATGAGCAAAATGAGAAAGAAAAGCAGACTTTGACTGATAGCATTTGGTTTATCAATCTCACAAAGAGATAAATGTTTCAGAAGAAAATTACCAAGCAGTTCAAATAAAATGTTTGGATAATGATGTGTGAAGCAGTTGAAAAAAAACTGGAAGTCCTAAGGACAGGCTGTTCCTGACTCTCCACTGAAAACATAATCAAACTTTTTGCAATTGATGTTATACTTGTTGTTTCTACTGGGATTTGATTAAGAATGTTAATAATACAATAGCATAAGCTGCTTTTACTTATAATTCCCATACAGTTTTGAAGCTCTAAGGAGTGGCAAATTGTCTGCAGGAAACTGATGTCTGGTGAGACCACTGATGGGGATATAAGAGGAAGAGAACATTTTCATCGGAAAGAAGAGATCTCAAATATTTTTGAGTGTTGTGTCCAAAAAATATTACTTTTAGTTTCATCTGCTCTTAGTGACTTGACTAGGAATCTGACATGACTGTAAGGTAGGGCACAGGGCCACGATCCCTTTCCAGTAATGAGGGATAAACCTCTAAAGTATAACCTCTGAACTGGTGAAGGCCATATGAATTTCTACTAGCAAAGAACTCTTTCTGAAATGATCTGTTCTGGTATTTAAAGCCATAATTTTAAATATAAATTAATTGTATCCTTGATGATCTTTAGTAAAAGGAGTGTGATATTTATTTATATTTCAGTAGGTCTGAACCCTGTGCGCTCTGACTCTTACAGGACTTTCTGTTAAGTTTCTATAGTTTTTGGAAGTTTTTGCTTCCTGCTGTATATTCTTCTTGGTTAATACGGTTTCGCTGAGAAAGAAAATCAATTTATGTATTCTTTTAGTGTTTTCCTTGGAGGATTTATGCAGTATTGTGTACAGCACGCAGTACAGTCTATGGAAAAGAAAATCAAATTCAGTAGTTCTTGTCTAGGCACTGTTACATCTCCCAAATAAATGAATAATATGGCAGAGCAGATTCTTGATAATCTGTACTCAGGAGAGAAACTGCAGATTTGATTAGTCAATTTGAAGACTGCGCACATTGGATAGGGTTTTGGTGGGTGGGAGCAGGGAATTTTTCAACTCAAAAGCATTTTCTGATGCAACATGACGTTTTCTCAACGCTACTAGGCTACTTCTGGACTGCTCTCCTAGACGCTTATTAGTGCTTTCACACTGATTGTGAAACTGCCAGGGGCTCCTGCCTGCTACTACTCTAATATAGGTAGATTTGCATTGTAGATGGTTATCATCACTAACTGCCCCCCTGGCCCCCACCCCCCCCCACCACCAAAAAAAGAAAACCAACCAACAACCCATCTTCTTTCACAAAGCCATACCAGTGCCTAGAGGAGGATGAGGAAGGGTTGTGAAATATTGTGGAATATTTCATATCCTTGAGGAAGGATGTAGCCTCCCTGGAAAACAGGTAGCACAGGTGGGAAGCTGATGCACAACCAAACATCTGTACTTGCGGTAGACTTGCAGAAGCTCAGTTTGTCCACACTGGGGGCTTCTATCTCTGTATGTGGCATCCCTTGTTCTTTTCTATCAGTGTGTGGTAACCACTGGAGTCATGAAACAGTGCTGAGGAAAAAGCAGTAATCTTACCTGCTAGTAGTGCCTGCAGCCATCAAACCTTGTATTTATGCCTCAAGAACAAAGCACCGCTGGATTTAGTCACTCCTAATTAGAATTACAGCAAGGGTTCTTAACCTGTGATAGTAGTGCTTGACTACCTTGCATTCAGCTGTGAGGTGAAATATTTGAGCATTCTTATTGACTTTGATTTAATGTGCTTTTTAACTGACAGCCTTTAGAAAGGCAATAGGTGGAGAAAAATGATAGGTGTCAGTAAGGGACTACTCATATTATTATAAAAGAAATGAAATTATGATTTTATATGAAACCATTGCTAAAACCATCACTACCTTTTTCACCCATACAATGAAAGTGAACTTTGTCTTTTTAGAAACAGGAGACATGAATCTTCCATTTCCCTGGAAAAAAACAAGAGATCCTGCCAGCAGCCAGACCAGTAATTTGAGGGGGTTATTACTAATTTTGCATACCACTAATTTGGGTGTTTGTTAGTGATTATGAAATGTGACAAAGGCACGCAATGTAGTTAAACTGAGGTAAGGTAGCTGTTATGCTGTGGTTTCTGTTGCTATGATCTGTTTTCTCATGCTCTCTCACTTATTATGCTCTTCTTGGGTCTAATTTCTTGCAGTATAAACTGCTTGGGACAAGCACCATCATTTCTGCGTGCCCGTGATATATCTTGCAGGGGGTGCTGGTCCAGTGCTAGAATTTTTTGGTTATTATCTTTAATTTGAGTAGCATTATCTCTGTTGAATTATTGCAGTTGTAAAGCAATAGTTTTTGTGTAACGTGCTTCCCTCCTTCCTGTAGTAAAAACTAGGCTAAAATTACTTTTAATTAAACTTAACAGATGTTTTTTAGTAAGGCTGCTAGTCACAAAAAGTCTTACAGTAAATTGCACATATCTAAGAAGAATACATAGTAGTTCAACCCTAAATTGCAAGCATCAGAAACCAGCAAATTTCAAATGATTAATGGGAATTGCACTCAAAAGCATTGCTGCAGTAAACACAGGAAAAAACTTTGCAGAAAGACTGTGCAGAGATCTTATGATTTATCCCGGAGGAGACCAATGGGGTCCTTTTGGTTTTATGAGAAATATTCATTAGGACATAACAGCAGAAATAAGTTCCACTTGATATTACTCTTCCAATAGTTCTTTTAAAATTCTTTGTTAATAAAATAAGGGATTTTTTTTTTAAATTTTTTTTTACTAGAAGAATGTCTTGAAATAGGCACAGAAGCTATTGGGAGACTGAAGAACATCCTCTGTTTTTGAGCAAGATGTAGGTGTTGTTGGTAATTGTGCTATTAGTGCAGCCAAGATGGTGCCCTGTACTGGAATTCTTACATTTTTGTTAGAAATTATCACGTATTACTTTAGTACAAAATATGAGATTTTTTGGAGTTTGATTCCTGTACTTGGCACCTGTTTACATTTTTCTGTATTTTTCAGTTTCAAATACATCTATGTAACCAGCCATGCATACTTCTACTTTCTTAATGTATACAAAAAATAGAATTGTTCCCATTCCTAATGCTTTTGGAAAGATAGATATTAACACAACTCAGGCATACATTGAACTTGCAGCTGCAAAATAAGGAAGAAAATGTGTGCTGTTCGAGCATTTTGTGGGCATGGGTAAAAGCTGACTAGAAACCTTATTTACATTGAATTATAATATTTTATTGCTCTAGGAATTTCTACATTTTGATCCAGCCTTGGATGCCATTGTTTGAAATAAAGGCTTTTCCAGTCAAATTTGTGGTTCATGTACATCAATCTGTCTCAATAGTTTGAAAAACAATCTTTTAAAATAACCATGTAATTAGACTTTTACAGCTATAAGTGCTAGTGATTACCAGCAAATGACATTGATTTCAATAGGCCATCAGTTCAAATAATTGTTTTCCATGGAAATGAAATGTTTAAGCTCTAATTTCTTTTTCTTTAGAAGTTATTTTCCAGCTTGTAAGAATTATCACAGACGAAAAATAAACTAGTTTGACCACAAAAAGTAGATTAGCCCAAATTTTTGCATACTACCTGGAGTATCCCCTCAGATGGGGATTTGTCCATTTAGTTAGGCACATCTTAACCCACTTTGTTTTGCAAGAAACTGCGTATTTTAAAAAATTGTCTGTCCTGGATATTCAGCAGAAATATGGGAAGCCATTTGAAGACCACTATGAATACTTTTGAAAGTGAATAGGTTATCAGCCGAGTGCATGTATCCCCCAAGCCCTGTCCTATTCATCCAGCTGAAAGAGACTGCCTGACTTTGGATTACCATTAAGCTCAGCAGGTGATTGTTGAGGAGGTGGTTGAAAGGAGTAGAATATTTACAGCTGGGTGAGAGACTGGACTGACTCTCTAATGGAAACAAAACTTGCAGGAGCCTGGAAACTACTGGTTTTACCTTGGCTATAAGGCAGGTGCATTGCCCATCTGTCAGGGAGCATCACTGTTTTTGACAAAGATGATTCCATACAGAAAATTCAGAGGCACAGCTGTGCTTGGGATGGTAATGAGAGCTGAGTAATAACACTGTTTTCTAACTTGGGTGGTGTTTGTTCAGAACAGCAGCCTGACATGGAAAGGTTGAGCATTTCAGCAGACAACTTGCTCTGCTCTTAATACTTTATATTTTCTCTTGAGAATTTTAACTTGCAGGGACTTTGCACTTGAATTTATTCCTCCCTTTGGCACTCAGGTGTTTTCTGCCACAGTCACTGTGAGCTCCTTGAGATTTCCTGGCCCCTTTTGTCAGAGCTCTGCATGCAGGCTGACACTTGGCTGCTCTACATGCTATTCTGAAGGCTGTGGCACAATGGATAGGAAAGGTAGGTAGGGCTGAAGTTTCTGGAGTAGCAGACTACATAAAGTATTCTGTGCAGATACATCTAAAAATATGATTTTAAAATTGATGTGAAATATGTTTTTTCAAATGATCTGCATTTTATAAACTGCAGATAGCTTAAGTATCCAAGTAATAATTTGTTATGAATATAAACAATTTTTAAAAAGTGAAGCTTTTAAGTCAAAAATAATGCAAGTCATCCCACACTCATAAACTCACTTAGTTTTCATGAATAGGAATTTTAGAGTGAAAAAACTCATTCATGAAACATATCTGATTAGCTGTAGAGCCAGGAGCTGGTTTCTGATAATTTAAGCTGAAGTTCTGGGCTGAATTCCCTTTGCTTGTGGTAAGAGTGGGGTTTTCCTCTTAGTTCAACAGGAAAAACAAATATTTTGATTACATTGCAAATATGACAGAGAAGAAGGCTGTCATAATTTATCATCATTTGAGCTCTACCAAGTCTCATATAGCCATATGAGTTTGCATTGTTCTTCGTCATCAGCCAGTAAACCCCAAACTATCTCACAGTGGACAAGCAAGTACTCTTGCCTTCTGATGGTACCTGTCACTTGCTATCCACTTGATCTTTCTGGAGCTTCTCTGTTGTTGGCAGCTTTTATTTTCTTCTGTCATCTTTTGCCACAAAATTGTTTCCGTAACATGCTCTTCACATTCCCCTTGCTGCATCTAGTGCCTGTCATAAAGGTGAGTGTGAATGCTCAGGCTCTTAATGATGGCACTGAGCTGTTACTGTTTAACAATAAAAAGCTTTATGTATTGATAGTGCTCCTATGAGGAGCTGGGAATAGCATGGATTAGGTGAGGAAATTTTCCATGTAAGATATATTCCCAGAACAGCTGTCTTGTAACAACTAGTCATGTCCTGTGACTCTTCATGACTTTGTTCCAGCCTAAAGACTTGGTATTCACATAACAAAAGCAAGATGGGCCTTTTGGAAGCTTTACCTCCAGTGCTAGCAGAAATAAGAAAGATTTCCATTAGAATTTTTTCTTAATGGGCATATGATGCAAAAATCCCTTTAGGATGAATTATTCACTCTTAGGGAGGCAGTTGATATTTTTTTAAGAATTAGTTGCTATTCTATACCGTATGTGGAAGTTATTGTCTTTTTTCTGTAACTCTGCAGCAAGGGATTTTTTTAGTATTACCTTGTAAAGATCTGCTTCTGTATGGAACTATGACTCAAGCTTTTATATATCTGGATTAATTTCTTATTGTCTTTCACAGAGGAAGAAAAATCCCTTCTTTTTATAGCTCATTCATTTTTACATTTCCTTCTGTGTCGTACTCCTTTCTATTAACACAAAGACTCCTTTTATTTTATATGCCTGTAAAAAGCAGCAGGCTTCTCTCCTAATCAGTGTTGTCTAGGTTCATTGCTGGAGGGCCTAGGTCATTAGTAATAAAGGTCATTACTTGATGTTTCCAACACACAGGCTTTCAGATGATCCCTCCCTCCCTCGTTTAATCTCCTAGTGTCTAAAACCAGTCTTGGCCTCATGTTATTAATTTATTTTTTTTTTTAAATAATAAAATGGAGAACTCCTGGAAACAAAAGCTTTATAATTACGCTGGTGTGTGCACAATAGATGCAAAGATATGACAAAGCACACAAGACCTGAAAGCTGAGGAAAGAGAAGGAAGTGCTTGCTATCAGATTCACTGCAGGTTTCTCCAAGGGGCTGAATCAAATGTTGAAGGAAAATCCCATGGAGCCCTAAGGCTGCCATGTCATGCCTGCCCTCATTACCTTACATCTTATCCTCCTCTGATTCCTAGCATCCTAATTGAAAAGACACTTTGTAGTATAAAGCTGTGTTTGAATCACTTTGAAAGCCAAGCTGCTCTGGTATTTTTCCCAGCAAATGTTTTGCTCGGATCTTTGAGCTTATTAAACAAAATGATCTTCTGAAGCTTCTTGAAGCGCAGGCATGACTCTGCTGCCCCTGAATAAGGGCAAAAGTAGCAAATTCTAAATATAGTGTTTTGTCCAGGGTTTTAATAAGCTTGGTTTCTGAAAGTTAACTAATCTCTCATCTCTCATATTTTCATTTCTCTTCTTATTTCATCTTCTATCACCATTCCCCCTGTCTCCACAATTAAACAAATTATATGTATTTAGTAGAGGATTTAGTTTGAGTTTTAGTTAGTTGTTTCTTTTGTTTGGTTGGATTTTTTGTGGTTTTTTTTTTTTTTTGTGTGTGTGTTTTCTTTTTTTTTAATTTACACTAAGCAGAATGTAATAAAAAAAACCAAAACCAAATCCACTATTTAGGTGCTCTGTTTGCAAGGAGACTGTAATTTTGGGAAACATAATTCTGTCATTAAAGAGCTTTCAGATGCCCTCCCTGGAGGGATAAAGGTATTTATAGTAGATCTGGATGAAGCCCTTTTCTTCAAATTTTCATTCAGTAAGAGCAGGATGAGGGAAGAGAATGCAAACCTACTTCTGTTTTTTTTTTTTCTCCTTACTTCTTCTGTTTTGCAGGACACAGAAAAGTGTGTGCATGTAGTTCACTGGTGAATTGCACATTCTCTCCTGCAGTGTGTGCCATCTGAGGTTACCCTAAAAGTTATTAGAATACTTTTGAGGAGGGATTTTGGGAGGTGGCAAATTAAATATGTTTAACTTGAGCCAAGGGTCAGATTTAAAGGGCAAAGAGTGACTTCAGGCAAACACTAATAATTTTTAAGTCTACATTCATTAAACTTTTGGACAAATTTTAAATTTGTTTGGCCACCTGTGTCACCTGTGTATTCTCCAGCTTTCTAAATGGCTTCCTTTCCTGAAAGAAACCCAGCTAAGGAGGAGTCTTGCATAAGCTGGTCTTACTCCCTTTTACTTCAGCCACTACTTTCCTTAATCCTAGACTGTGCTTGTCAGCCCCATAGCACTTCTCTCCTTTTGGGCCAACAGGACAGACCACATCCTGCAATCCCCCATACACTCTTATAATCCAGTTCTTTTAAAAACATTGTAACTGAACAATGCTTCTTGGGAAAGTATCAAAAAGAATTTTCAGATAGACATATGAAAGGAAGATAAACATCTAACTGTAATGACTTCCAAGAAAATGGATGTTTTGTCAGTTTAAAGTCCCCTTACTTCTCCCATCGCTACCTTTTAAAGTATTGCTTCATAAATTGAATTCCTGGACATACAAAAAGTTTCTAAAGATTAGGTATAAATCATAACCAGTCACGCTTTGAAGGAAGCTTTCTTTCTTTATTAAGAAACATTGTGCTCTTCACAATTGCTCTGTTATTGCTTAGTATGTTCAGAGGCTGGCCTCTAATAAGACTTGGTAGTGAAGTTTTCCACATCAGTGTATACTTAGGGACCCTGAAAAAGCTTATAAATTGAAAGCCTGGCAGTGCAGTGCTGAGGTAGTTTGGTGTCCTCATTGTGCAGATGGGTCAGCTGTGGAAGTGAGATAATAAATGACCTTCTCTAGTTCATATGACAATTCTGTTTGCCAATTTACAAGTCTTTGCTCATCTCAGATTTCAGTATTTCGTTCAATTTTTAACCCGGGTGCTCAGTGGAATGTGAGCCTTGGAAAACTCTGTATCAGTCCAGTTATTTTTAAATGGTCTAATCCACATAATGTGCAACTATTCTGCACTGACTTGAAGTTAGAGGAAAACAGCAAAGAGAATTAAGTGATTCTTATGGGGATCTTTTTTTTTTTTCTTTTGCATGCCTTGATATGGGAGATTAACCATTCTCACTGGGAATTGCAGAGGATATGAATTTTAAGAAGTAGATTTCTAGAGGCTCTTCTAAACAAAGCACAAAGTCAGTTTCTTTGTCCCAAAACACAGAGGTGCTCATTCACTGCAATGTTACTCTGTTCTATGGCATGTAGTTTCTTTGAATGGAAGCGCATAGCGTAGAATAGCCCTGTGGTATTAATTTTTTTAAATCACTTGTAGTATTAGTATAATTTGAATGATTTCTTATTGACTTATGTTACCACTTCCTTTTCTGTGGAGCTAGATTTTGTCTTCTTTTATGGAATGCTTTATTTACTTTATATACTAGGGTTCATCAATGAATAATAAATTCAAAGTAAGTGCAAAATTGTGTGGATATTAAAAACAGAATGCGTTTTTATCATCTGCATACATCTGACTGCCACCAAGCCAGGAAAATGAATAGAATACCTATAGTAAAGGCATATTTCATAAACAAGAACCCAACAGTTATTTGCAGTTATTTATAGCAGAAAAATCCCAATTTTATTTTAAAGTTATGAATTAATGCACATTTCCTCCAGGAATAAGAGAATAATTAAAAACCCCTATGTATATTGAAAGCAGAGGTAGTTCTAATTATGCATGGTTTTACAGATTCAGTAGATGCATTTTTTAGAAAATGATACTTGAAGCTTATTAGTCCTGAGTAAAACCAAGCTGACTTTAACAATCCCATGAAAATCTAGATCTGCTGGAAGAAAAATAAATCACTAAAGCAGAGCATGAACTACTGCCCTTAGGTGAATCTGTAAGTGTAATAAAGTGAAGTTCAGAGGAAGAAGCTGAAGAGAATAGAATTATGTGGATTAAGAAAGAAAAGTTTCCTTTGACAGGAGCAGCCTCTGTAGACAGGGGCCAACAGGAAGCCCACCACCCTGGGTGCTGGATACAGTAAAGCTGTAGTAAACCATATGATGGGGAAAAATCCTGCACCAGGAGGCTGACCTAATTCTAATGTCTTTTTTTTTCAAAACTGCATGATGCTCCCAGGAAGGTAATTAACTGAAAATCAACAGGGAACTTGTAGTAAGCAATACCTGGAAAAATGAGTACTTAGAGTAGCAAGGGAAATGTTTGCTGTGGATGTAAAGCTGGCTGCTCAGGCAAAGCTTTTAACAAGCATTTGTGCCTATTAAATCATATAATGATTTACCTCCGGTGTGTTAGGTCAAATGGTATCCTTCCACAAAAACTTAAAACCAAATGATACATGTCAGGCTGTAGCACGGGTGAGAATGGGATGAGAGTGTGTTGTTTTCCAAAAAGCTGCTGGATTTTTTGCCTTTGAAATGCACAGACTGATGTTGCAGTACCTCATTAAAGCTGGCTGCTGCAGGAGAGTTCCCTGCATGTACTTAGGGGCTCACAGGGTTTCTTCTGATACGGCTTCTGATTTTTCTGGCTGAAAAGGACAACAAATATAACAAATGTGCCTAAATCACACTTACATTGCCTAACCCAGGGAGGTGAAAGATATCATTAGCATGCTAGGGTTGCATTAGTTTCCATGAGGCTGGTCGCATGCAGTCTGTGTTACTGGAAAGATAAAGATTCTTGACCTAAGAGATATTTAGGGAATTAACCCTGTGCCATTTTCCTGACTGATAACTACTTGTTGGATGTCTATTAGATCAGAAAAATATGCTAATGTACTCTGTTGTGGACCATTATCAACATAGCTTTAGTAGTATCGTGCAGCTTAGAAGACACTGTGATGCAGGCTGTCAGATCATTTGGGCATCTAATTCCCACTGAAATACAAAACCCCTCCATCTTTTATCCAAGTTCCTCAACAGAAGTGATCCGTTGTGAAAACAGTTGGTACTAAACTAGGGTCTCATATTACACAACCCTTCATGTTTGATCATGGTCTTAAACCAGATTTTTACAGGAGCTTGCATTTATCCAAACGTAGAAACTACTGTTATTGCTGCCAGCTGCTGAGCAGGGTGAAAATGAACATCAGGACTTAGAACTGAAATAACCATCTAATCCAACTGGATTTTTGTGTAGGCTTTAGGACCTGATCCAGAGCTCCCAGTTCACATTGGTTGACTTTGATACAAATCTGTTACCAGGGGAGGAACAGATGTAAATTTTGAAATCTTTTTCTCCTTCTTTCTCTGTTCTCTCCCTGTGCTTAAAGTTTTGACCCAATTAGGTTATTGATCTACCAATGACTGCTGTACCACTAGCAAGCACTGTTTCTCTCAGAGCTAATGAGTAGGGAGGACTTAGAAGGAGAAGTGAAGCAATGAAGATCAATCAAGATTAGTGAAATCCATCTCCAGAGCTGTTACACACTTCATCCAGAATGTGAATAAATCAGAGCTCAGGACTCTGAAGTGTAAGAATTTGTAAAAAATGTGATATTTTTGTTTTCTTTGGGAGGTACCACTATGTCCTTAATTGCTATATCTGAACATACAGTTTTGGAAACAATATTCTTTTCTGATTGCAATAGGGAATAGCCTGTATAACTACTCACAAAGTCTTCTTGTGACTGGGATGCTTTGCTTTTTTCTTCTGAACCAGATGGCCTTTTGCTAGACTTTCAGATGCTGAAAAATACTAAATTTCACTCCATCTCTAGCATGTAGGTGGATATTCTTCTGGTTTTCTTTTTAAGTTCCTCCAAAATGAAACAGGGAAGAATACGGTATAATGTAATAAGCCTAAGATGCAGCTTAGAGTCTAATTTAGGTTAATAAAGAGGGGGAAAGTAGCAGCACATTTTAAAAATGTGGGGTTTTTTAAATATCAAATTTGTATAACATTAAATTTCTTTTGAAATCGTTAATGTCTGTAATTCACATCAATTGAATACGTAGGTGACTATGATATCCTGCAGAATACATCATCTACTGAAGTATCTTGATAAACTGCTATTGCCTGTCAAGTGGGGATGATAGCATGATTAAATCAACATTTAATTGGGGGAAATCTGGATGTCTGCACACAAAACAAACCTGACATAAACCTTAGGTCATCAACATTTTTTTCCCTTATCCCTGGACTATTTCTGTTTTGTTGTTACAAAAAACAGATAATTTTTAAAAAGTTTGTGAAGAACAGAACAGAACTTTTAAGTACAATTTTAAAGCTATATGAACTTGTTGAATCTCTGTGGGGCATGGATGGGAGCAAGATTGTTGGTGTACTGGTGGGGACAGCTCATGGACTAAATTTTCACTCACAGCAGGTGGCTGTGGATCATATTTCCAGACATGAGTGCTCACAGGAATATTTGAACTGAATGGCTCAAACTGTCACTGTTATACTTATTAATGTTGCACACATCAGTAGTCTGGTAAATAATCGTATGTAGATGTAAGTTGAGAATACATTGATTAAAAAGCAGAATCTTAACAGAGGTAAGTTGTCCTTTCGAAAACATCTGACTGAGGCAACATGGAATTTTCTAATTTATTGAGTCTTTGTTGTTTGTATGAGGATATATCAAGACAAGATGAACTTGGTGGCCAAGCTAGTAGTATTTCAACAGCTTTCTCTTGGGACCAGAGCTATCTGGTCAGTTAGGTCTGAAAAAAACAGAGGTGATCTAAACTTAATTAGAGCTTTAGAACCTTGATTCTCCATAAAAATATCATTCTCTCTCCCACATGCTGCCTCCCAATTTAAAATAAAGAAAACAGTTGCTAACAGGAGGTGGCAGTCAGCACTGTGTTAGAGGTAAAAATTGAAAAATAGAAACATACGTATTTTGAAAATTCAGCAAGTAGCAGATGCTTTCATTCCCAGTAGATTTTGTAGTGGTAGCCCCCAACCCAAGGTTTGTACTCTAATTGAGAGAAAATGAACTTTCTTTTGGTTCATTTATTATTTCCATGTTCTCTCTCCTGAAATTTTAAGGTTTGTTTTCATTACATCTCACTAACAGGGCAGTAATATAGAGTTTAACCACAGAATTTTCCCAAAATATTTTGGAGCAGATGCAGGAAGGCAGCTATGCATTTGTCAAGAATTGTATTTGAAATCAATGAAAATTATCACTTTAAACAAGGTTTTATCAACTTTGAATTTCTGGAGGAATAATAAACTGTATTACTCATATCCAGGTTACAATATTAATAGCTCAGGTTTAGCTCAGGTTCTAGAAGTGGAAGCGTTTAGCACAAGCCATACCATAATATGTAGTATTTCCTTTAATAGAAAATTTAGATTTTCTGAAACAGGCCCTAAGCTTGGTAAAACTCAAATGGCTATGTCAGAATAACATCAATTAGAAATTCTGACATGAGGCATACTGTGTTTGTCTGGTTTTTGGTTTTGGCAGAGAGAGGGAAACAGAGTGAAGAAATCAACAATTTTTTAGTTTATTCAGTCAGGCAGTTTGAATGGTTTCAGGAAAGTTTTGAATAGAAGCCAGCTCTTTGAAAATAATAATAATAATAATAATAATTATTATTATTATTCCAACATTAGTTACTTCTGAAATTAATGCTATCACACTTGTATTATGCAAGATGTACACTGTTTTATTTCAAATCACAACAGTGCACTACTTGAGAATATGGGCTTTCGGGAGGTGATTTTGCTTTGAGAGTAAAGCTGCATATGGCACCAATATTTATTTTGCACCGTGTCTGTGTGTCTGTGTGCTGTGCAAAATGGCTTTCCATATCAAAATGACAGATTTGACCCTCTGTGTTTATGCCATAAATGAAGCAAGTCTGATGTGAAAAACAGTATTTGTCTAGACAAACCCAAGACAGCTTCTCCGTAGTTTAACTTATGGTGAGGGCATTTCTGCATATTCTGTAACAAGGATCATTTCTGATTTTGGTTACAAACTGGTGGTGTAGAAAGAAAGGACAGAGGAACAGTAAGTCACTCTAGGATACTGAGACAGAGCAAGACAGGTTTTTTTGAATGCAACTTGCTTGTCTTTGGCTGCCTGTAGAAGTGGACGGCAGCTCCCAGGGTTCACATGTCAGTCCTGTCAAGCCACGTTATCATGAAGACTGTAAGTGCCGTGAAAGGGAGAGTTGGAAAGGGTAGGAAGAGGCTTAAAAGCAATAGAGGAAAAGAAAGGAAATCAAATTTGAAAAATAAGAACATGAAACAGTGGAATATCTACTCATCCTACATAATGTCTAGTAGGGACTTTGGAAAATCAGTAGCAAAGCTGTGGTATTTGGTGAATCTAGTTATGGGCAAAGTAAATTAGTAGATGCATAAAGCTTCACTCCTAAACGTTGTAGTACCTTGTGTTAGTCAAACACCTAGATGAATCACGAAAAAATAGAGATGATATGTGAATCTGAAGGAAAAAAAGAGTAAGATTTAATGCCAGAATGAAGGGTACTTTATGTTAAATGTCTGTAAAGGATATGAAATGCAGGACAGTTGGCAGCTGAATAATGTAACAGAGCAGGAAATACTGAAATAGCACACATTTCAGAGTCATAAATATGACTGAGATATGCTTAAAGTACCCTTTATAACACTTGTCTCACTCTTTTTTTTTCTTGACAAAACATTTTTCCTTTTGAAGATGTGAAAATGTTCATGAGAAAGTTTCATTTCCCTCAAGGATATAGCTTTACAAGCACACAGAGTCTCTCTTGTTTCTTGGAGTTTTTCCCCTTTCCTATTTGAGAATCAAGCTGACTGTGAGTAAGAAATAAACTTTACAAATACAAAAGCAATTGAAATGATTAGTTTACTCAAAAATCTTTCTGGGAAAAATAGGAGTGAAATGAAGTTTTGGTTTAGTTAACAAGTTTTGATTTGGTTTCAAATTTAAAGTAGTTTATTTGAGTTCTCCTTTGATTAATTTTTTTCAGCTTACTAGTCTAGGAAAAAAAACAGTTATAGTAAATTTTTCTTTTCTCTTACTGAATATAGTATGCCTGCCACAAAGTTAAGTATTAGTGTTCTTGGATTAAAAAGACAGAAGTAAGGAACAATTATATCTTTAATTAACCATGTAGGACAAACAACCCCCATGGCAAAAAGAATCTCTGAAACTAGAAAGAACAAAAGAGATAACAGTTGAATATTTGTAGATATGTAGATCTATTCATGAATTTATGAAGTAGATTTTTAGGTGTTAAATATTAGGCTGTACTTCTGCATTCAGTTACATTTTTCAGCTGTTTAGAGGACCCATAACTTATTTATGCAGTGGTAGTGCATGGGAGCATGAGCCATGGACCGTGGACAGACTGAGTTTGATGAAATATAGGTAGAAAAAAGAGATGACTCAAGCATTTTTCTTAGAGAGATATGAAAATTATTTATGCACATTGGTAGTTTTCTTAGGAGTCAGAAATGTAATGTGGTAATTTCTGGCGTCAGTTTGCTTGAAACAAAGCCACATGAGCAGATTGCTGTGTCTTTGTAACTTTTGACTGAAAAGGACTGAACTCTGCACAGATGTAATCAATTGTAGGTCTAGCTTTTTCGGTTAGGACTAAAAATATCTAGTCTGATTGTTACAGAGATTATTGTTAATCTTCTTATGAATGAATATTTAGAGATGCTTATACCATGAGAAAGGGAGAATTGTTTCATAGAACAGGACTTCCTTAATGGAGATACACTAATTCTCAGAATTTATGAGGGTGCAAATCTATTTTTAAACATTCTGAACTGTGTGACTGCAGTAAGAGCCTGTAACACTAAATGCACAGAGATACTGTAATGACAGAAGGGACTGAAGTGACCACACAGTCTCTAAATAGCAAACGTATCCTCTAATATTTCAGTGCCCTCAGTGCTCTGCTTTCGGTCAGCATCACAAAGAGTTTGTCCCAATGCAAACACTGGTTCCAGAGTTACAAAGCAAGGGGGTCAACAGACAACCTCACTGTTTTCCTAAATGAGAAAATAAAAAGGTGACAGTAGCAGCAATCACTGAAAAAAATAGGAGGAGAGCTTTGTCAGTGCTGGCTGATCTGTAAACTGTTTAGAGAGGTTGGTAAAAATGCAATAATAAGTGAAAAGGGTTTAAGTATTTATAATGATGACAGCTCTTTCCAAGCTACATTCTCAGTAGCACAAACATAGCCTCTGCTTCTAGATGGTAAAGTACATGGGGGATGAGGGTTAGCAGCAGTATAGAGGCAACCAGCTGGCCAGTGTAGGATTTTCCTTCATGGAGACAGTGACCCATCATAATCTGTGGAAGAACAAGCTTCTCCATCAGGCTTGTTCACCCAGAAGTGGCAGCTCAGAGGCAACAGCAGTTGCTATTGTTGCAACTGTGGTGGCACCCAAAGCTATTGGCTTGTCGCTGTGATTGCCTGTGATCACACTGTTCTTGTGCAAGGCTGACAAAGTCTTCATCATTAATATTTTTACTAATGGTGCTGAATAGTTATAATCTCTAAATGACTGATATTCCAAGGGATACCTGTGAAAGTGAAGTTTCCATCGTCTGCCTGGGCTTTTTAGGGTGCCTGATCCACTCAAACTTGACTTCCTCCTGTTTGAAGTGCTGGCATGAAAGGGCCTCTCCTCCTGAAGCTGTGTTTGACATGGGGGTGCTCAGTTTGCAAAGCTGTTCCTATTTCACTGGTGAGGGCTCTTCTCTGTACCCACAGGTTTACAGCAGACCTATCATCCCAAATTCAGCATCTGTTTCCTCTGATTGTCAGAAGGTTTTCATTGCTACCCCCCACCCCCATTTCTTGAAAGGTTAAAAAAAAGAGAAGAGTCTCAGTATTTGGTAATAAAACACATGGTAGATGCTTCTCTTTTTTTCCTTGCAGGAGGAGTTCAAGGACTGAGGGTTGCAAAGACTGATAGATATGGTATAAACACAGATGACAGGCAAGGAGAAGGCATCGCTTACAAAGGGCTGTGCATTTTTTCATAACGTTTGTCACTAAGTGTAAGAAACTTCATGTTATTTATTAGCTTACCTTCTCCCTTTTTTTATTCTCCTTCTGAGGGAAAAAACTGTGATCTGATAATTTTAAGAAGCTGTTGCGTTTGAAAAGGATGCGAAGTCTCATGGGCTGTATTCTCATAGCAAGGGAATTGAGTGTGCTAGGTGAAAGCCTGACTCTAAAATCAAGGGTTATTTAATTTTCTTAAGTTTAAAAAATATTTTTTCAGTGGAAGTCGACAGATTCAAAATGAAATAAATTAGTTACCTCTGGCAGTCTTGCAGTTCACCTTGGATGCACATGTGCACTCAGCAGCATTTACCATTCTCTCCCCTTCCCTTCCTCCCTCCCTCCAGAACTCCTCCTCCAGCCTTCCTTTGTTGCTGGCTTCAGGCCTTGCAGTTCACCAGGCTTGCTCCCCCTCAAGGACAATGTGACACAAGAAGGATACCAGGCAATGCTTCTATAGAGTAAACATTTTTGCCTGATTTCTTAGGAAAAACCAAGCTCATAAGAAATGCCTGGCAGTAATTGTTAAATTCAGAGAAAGCTGATCTGACTACTTTGCAGGGACTGAAATGTTTAAATGTTGGAGGGGAAGCAATGAAACGTACCAGATATTGTGCCACCAGCACATTACTTTGCCAACTCTGGTACCCAGGTGCAGATGCCCGTTTCCAAGTTCCTGACCATTAGAGGCTGAATTACCAGAGTGGTGAGAGATGTAGTCTGCAGACAGTGGAGCTGCAGCTGCAACACTGACAAAACCATCCTGCCAGCCAACTGCTTGGATTTTTTCTTGAAAGTAAACCTTATTCAGGTATCTCCTTAAAGCTGGATTGAAGAAGCTAAATCAGTAAGTACAAGGAAAAAACAGTAAGGGAACACTACTGAAATCAAGAAAGAAAGAGGCGTTCCCCCAGGTATGTTCTAGTTCTGCAAAATCTGAGATATTCTTCATCATTATTTTTCTCAGATACAGAAGCAGTATAGAAAGCATAAAGATGTGTGAGTACTGCAGACTCTGTGTGTGAGGAGGAAACCCCACAAAGAGAGAGGCTTTTGTTGTAACTTATTTCCATTCCTCTAGGGCTTTTATTTATTTCTTCATTTATTTTTATTCATTATACTCCCAAATGAGGATCCTTGAGGAGAAAAGGGCTCACCAGTTATGCTCATGTCTTCTGGCTTGCCTCTAGTTCTTGGCTTTTAAATTTGTTGTTGTTGTTTTTGTTGTTTTTTAATGGACTTCTTAAAATAATATAGCTCAAATTGCTTTTAACAATTAAGTTTCTTACTGGCATGATTGACCTAATGTTTTAATGGTGATGATCCTGATGGAGAAAGATGTGAATGGCACTAGATTCTGTGGCAGAAGGGAAGAGTGCAGGAGATTACTCCCTAGTTCACTTGATTTTTACATGATGATTTACAAGTTATGTAAATGAGGAGACAACCACAGAAGGTACATTTAATGGCATCTTAATGCATCATGGAATTTACGACAGGGCATGAATAGCTTGTGCACTCAACTGTTGAAAGCAGATGCTGCTATAATTCTACTTAATACTTATAAGAAAAGTAAAGCATATTGTGTTCTGTACAAACGTTTATGAAACATTAATAAGAATAACATTCACCTTTCAATGCTGAACATATAATGTGAAATCCTCTCTTATAAATATTTATGAGCATGGCATTTTGGTTCACTGTATGTGTTGATTTCAAGTAGCACTTTGGAGATTCTCCATTGTTTTTTCCTGTGTTAGTCATAGTGGCACCCCAAAGAGAAAGGTAGAGTGAAAAGGAGTCAGTCATATAAATGTCAAGCATAAAAGCTCATTTCAGTTAGGAAAAGACTTACACTTGCTTGTGTAGTAGAACAGGGTATTTAGCAGTTTGAAAACAAGACTTTCTTACTTGTAATACAAGGTTTTTTTGCTACAGTTGTGAAAGTAGTGAATGTCACTAATGTGATGATGTATACGCAGATTCTAAATTGTTTTGTGATGGTGTAGTTTTCTAAGGTAATTGAAACTTTTAAATTAGTTGTTGATTATTAATGGTTCTGGGTTTCTAGAGGGGTGCAGTATATTAACAACAAAAGCCTTTGTCCCCTTTTCTGTATAAATTTGATTTACTGATTGCACAAATTATAGTCTTGCTTTATCTTTTCACTAGAATGACAGGCTTTCAGTCATTCAGTCAAGTTATTTTCATTAGGGTGACAACCTTTCAATTGACACCTCTCTGACATTTTTGACAATGATACTTAGCAGCCAACAAAATGTTATGGTGACTTGTCTGATCTAAATGTGAATATTCTTTAATTCGCCCAGCTTTAAATCTTTCTTAATTGCTAAATATCTCTTATTATTTAGGATCTGGTATTTCATACTATCTTGAAATTAACAAAAAATACTAATATTTTGGTAGAAATTGTAGGCATATTTTTATTTTATACAAAGAATTTACTATTGGAATATTTTTATTCTAAAACTTAAACTTCTTTAAAGACATGGAAATGGGTCAGTGAAGTTGGATGTAGCAGAAGTTGTAGTATTTATGGGCTTCAAATGAACCACAAGAACATAACTGAGGATTGAATGAGCATTTTAGTACAAAGCCTTTGAGGGACATTTCCAGTGATCTTTAAAACACTTGGGCAAGGTGAAAAGTCTGGTGGAGTTTCTTGCACAGAGATCTGCCGGGATCCATTCTAAGCATTGTAAACCTTGATGATTTGAACTGCTTGAAAGCTGGTTTTTTCTCTCCTTGGAAATGTCTGGACTTCTAATTGTATTAATCTTTAGTATCTGTATTTTGGATTGCTGTCATGATATCTCAGAGGGTTCTTATTTCAGTGTCTCATGCCTTCATTTATCTGTATTGTTTGTGGCCCTCAAGCCAATTTATATGTTCCAGTGGACATCACAGTCCTTCTTTAGAAGACTGAAGCTATGCGATAATGCTGTGAAACAGTAAAGTGACATGTCTAAATCAATTTTTTAGTTGCCAGATATTTTTCTATGGAAAATGTGTGAATCAGGCACTTAAATTTAGTTGTACTGGCTCTTTCCTATGAAACAGCTTGTTTCTGTGGAAAAACATATCGGGGCTGCTGCTGGCAAGGCCACTGCTAAGCTCCTGTGTAGGAAAAAGGCTGCGTATTGAGTAATAGTAAATAATCTTTTTTTGTGTGAAGAATTAACCTAGGAAGGAAATGAAGCCCAGATTTTCTTCCTGGCAGAGTAGAAGTGAAACTAATAACATACAGAGTTTTCCTTGTCTACTGAGTTCAGTGGAAATGCCATTAAAATTGAGAGTCATAACTCAGCACTATGATACATAAACTCTCCGCCCTTAAATGTAGTTTCATTAGGAAATCTATACACTGTTGGCAAAAGTGAATACTGACTTAGTGATACTTTATAATGAAATTTTATTTCATAAAGGATGGACTTTTCTACTTTTAATTACAATTTCTAACTGTGTTGCAGATTTTCCAAAAGATAAGGTTAAGCATATTTCAAATAAATAGTAGGTAAAGTCTTTTGAAAAAAAGAAGCTGAGTTATATTTTATACACTTGTCCAAAAAGTATTTCTTTAGTGTTTCCTATGATTTAATAATAAATTATTTGCTTGCTACTAGGGTGTAAAAGTGCCCTAAATACAAATAATTCCATGTTAGTGACAAAAAAAACATATACAGGAAGTTATGATTTAGCAGTTCCGGGGCATTTGAGAGGTTAGGGAAATTGTCCTAATATGTTTTCCTTCTTTTGTTGTAAAGATTTCATTCTTTACTTTCATGAAGCTCATCTCTAGTATGAGGTGCTTTTGGACCACTTTTTGAATCCGTCTACCTTTGACAAAATCTGACTGACTCTTTTTCTCTTGTCTTTTTAACTTTTTTTCTTCTTTATTCTCCTCTTCTACTTCTTTTTCTTTCCTCCTGGGCGAGAGTGGAAAGAGGGACAAGGCAATGTGCTTAGTTAGTTTACTGTAGCCATAATAATGTGAGAGCTCGATTAAATTTAATTAAATAGGTTTAATGACCAAAATGTAATGCTGTACCAGTTTATTATTAAGTTCAAGCTTTAATGTGATTATTTTTATTAATTAATTCAAGTCTGCTATAAACCTTCAATCTGCTTGAATATGCAGTCAATGGGGCAAATTATCTTGATTACAGAACCCCTTTTGAAAATGAAAACATATCTACCAACATTTGTGGACATTGCACTGAGTTTCAGTAGTGTACTAGTAATTAGGATCTGACTCATTCCGAGAAAAAGAGTTTGAATGATCCAGCAAGGAGGAGA
The DNA here is from genome assembly GCA_035584735.1 of Pseudotriccus pelzelni. Lineage (NCBI taxonomy): Eukaryota > Metazoa > Chordata > Aves > Passeriformes > Tyrannidae > Pseudotriccus > Pseudotriccus pelzelni. The sequence goes on along the minus strand of JAWMRA010000130.1, from coordinate 22,299,163 downwards.
AAAGTATTGTATGTGTCCTGTCTGCATTACATGTTCTTTATGGGGGCTGTGTGTGTGTAATAAGAGAAATTCAATTACTTGGTGAGGTAGTCAGTTTACCATTATACAGAGTCCAAAACAAAGAACTCACAATTATAAGAAAGGAATAATAAAGCCCAAAGCAAAATTCACTCTCAAATAATTATTGTTCTCATTAACTCTTATTGAATTCTGCAAATGGTATTAACGTTCTGATATGGTAATGCTGTGAAAATATTCCATTAGCAGAATATACCTGCTAAGAAAATTAACACATTCTTGCTCTTAGGCAGACCATTATAATGTCTGTAACTTTCCTCTTAAATTATTTTTAAAAAGTGCAATTAAATGCTTAATATTTGTTAATTATTTAATAAGGAATTATTTGAAAAGTTCCACATTTTTTTAATAACACTGTGAGTGCCTTTTTTCTAGTTTACCTGCCTTGTTAAAGTAAAAGGCAGGCTGCATTTCTGGATTTTGAAGACATTTGGAAATCAAAGCTCTGTATTTACAGTGAGAATCTCAAGAGGCACTGAAGTAAAAAAGGAGAGAGATATCCAGGGTGTTCTATAACACTCCTCACAGTGTTTTCACATGTGATGTCCAAGGACCAGAGGACAAGGGCAAGACTGGACCAGGAAGCTATGGGACAGAAGAGCTCCTGTGGCCTTTGCAGTCCTGGCAGACACATCAGACCCTATAAGCAGAAATACAAACAGAAAGCTCCCCCATCTTTGATGTCTCTGGTTTGGGTTTTCTTTTAGCTTCTTTTTATTATAGGTGCACATTATAGAGGGTGAGTAGCAACTAACTCAAACTGCTTTTCTGTGTGTGGTGTATATGCTGGTTTTGAACTGGTTTATTTGAAAAGTCATAAGTAAAGCAACACAGCCTTGTAGACTGGAGTTAAACGTGTTCATTCTTAAATGTTTATATTAGTTTAGACCGCATTAGTATCTAAATCCTTCAAAGAAGAAAACAAATGGCTAGTAATACCTATTATTATAGTTTGCTTCTTCAATAAGCATTTAAGTGTTTGGAAAACTATCTAACATTTATCTAGGTTTAGGAATCTTTTCCTTGCCTTTCAAATACTTCTAGGATCCAGAAAATACATACTTTAGTGTTAACATCTCTCTCCATCCTTGAAGTCATTCAAGGTCTTACACCGACTGCAGGTTTCCTCTCCTCTGCCATGCAGAGTTGGGCATAAACTTCTGCTGTGTTAGAGCTACAAAACTGGGTTAGAAAACTTTGTAGAACAGGCTGGAAGCTTTTTATAAATCTGAAGGTCTTCTGTTTCTGTTCAGATAAAGAAAGCTAATGTGACACCAACTCCTGAGGTAAAACAATACAACTTTGACTTCCAAAGCTATACTTTAAACTGTAACATTTAGATTCAAATGGTTCTGGGTTATTCATACGCTGATGGAGATGGGAAAATTGTTCAACCCCTATTGTAATGCAGAAAAATTTCTGATCCAGGTGGATTTTGTTTTGAGCAAGATTATAACCCAAGATTTTAGTTATTTGTCAGATTATATTAGATTTTTTTTTCCCCCATAACGCAAGCGCACTGGAAAAAAAGGTGAAATATTAAAAAGTGGTTTTGCTGTTAACTTTTTCAAGCAGGCAGAATTTAAGTGTTACCAGCCTTGCGTAACAGAACTTTGGATCACCTTGGTCTCATGGTTGAAGTGATTTGGCATACTGAAGTTTCTACCAGTTTCTTTCCTATTTACTGCTTTCTGTAATGGCTAGACAAAATGAATCAAGTCTTTATTTCTATGGATATTTTTTAAATTTTTCTGAATGTTTATGCATACCTTGAGTAGAATTTACCAACATTTCTCAAGTTTCAGTTATAAATATTCAAGTAGGTTGTGCATTGTACTGTGAGGTTAGAGACTAATTTCAGAAAGAAAGGACAAAGAGGAAAAGATGCTTTTACACTTGAATTTTTATTTGCAGCACCAGAGTGCCAACATATTCTCTTTCAGCTATTCCAAGTCAGATCCAAATGCTTAGGACAGTGACTGAATCCAAACTCTTCCAAGGGCTATGAATTTTAGTGCAAATGTGAATTATATGTAATAGACTTGGCTCCAAGGGAGCTGTGCAAACCTCTCTTATGAGACAAAACTGGTGCTGATCTGTCTTTGACTATAACTTCAATAGCAGCCTACAGTCTACTAGCTTCAGTCAAACAGCAATGTTATATCTGAGAAAGCAAGAGCATATTGTCAGCTTGAGGCAAGAGGTTTTAGCTGTTCACTTGCCATTAGGACGAGATATGTAGCTAAACCAAAAGCACTTTCAGTTTAAATACACTTCTAAAATAATCTCAGGATATTGAAAACGTGTCGCTTTTTTTCAGATGCCTTCCTCTGATTGCTTGATATTTCCATTTTTAATGTCACGCATGGAAGCGGGAAGTTGGCCATGCCATTTGTAAAGAAACAGCTAGATTACAAATGTTCAGGTTTCATCCATCTTCAGATAAATGCTCAGAGCATAAAAAAATGTCTTTGGCAGATAAATGTAAGAGCCAGTGCAAGAAATTTTAAACCAAAGGGGGCCTATGAGATCATCTGGTTTGATTATCTGCATGATATATTGCAAAAAAATTCATCCAGTTATTTGGATTTTTGAAACAGTTTTGCAATAAAGATAGAAATTTGTCTTAGAAACAACATGGATTTGACTTCATCTAGCTGAACACACATGCTACATGCTAAAGGTCATGAACTTAAAAGCAAACGGGGGCCGTGTGAGTCAGTTCAACCGCTTTCGGATTGCCATTTTTCATGCAGCTACCTTGAGTCTGTCTAAAATCTATTTGTTTTTCTTGCTAGAGGTTGTTTTTCAGAAAGGTATGAGATCTTGATCTGAATTTTTCATCACTTCCTTTGGTAATTTTTTGCGTTGGCTGATCCTCTCACTTTAAAAGCCTGTGCATAATTTCTAGTAGGGTACTGGGATGGGGGTAGGAATGGAAATGACTCTGATTTTGGTTTGAAGCTGCTCTGTTTAGTTCAATATAATTAGGACAAAGAAGGACAAAACCTGTAATCTACTGGATAACCATGATCTGTAACCATCAGCACTTGAGAGAAAAGAATTTTTATTCCTGTTCCACTATCTGAGTGATTTTTTTTTTTGGTCCCGAGCTGTGTCATAATATATATAATGTATAAGTGTTCAAGGAGGCTCTGTAGTCTCCAAATAAGGGTTTAATTTAGGCTGCATAGTCCTATGTAGTCTTGCACACTGTCTTAAAACTCTATTTTATTTTACATATAATATATATGTATATATATGTATGTATATATATAATAGATATGTGCATAAGCACACACTTATATATATGTTTTTCAGAAAAGGTTTAGTAGTTTCATGGAGAGGAGGTGACTGCATGCTTTCCAGCCTTCTGGGAAATGAGAAATATTCATTGGGGAAGCCACAACCCTTCTGGCACCTGTAAAGTTTCAATGCCAAAACCAGGATTATATAGGCCTAGGTGATAAGAAGCAGTATAATTTGAGAAGCAGCTTTGGTATTAGGGCATCACAGTGGGAATTAGGTTGGATTTAGACAACCATCTCCTTGATATAGTTGTAGACTCTTTATGGATAAAGTTATACAGCTGTGGGTGGGAAATTCAAGTGAAAGATTCCTGGATTCTCAGTAATAATTCAGAGGAAAGAATAAGGCATATGCTTCAGGATGTACCTAGGAGCTAGGAGTCTTTGAAAGAACTCTGAGGCCCATTTAATATTATCTGCTGTCACAATTTTTATCTGCAGACTGGATTACTACATATGCATGTGTAGTGAGATTTCTTTATATGCTTTCTTTCCATTTTTGCGTCTAGTTGTTCGATACGAACACACAAATCTGTGATGGATGCATGATCAAGTACAATTGTTTTTCCTAAAAATTGATCCCCACATGTTTTAATTTTAGTGCAGTAAGAGCCCCATTCAAACTATATCTGTCAGTGGGAAGATTCTCATTGGCTTAAATTGGCTTTTAATGAGACTCCCAAATGCCTGGGGGAAAAGTGCTTTAATTTCGTAAAGAAATTTCAGCATCAAGGACTCACTTAACCACAGGAATTTTATCTTCATTCAGACTCATTACATTATATATATGTCATCAGTATCACATCATGTCATCAATAATCACAGTGCAGAGTAATTGAATTTGTAACGGTATTACATGGGTGTGCGTCTAGTCCAAAATGTAAGAGTAAGACTTTTTCTTTTGGTTTGATTTGGCTCTCATCACAAGACACAGAGAGCATTTTTACTGTGCTATTTGTCAGAGTGTGATGAATTGTTATTATTTAACAGGTGAACTGTGACACACTGAACATGAATGTGGGGAGGAGCAAGTGCACATCTCAAATTACATGCTCTATCATATAGATTACAGGTGGTAGGTGACAAGTCCTACAAAATGGATAAGTTGGTTAAAATCATGCCAGTACTTCTTTGCAATGCAACCAAGAAACATGTAACACATGGAAGCTTTAAGTTTCCAGGGGCTGCTTATGATGCTTGCTTTGTCCTAAATTTAAGAAGAAAAATCAGATTGAAAATATCTGAATTTAAAGAATTACTTCCTCCCTTCAGTTTGGTGGAGAGGTGAAGGAAACTAAGCAGGATTTACAGATCCAGTTAATCTTCTAAAACTGTGTATATTAAATACTTATATGTATGCATGTGTATGCATACATGTATTTATTATTGAATTGGTGACCTTTTAAAAAGCAGAATCTTTAAAAACATTCTGAAGATGTGCTGAATAGATTATGCAAGACTCTGTGTGGGTAGGATTTATGGTAGTATTTATGGAAGCAGTAGTCCCTTTAAGAGCCATCTACTTTGCCTCTTTTAGTATTATTTCTTCCACAACTACTGTATTTGCTTTTTTTTACTTTAAAACTGACTTACTGGATAGCTTCATGTGATGTGCATTTCACTAATTCTTCGCCTCAAGAGGGTCTGGCAGCCCAGAGATCTTATTTCAACTCGTTTCGGCTGAACACTTGTAGTATGACACATTCAGTCTTAATCAGTAAATAGCAACAGTGAGTAGCTGCCATCTCAATACAAGGAATAATGAAGGCTCTGGGTAATAAGAGATAAAAAGTTTCTAAAAATGAAGCAGTGTTGATATATAGGCAGTGAAACCAGCAGCTTGCGCTAGCTACTTGGATGTGTAAACCTTCTGAGTTTTACTATTTGTATTTCTCTTTTTCAGACCGCTAGTTAAATTGCTAAGGTTTTTGCATAAATCGAATAAAATTATCACGCACAGCACAGTAGAAGGTCAAGCTCTCAGTTATTATCTGGAGTAAACTTGTGCCACAGTAAATGGCCTCTGCTAATGACCTGTGATTGTCCAGCAGCTACAAAGAGCAGACAATTCACACTGAAAGCAGACCCGAGGAAGTGTCAGCATCCATGTGTGAAAGACACTTCCTTTGCACTCTGTGCAAAGCATAGCTTATATAATTTTCACTGTGAAGACACTCTGTTATCAAACCTTCAGTAACATTGAAATGCAGTAGTAGACCAGTGCAGCCATTAGTTAACTATATTCTGCAGTTGTTTTACTGGTGTAAATTGAAATAACATTGGGATAAAACACATGAGTATTCTTAAATTAAGAAAAGATGAAGTATATAATAGAGGAAAATGATATTTCCAGTAGATAAATTCAGTAAGCAAACATAATGGTAAAAGTAATTCAGATATTTCAGTGCTGATTAAACCACACATGCAGGAAGATGAGTGTTATTGCCTGCAGATTGCTTTCTGGCTTCATTCAAATAGTCAAGTGGTCAATAAACAGAGTTGTCTGATTTGGATTCTGCACAAAGTGTCAGAGACAACACCAAATGATTTGTTCAGTTGGAGCAGAAAACATTGGATGCAAATATTGACCTTCTGTTTTTCTGGTTTTCCAATGTATTGCTATGTGTCTCACTGTGAGTGAAAAAATATTACTAAAAATATTTGGTGACTCATTTCTTCAGAATCTTCTACAAATGGGGAAAAGTGGGAAATGTTTTTTTCCTCATTATATTCTCTTTATCCATGGAGTTTCTGTGAAGAAACTTTGATATATTTCGATGCAGAATTTAATAATTTTGACTGAAAAAAAAAAAGTGGTAAATATGAAGTGGTGTAATATGTCAGAAGTTTTCTTTCAAGCAATTATGACATGGTCCACAAAGTAATAAAAATATTTTGAACTTTTACCAAACTTTATTTCTTGTGTTCTCAGTCAGAGAAGTCTGCACAGTGAAAATGGATATCTATAAGGTCTCAGTGCCAGAACAGGAGGGGGCTGTCTGAATTATGCCTTGAGAATGATGGCATCTGACTCAGTTCCACTGAATTTTATAATAGAAGAAACCTAACCAGAGTACAAGAGTAGGCATCTAGCTGGGAAGCTGGGTGTTCAAGTTTTATATGGGGAGAGGATAGCTCAAAACAATGACCTTTCTGCTTATAGTCATGCAGCAGTTTTTGATCACTGGGTGGCTTGCTGCCTTTTGGCACTGTTACAGTCCATCTTACAGTCCTGGTTGAAATAACTCTGTTATAGATGATCTTTGGTATGTCAGTGGTTTCTGTTTGATGATAAAATAGGCTAATGAAAAGGTGTTTTTTTTTTAAGAAAAAGAAAACATAAAAAAAAAAGAAAAAGGAAGAGAATTTCTGTGATTCTGTGGTAGCTGAGGAACTTAATGGAGTTTAACAAAGGCAAAAGCAGGGTCCTGCATCTTGGGAAGCATAAGCCCCTGCACCTGCACAGACTGGGGACCAACCTGCTGGAAAGCAGCTCTCGGGAGAAGGACCTGGGAGTCCTGGTGGACAACAAGATGTTCATGAGCCACCTGTGTGACCTTGTAGCCAAGAAGACCAATGGTATCCTGGTCTGCATGAGGCCAGCATGTTGTACTCCGTCCTGGTGGAGCAGCATCTGGGAGTACTCTGTCTAGTGCTGGGCTCCCCAGAACAAGAGAGATAAGGAACTACTGGTGTGGGTCCAGCAGAGGGCTACAGAGGGATAGAGGACTGGAGCATCTCTCTTAAAACGAAAGAAGGAGGGAGCTGGGCCTGTTCAGCCTGTAGAAGAGAAGACAGAGGAGTTCTTATCAATGTATACAAATATCTCAAGGGCGAGTGTCAGGAGGATGGGGCCAAACTTTTTTCGGTGGTACCCAGTGACAGGACAAGGCACAACAGGCACAAACTGGAACACAGGAAGGTCCATCTGAACATGAAAAAAAATATCTTTACTTCAAGGGTGACAGAGCAATTGAAAAGTCTGCCCAGAGAGTCTCCTTCTCTGGAAATATTCAAACCCCCCTGGATGTGACCCTGTACCAGCAGGGTTGAACTAGATGATCTCCACAGGTCCCTTCCAACCCCAACCATTCTGTGAGAATCTGTGAGATGCATTTGTACATAAATGTAAGGGTGTGAAATTCAGCTCTTACTGATCTTATTGATCAATTTAAAGATCCAGAAATCAAGATAAGGTTTCATATTCTAATTGAAAATACACAGCATAACAGCACCTAGTAAAAATGATGAAGAAATAATATTCAGGAGTTATTCCCCCGGAAAAGTATGTCCTAATTCCAGATCTTGGTGTGCAGGTATTAGTAAACTTCATCCTCATACTTGGATGAAAAAAATATGTGTGTTAACCTTGGTATGGCATTTTAAAAAATGAGTGCTGAGAAAGAAAAGAGGAAAGAAACTGCTGGTCTGTGGATAGCAAGTACTGCTGGCATACTGTGGAGGTGATAATATTCTTAGCAGAATACAGAAAAACCTTGGTTTTCTGAATAAGCCCTGATACATTTGTATTACAATGTAAATCCTGCTTAGGCTTGCATCTGCTTTAAAAAATTTTCCTTTTTCAGTAATCACCTGCCAGCTGGGATGGAATTTGATCCTTTTCTTAAATCTGGAGACCTCACTTTCTCCTTATTTTGTACGAACTCAGTAACTTTCACTTAATCTGGATAAACTTACCAGCACTGTAACTATGTCACATGAGCGTGAAGGAAGGGAAGCTCCATGGATTCCATGTCCCGTGTCCCCTCCTGATTAAAAGCTTCTTAATGGGAATTAGGACCTTGGATAGAGATTCCTACCTCTGCCGTCTGCAGAAGTGTTCGCTCTGCATATCACCTCTGCAAGATGAGAGCTGGGGGCACTTGGGATGCTGGAGAGGAGTGGAAGCTGCTCGGAAGTGAACCTTTGATTGCAGTAACTTCCCAAGCATCTTTAAAGGATATGATAAAGTAGCCTGAGGAAATAAATACTAATTTATGGCAGCAATTTTCAGGTTTTGTTAATAGCGAATATTGGGTTTTACAGATTTTTCCTATTTTGCTGAACCAATACAAGGAATTGTAGGTTAGACAAGTTAACCTTCTCTGGAGGGAAAGAAATCATTCCTGTACATACGTTAAGAAAAAAAGGTATAGGCTTCAGCTGTTTCGGAGGTACATTTTGATGGTGCCCTACAAAAAAAACTGAGTGAAGGTCAAGTATAACCACTAGAGACATCTGAAACAAGAAGGAGAATTTGAGATGCTAAAAAACAACGAGGAAAAAGGCTGGTCCAGACATTGCAAGATTGTGTTACATTATTAATGCAGAGACTCTCAACTGCCTGCTCTGAGGTGCCAAATCGAAACAGTTGTGTAAGTGTAGCCAGCTGTTGAGCTGGCCTGCAGTTTGTTGGATGACACTGCTTAAGTTTCACTAGGTTGTACTAAGCAGCAAAAAGAGAGGGATTCATAGGGTATGCATGCTTCTGTGTTTAGGTGTGCAAAGATTCACCCAGTCGGCAGGGGCATGATGATGCAGTGGAACAGTTGTTTTCTGCCAATTTATGTGGTTTTAGAAGTCCAAAGGTGGGGTTATCTAAGGAAAACAAATCTCATTATGTTTTCTTTTATTTGTTTCAGATGACTAGGAGATTGAAACATTGACGATAAATTCCTAGTTTTAGGGTTTTTCCTTGTTCAAATGTCTATGGGGTTTTTTTGTTTGTTTTGTGTTTTTTGCCTTTTTTTTTTCTGAAAAAAAGAAAAAAGAAAAAATTGGTTTCTCTTAGAAAAACCCTTTGAATATGTTACCATTTTGCTTAGAATTTGTTAACCTTTTCCATAATACTGCAGCAAACATGTGATGAGAAATTGGCTCTTTTTTTCAAAAGCTTCTTATTCACTATAAAGAACTAAAACTTGAAGAAAAAGAAGTACAGCATTATTGCTGATTCACGACACCTAAGGCAGAAGCAAAAGCCAAAGAATTTCAGGTAAATCTGGTAAAGAAACCATTTGCCAAGTGATGTTGGCTCATTTCATGTTCAGGCTGCTCAGCACAGGTGCCTCTGAAAAAGTGCACAGTGCACAGAGCTCTTTATTTGACTCTCTCTCGATGTTAGAGAAATCTGCTTGTCTTTGCTTCATCTTTGAGCTTCTGCTTGCAGTGAAAAATTAAAAAAAAAAAACAAAAACCAAAAATTAGGACATTAATTAAGAAAGCAAAATCAAAGAAAAACTGAATGAAACCAAAGTTCCTTTCCCCCTCCCCCCCGTCTCTTTGGTTTATTTTGAGCTTCTAAAAAGCCTCCTTCCTTTCACGATGAGTCCACAGAATAGTATCTTCTGTTGGTAGTGTAGGAGGAAGTGTCCTTTTTAATAGGACAACCTGCCCTTGCTGAAAAAGAAGCTTATAAGCAGAACTGTGTATATGAATGACTGAACAGGGGACGAAAATAAGAAAGTAAAATGGCAAATTTTCTTATGATCTTTTTTTTCCTCTGAAACTGTTTACTTATTTCATCTTAAAAGAGTACAGCATTTTGACAGCCAGAAGCTAATTTGCAATTTTTCCTCTGATTTCTAGTTTCAAATATATTTTCCCTGCCCCGCCCCTCCAATGAAATAAAATAAATCTCAAGCTGACAAAGTTTACTATATGCAGACACTAGAACTTCTATCTGAATTGAAGTTAAGGATAAACAGGCAAAAAAAGCTAGGCTTGGATTGCACAATTTGTCTTCCACAGGAAAACATTAAGAAGCAAATGCCACTGTTCTTTTCCATTAGGTAAAATTACATGAAAATTTCACTGTTGTTTTCTACCTTTAGCATCCTTTAGTTTGTTCTATCAGTTACGACTGCACTGATATTAACATTACTTTCCTCATTTGTTTTGGTTTAATTTACTTATGAAAGTAAACATTTCATGAAGTCTAATTTTTTTCTCAGAAACAGATGTTAGGTAATAATACATCAAGCAGTACATATCCCTGCATGAAAGCAGTTGCAGTTTGTTTGGCTTTTCACTTTGCAGGCATTATTTAGTGCTTTGTCATGGAAATATGGACATTATCTGACCTAGATTTTGTTGTCACTTTTTTTTCCTTTGTGTGGGTCAAAAAGTGGGAGAAGGAAACCCTGAACTGAAGAAATCTGACATTGAATAGAAACAGAGGAGAAGCTGTGGTTCTCATTTGTGAATATTATAATGGTTTAGTTTTCATTCCTATATGTGATGAAAAAAAACAAACCAGAAACTCAGAAACTGTTAAGAAAAAAGGGTGTGAGGGAAGCTAGTGTTGCCCAAACCATTCTAAAATGCTATTCCACATAGCAAGTAAAAAATTTATGTACAGATATCTAAAATCAAAATATTATAAAACTTGAATGGAAAGACCCATACAGATGGTTGTCAGAAAATAAGAAGTATTTCTGATACTGCTGTTGCTTCTATATCTTGTCTTACTGAGTAACTTTGTGAAGCAAACTGAAAATATAGGATTGACATTGCAGGTGAATAATTTCTCATATTTTTCAGAGGGCAGTCTTCCCTAATAGGGCGCATTCATGGAGATCCTCTTCCTGTCACACTTTTATTTCTAATCTGAGGTAGTTCAGGTTTGGTTTATAAACTGAAACATGAAGTCTTACAAGATAAGCTTGCAAAATTGTGAATAGTCTTCATGCTATCCATGTAAGAAGTCAACTCTCACTTCGATAAATAGGTACTTTACTTGCCAACTAACTTGAATTTTTAAGTATTTTCAAAAGGGAAAAATAAACCACTTCTTGTAGAAAAGTGAATGCTAAATTTCCTGATTTTTTTTAGTTTGCGTTTTTTCATGACGTCTGGCTCAGGAAATACATATATGTGCCATCTGCTATATGTTGCATGTGAAAATCAGTTCCTGGATTCCTCATGTTATAAATATCGGAGTGACAAAATTGTGTGGTGTCCATGTGGATAGATTGTAGGTATCAGCACTCAGCTTAAATTGTACCTGCCTACGTCAGACTAACGCAAATCCTAGGGCAGGAGGAGACAGTGATGTTGCATCTGTCTTGGCCTGCCCCTTTTGCACAAGAATCGTTTTCAGTTCACTTCTTCTTACACTTGGATCTGACCTGTTTGAACACGACCACTAATGAGTTTTGGAAAGATGGTTAGAATTGTGGACCACTCTGAAGTACCATTCTTCCTTGGTCTTGCTCACTAGAAATATAACTTGCCCCAGGATTGTTAGCTTTTATGTAAAGTGGTAGATTGTATGGTCATTTGTTTTTATATATTGAAAGGCGAGGAGTAAGGATGATCACAGTCAGATGCATAGTGGACCTGCGTGTGATACTACCAGTTCAACAGCACAGAGAAGATGGTTTTGGTACAGTTAGACCTTATTATCAATGTGGGGACTCAAACAGCTCTACTTAAGACTTTACTGCTTTGAGCAGAAAATTCTCTTTAGGCATTACCCTTACAGTTTTCATCATGATGGTATGTAGGATATTGCTGTCAGCAGGGAGCACTGATTCAGTTAGCTTTCGGTTGGACTTCTCCACGTCTAAAAATTCATTAATCCTTATCCCCCTTGGATATTGTTCTCCAGCCTTTTAACACTACCCAGAATGGCTTTCATCCCCTGTGTTGTGCTTCCTGGGATTGCTGTTGGCTGCTTCAGTTCTTTTATAGGCACTTTGCAGCATGCCCCAGTTCTGGTTGCAAGGGTTTCCGTCTCATCGACCTTCCTTAATAGTTGCTTGTACTTGTTACCCAGTCCAGCTAGAGTGAACGCTGGTTGGGTTTTCACTACTTTTTCCAACAGGGCAGTGCTTGCTGAGATTGTGGCCTGATGGTTCTGCTGAAACACACCGCTTTTGGTTACAGATGCCTGCTCAGCAGGGCAGCTGCTGGGGGTGCACCACTTGGTGTGTAGGGAAAAAGATCCTGCTACCATTTTGTTCTGATGTTTCTTGAGTCTTTAGTGTACTTGTCCTTCACCAGCAAATTCATTCTGTGTTACCTTTGTGCTATTTATACAGCAGCAATAGCCACCCGGAGAGCCGCTGAAGTGCAGCCACTTCTACTGGCAATCCTCTGCATTTCCTTTTAAATTACTGGCCTCCTGCTGTGATCTGCTTTCTGCCATCAGACTTTAACACAAAGACTGGTACAAAATAAGATTATTTTTTTTTAATGTCATCCCGTGGAATTATCCTGGAACAAAATCAGTGTTTGCAAGACTTTAATTGCTGACCTGTGAGGTACCTTTCAAGCAGGTATGCTCCAATGGTCCCAGTTCTCAGCTTTTTTGGTGTTAATGTTAAACTGCAAAAACTTTGTTGACATTAATAGAGTGGTTCTGGATTTCCAAGAGTGTTATTGGGACCTAGTTACTTTTCACTTGATTCAGCCCTATTATTCATGAATACTTATTTTGATGTGAAATCAAATACAAATCCTTTGTATCCCTATAAAATGTTTGACAGTTATAATCTGTGCATTTTAGTCAGGCTCTAATGAAAGACAGAAGAATTCACTTCAGTGTAATTCTTCTGGATCTGTTCCAAAAATATGGTTTTTTTCTTTTTAATTTAAGCTGTGATCTTGCAGTAAGTGAGGTTGGAGGCAGCTCTGTCATTTCTCTTGGCATGAAAAAAATCCCAAACCAAAGACCAAACCTAAACTCAATTGCAAAAAAAACCCAAAACAAACCAAAACCAAAAACATGTAACTAAGTTCCCATGCTGTACAGTTCAAGACCTGTTTATGACATTTATCATTATTTCTAAAAGATAGTTTTGCCTTACAGTGCCTGACAGAAGTGAATTTTATTCTTGGAAAACTCCAAAGTTTCCCAAGAGTAGTCTCCTCTTTTAAAAAATGAAACTATTAAACATAACTGCTTTTGGTCTTGATTATCAGTAACTGATGGTGCTTCAAAAGAAAGCATGATTCTGCATTGATGATACAGCTAATGTACCTTTTGCATACTTTAAGACTGAAAATTTCAAGTATGATGCTAGAAGCCTATTACAAAACTTTTCTCTTGCATGTGTTTTAGCTTAATGTTTCTATATCAACGTCAATAAACATTTGTATAAAAAAAGCTTCTTAAACACTTAAGAATGTTGTGTATATGATCATCATGTACAAAGATTTGGTGTCTTTTTGTAAAAGACAGTAGGAGTCTTTTATTCGGGAAGCAGATATCTCAGATTTGTTCAAATACTGTTTTCTTGGTTGCTTTTGGGAGCTGTGCTAGTAAGATCATGAAATTAGATGTATTTGTTTCCAAATCCATGTTTTCCTCTTAGTTTTGCAATAACATTTAAATGCCTTACTGTTAGAACTAAAGAACAGCTGAAAAGAATTTTGTGGAGACTTTCACCTAGATTTGTAAATCAAAAAAATAAATCTGTCCCTTTTAATTTTGGACATTTTTCAACTTTCCAACTCCTTTTAATTCGGTATTGCCATTAATCATAGTTATTTGATTTCATTCTTATTAATAATTTTTAAAAAAATTATACTAGGAAATGGTAGCAGTCAATTAGCATCCACTAGATGTGTAGACCACTGTTTAACTCTCAGTCCTAGAAACCTTGTTAAAATTAAAAAAAGAAAATAAAAGAAAGGTGTTTGAGATGTTAGAAAATGATATTATTCAGCCGAAATCAGTTGGGGGGGAAACAGTTTTGTGTGTCACCATTATAATTAAAACCAAACCTAAGTCTCCTTATTACATCAATCATGTATCTTTTTGAGAAAAAGAATCACTGAGAAAATGCCCCAGGACATGTTCTGGTTAGTGATGAGGAAATAGATAAGACATGTATGCTGTGAAGCCTGCACAATTTAGTTTGCAGCCTAGAATTCCTGTTATTTGTCTCCTAATAAATCTAAGAGAAGGTAATAATGTCCAGTGCTATAGCTGCATATCAGTAAATTGTAATTGGTTTAGTTTTTATGATTTGTCTGTCAGAAAATGCTCCAGGAAAGTCTGAATGATCTCTCATTTATAAGTGAACTCTTGTTAAGTAAAGAGTTTAGGGGCATGCGACAGATGATTACAGCGGTGGAGAGGCAGGATCTTAACAGCTTCTAATGTCAAAGGAGCCGTTAGCAACATAGTCTGAGTGTGTGCCTGTGTGTTTTGAAGTTGTGGAACATGCACATCTATAGAGACAGCTCTCTCCATCACAGCTTCCTTTCAGGCGATAGATGCCAAAAACTTATTTCCTGCTGCTAAAATGAGATCAGGTCATGTAAATTTATGTGGCGTTCATTGTTCCAATGGTAATGTAAAATATCCCTAGACTGAAGCTTAAATTAAACTATCCTACTGTTGGTTTGCTTAGTGTAAAATATGTTTCTGGTGCACTGTTTAGGAATGATAAGATCTTGGTAACACTGTTCATGGTGAAACTTGCACTTTTTTCAATAAGTGGGATAAGATTGTTGAAATATATCCTGTGCAAAACTTAGTACTAGCATCCCATCACTTAAATGACAGAGATTTTATATAAATATGATGAGGCATTTAAAAACAAACAAAAATTATGTACCTATAATTTCAGATGATTACAATAATAACTGAGTGAGAGAAGCAACTCCTTTCCCCCAGGAGTAGAATTGTTCAAAGGTTAAAGCTTTTATTAATGGATTCACAGATTGGTATCCTAAAGAGAATGAAGGCATTTCTCTGATATCCTTAAGTCAGATACCTAAGCTATGGAGAAGTGAGATTTCTTGAGCACTATATAATTAATATTTCCTGGTAGCTAATTCTAGGTAACTGGCTGTCCTCTATGCACGTATTTTCAATGATCTTTCATGCACTATAATAGATTCCTAACCCTAGAGATCAGGGTGTGTTTCAGTCTTGAGTTTCTCTGCTGTGACTCTCCCTCCCCGACAAACTTCCAAAATCTCTCACTGGGACCAGTCTGTATGCAGATAAAAAATTATCTCTCTCTATCACCTGTACAATGCATGAATATTTTCTCTGTCTGTCTGTCTCTTGCAAGCTCACACACAAATTAAATTTTAATTATGAATCTGTATCAGGCACTGAATCAAAATGCTAGCCACTAAACCACAGACAACAGCAATAATCCTACCTGCCTGACAATCCCTCGTCCCTTGCGAACAATTGGGCTATTTATTACTCCACTAGTCTAAACAGTTTACCGTAATAGCTGAAGTGACACATTGCTGCATAACCAAAGGTGCTGTATTTTTCCAGTGTCTTCAAGGTTTTCAGCTCAAGGTGATGTAAAACCTCCTAGCTGTACTACAGAAACGGAAAAAGGGGTAAGGGAACTTGCTGTGTGCTCTGTGAGGTTGTGATCAGAAGTTAGACTTCATAGTATTGTGTTGTACAAACTAGTCATTAACACTGAAATCATTTAGTGCCCAAGAAATAAGGCCAAATTAATTTATATTACTTTTTAATACACACCTGGTATAGATTTTTTTTTTTGGTGTGCAATTTCATCCTGTCCCTTAAAAACTGGGCTTTCCTTCCCTCCCACCACTCTGTTAACTCCTGAAATTCTGGGGATCCAGAGGAATTGTGGTAAAGTGAGACTACCTGAATATTACTGATGCTGAGATATGGTTGAACTGTAGAAGCAAAGGTTTACTGTACCAGGATCTGATCTTTGTCAGAACAACAGGAAATAAAAGCAGCTCCTGACTTCAGTGAAGCTGTTCTGTGCTTCTACTGATGTACAGAGGAAGCGGAATAAAGGCTAATAACAACAGTAGGATTTTCATTCATATGGCCCTATTTCCTGTATTTCCAAATTTGCCTCTCCATAAATATACAATAACTGGTGAAGATAAAGTGGCCCAGAGAATTACATAACTTCATTTGGAAGAAACTGGTTTTAGAAGTCCTCAGAGAACTGATGAGCTGAATATATCATACTGATGGAGTTTAAAAAAAATCGACAATAGCTCAGAGAATTAGGATCCAGTAAAAACTGGCTGGGACAAAGAACTACAAAAACTTTTTCACCCTTTGTTTTTTCGCCTTGTTGCATGCTTGTGCTGTCCCTTTTTACAGCCTTTACCAGTGCAAACTATCCTGCTGAGTCCATGAAGGCAGGTTGAAAGCGCTGTGCAAGGATGCTGCCCTGAATTTGAGGGAAGATGAAGAAACCACTGAAAAAGGCAGACTTGCATATTAACTCAAAAACAACAGCCATTTCTAGGTGGTTATTTAGTTAGTAGTGCTCTGGCCAGCCCTCCAACACCCTCAGCAAAACAGAGCCATCTTACTTCCCCAAATCTGCCCCTAAGTACATACCCTGTGCTCTCACCTTTACCTCTCCTACCCTCAGCTCTTCTGTGATTCAAGGACTAGGCAAGTCAGGAGCCAGGGTGCTCTGGTCTATACCTACCCATAAAACCAAATATGAGTTAGGTTTTAATTTGCTGCTGCTGACTCTCATCCCTGTCATATTGCTTTTATTTGCGGTGTGTTTCCCAAACAGTAACAGAAAGCACTCCTTGGAGAGTCGGTTCAAGAAATAACTAACACTCAGGTTCATCAGGAATTGTGGTTGTGAGCACTTTGTAGGAGAAAGCTTCAGTTTTTCCCATAACCTTTGACCAGCACAAATGCATCCTGTGAGTTAAATCTGTGACTTAGTTTGAAACTGCATTGTGTTCTATCATTATCAGTCCACTCCCCTGCTTTTCCAGCTTCCACGTTTCTGATACATTTAAGGGGGAAAAAGGCTTTTGCATTGAGGATTTAATTTGTCTCTGTTTATTCTCCTGTAACACAAAAAATGCAAACATAACTGCTGTCTTCTCCTATAAGATGTCTGGTTTAATTTATGGATTTTGTCATTGATATAATTTCATAACTTATTTTAATTCTCCACTTGTATTTCCAGCATATAGTTCATGCTAGCCTGGGAAACATTCCCTTAATAGTTTCCATGATCAAAAAGTTGATTTATTTATCACAATGCTCAAGTTCTACAGAAATTAGCTTTTCTCTCTTTTTTACTTTTTGATACTGAAATCACAGAAACATATTGGGTTGGTTTTTTTTAAATAAAAGAAGTGGGAAAAAAGGGCAGAGAGCCAGCCAGGACTCTGTAAGGAAGAACAGGGCTCCATGATGAACTAGGCCACCTAGAGTAAGATTTTTGAGAGGCTTCTGAAAAAGTGTTCAAATAAGAGCCTTGAATTGACCTTATTTTCCTGATGGGTACTATGCTTTCCAGATTAAAAGCTGTTTTCTTTTATTGAAATCGAAAAGTGCCAAACATTGAACTTGCTTTGTGAGACATACATCAAGAGAGAAAATATTTCAGTGCAATGACATGACCTGACATTTTAAAGTAGATAACAAATGACACCTTGTCAATGCCACCAATTTATTATTCCCTCTCTTGCACCTCTGTGTCGCAGTTGGATACCACATTCTTTTTAATCATGGGCATGCGTTAAACAAATTTTTAGCAGAAAAGCATATAAAACTCCCCTTGTTTCCCACTTCCTGACCTCCCAGCGGTCCCACTGTAACATATAAAGACAAAGGCTGTGTTAAATTTTTCAGTATTTTATCCAATTTCTGATCCAATTACATGAGGCTCTTCCATCACTAACATGAATGTATATGCTGTAATGTCAGCTGCTGCACATTAATCACGTTTTTTCTTATTCAGTGGACACTGGTGCTAAATCACCTCACTGAAAAAAATGGGACAAGAAAGAGATGCAAATGAATTAGGAGGTAATTCCTTTTTGAGCAATTAGAGCAGGAGTGGGTGGCCTTCCAATCAAACCTCCAAAGATCTGGAAATGCACCTGACTGTTTTACATCTTTTATTTTCACCTAATTAAGAAAGAATAGATGTTTCTTCCCATGGCTTCACTTTTCACTAGTTCTTACAAGCCTGCATCAACGTTTTCACCTGTGTAGGATGCAAGTCTTATTTAGTTCTTGTAAGTCAGTTGAAAATGTTTGGTCTTATTAAGGTTGATTTCTGGAAATGTTACAGAAAGGAGACTTCTGCTGGGATGTGTGTCTCTCTCGTCACAGTTTAGAAGGTTATTTTGGTTACTATACAATTTTATGGGTGAATGAGAATTAGGCTTACATAGGGAAATACACAATACTTTCTAAATTTGATGCTTCATTTATTTCATTAAAATGTGAGAATAAGATCCCCCATGTGAGTTCTGAGTCTTAGGGGCCCTGATCTCCAATTCAGGTTTAGGGTTCAAGAATATATTTGTAATTGGCACTGATAGGCGTAAGTACCCTAGAAACCAGAGAACTGAGGGATTTTGCTGGGTCTTCAGAGCCAGATCTGGGCGTTCCTTATATGCAGGAACCCGAAAGCTTCAAGAGCACAAAGTCAGACTGTGTTGTGCAGACCCTTGAACTTGCAGCAAATCCTAGTATCAGAAAAGATGAACAGGTTTTCTCAGGTTTTGGTATAGTTGCCCAGGTATCTGAAAGATCAGGATTAGCTTGAACAACTCCATAGCTTCAGGAATATAAATGTTTGCTGAATTTCACATGACTTGGAGTGGGTGGCTGTTCACAGAGATGTAATCTTGTCTTTCCCCCTTTAATGGCCCAGGGATTGAAATTAACTTTAGAATTAGATCTGTGTTGGTTCATGTTATGTGTACAACACCTTCTCAAAAAACCTTTTAACACAGAAAGTTATAGCAGATATCAGGACTAGTAAGCTTTCTTGTGGTATTTATTTTAGATTTGTTATTGTTGGGTTTTTTGTTTGGTTTTTTTTTTCCACTGATACTAATTTAGCATTAAGTATGACATAAGAAGGAATACAGTTTGCATTGTTTAAATGTGTGTATCTCATAATTGCTGGATGTATATCTGATAAATTTTCCATTTAATTGGAAAAAATTATGTTGGCATGACATACAGCAGAAAGTGGGGTGACTTGACTTGTTTTTCTGTCTTTGTAGCAGTTGTGTTTGTATTTTTTATTTTTTGAAATACCCAAGCAAGTCCTTAGTTAAAGAGACATTAAAGCCAATAGACATTTGACTTCACTGAAACCAAGACTAGATTTTTTAGAAATGAAACAATTTGGACTTTCATTTTTAAATAGCAGAGTTTTATTCTCTTATGGATCAGTTTCCATGGGTTAAGACTATCATGGCTTTTAAAATGCATCTTATGCTTTCTGTTAATTCTTCTGCATAATTCAAACACCTTTACTGTCACAGTAAATGCAGACATTTTAAATTTATGGTGTATTTGATTTCAATCAGCAGTGTCACACAACAGCTCTGTATTACATTGCAGCATAAATGAGTAGATATGCAATATGGTAGTTTATAGTTGGATTACAAATTATGGCTCTATACATAAAATAAAATATAAAATCAAGCAATGGGAATGAAAGAGGTATTAATTTTAATTTTTTCTTTTTTTTTTTTTTCTTTTAGCTAAAGGTGAAATACAGCTTTATTAACTCCAGGGTGGCTTTTCCTCATGGATAGCATGGTCCATTTTCAACAAAATTTTGAAGATCTTCATACAATCTTTCATTAGTATCTTGTCTTGAAGATGACATGCAGTAGCAGCATATCACGACAGAGGTAACTGCAAAGTTCCTGCAAATTTGTGGAATACCTAAGCTACAACACACAGAAGCTTCTTATGGTATGTAAGAGGCTGCCAGGACATAACTATATATTTTTAAGTAGCAGTAGGAGTTGTTGAAGAATTCTCATGCTGTCAGGCACTTGTGCCAGAGCTCTCAGTGGAGGTTTTGCTGTCTATTCCCAAGCTCGCTGTTATAGCAATGGGACAGTTTGGGTCAAGTGCAAGAAGCAGCTCAAAGAAGGCATTTACAATGATTTTCTCAAAGAAAGGACCTTTTCTTTTGTTGTTGATGTTGTTGTCAAGTGTATAGTAATTATATATTTTTTGTGTTTTAATAGTGTCTTGGTAATGTGAAATCTAGAGCACACGTTCCTTAATACCCTCCCTTTAACCTCCAGGCATGGTTCCTATGACATTCTGTGACTTAAGCATCATTTTAAGAAGGCATTTTTTTCTTACTTCTGAAAGGGATAGTATTTTTGAAGAAGTAAAAAAGTGTGTGACTGAGATTTCACACTATCTTCCCTTCAATATTGTAGCCTGCTGTCATGGACGTATCACTTGAAGTTCTTGTCCTGGCTTGTAAAATAGCATCTAGAACAGCAGAGAGGATATTAGTTTCCAATTCTTCTTTAAAATTAAGGTTGTTTTGGCTCAAGTTCTGGTTAAATATCTCTTGTTTTATTTTTATTTTTTTTTCCTAATTGCATCCCATTCCTACAGACAGTTTAAGTTACACTCCAAAACTTCCTGTCAGGAACTATCGACAATATTAATTTACACTCTTAAGTGTTGCAGTCATTTGGTGAAGTAGTACTTGTACCTAGCTTTTAAAATGCAGTATTGATTCTTAATGGGGTTCAGGGGACAAATGGCAGCTAAACTTTGCCATATATATTTCGTGAGAGGTATACTGCATCCAAGTGTTAAAAGACTCTACAGTTATGTTGCCAAAATAACACAAAGACAGATAAAAAAAAGAAGGAGTTGTCTTATAAAGAAATAACATTTTGCTAACTCTGCCGTCCTTAGTGTATTAGGGAGCAATATCTATGCTACAGATGTAATATGGTATATGAGTTTCCACATTTGGCTAAGCCTTCTACACAACTAAATGTCCCTGGTGGAGCTTAGCCTGGCTAAGGATAAGAATGAGTGACTGAAATAAGTAACTTTTGCTTCATTCTGAGTAACAACTTTCTGACAGCCTTGGTAAGAGTGCAGTCAGAAATGTATGCAGTTTGGGGCTTCTCATCACAAAATTGAAATTAAAAGATCAGATGAGATTCAGGAGCTAAAATGCAGATAAGCTAACATGCAATTATGTCTGGTGTTAAAGACAAATGTGGTTACAACCTACTGTGGTGGGGGTAAAAGAAGAGCACTGGGAAATGCAGTGGAAACTTGCACAATATGTGCAGTATTTTGTAGTAATTAGACTTTTATACACTTTGTCAGAGAGAGCTTTTCAATAGACTTTGACTTGAGCATCACTTAATCAAAAGTAGGTAGAAAGCATATCCCTGTAACATAAGTACCTTTACTAAAAAAGCATAAGAAGGACTTGTTTAATAATGGTGGCAGAATTAGGAGTAGCAGCAGAACAATAAAGGGAATAAGAAGGATATTTTTTGTTTCTTTTATTAATTGGTTTCACTCTCAAGGAGAAGAGACAGCGCAGAAAGAATCGCGTCTTGTCGATATCAGCTGGGGAGTCTTTCTGCTGTGCCTTT
>JAWMRA010000130.1:22173849-22277323 GCA_035584735.1 Pseudotriccus pelzelni | reverse complement strand
CTCGAGGAGAAGAGACAGCACAGAAAGAATCGCGTCTTGTCGATATCACCTGGGGAGTCTTTCTGCTGTGCCTTTTGTGACCGGACTTGTCTGTCCTGCATTGGCCTTTTTAGCCATCAGCGCGCTTGTAGCAAGCGTGGGTAGAGCCCTTCCCAAATCTTCATTTGCGAAGCCTAGCCTCACCATCACCATCGCCATTAATTGGTAAACTGAATGGCTATTCAAAGTAGAAGTTGTTACAAACTAGAAAATTTCCTGAAGGTAGTGTCATTCAGGCAGGATACTGTGATCTGATGGGCACTGGTGTCAATTCAGGTTCATTTTGCTGAAGCCTGGAGTTACCCTGACTGGTAATGGGAAGCAAAATCTGTCCTCAGGAAATTTATTTTGCAGAATAGACAGGATAGTAATATCAGCTGCATAGTGAGAACTCAGCAGTTTTGTTACGGGAAACTTTTAAAACAGCCAAGGTAAAATCCCATTGATCTTAGCACTAAGTAGAAATCACGGTGGAATACAAGTATGAACTCACTTCAGGGCCAAGGTTTTGATGTCCTCTCAAATCTCACCTTTTTTTAAACTGTGTGTATATTCTGTTTAACAATCTCACTTCGTGCTTTTTTTGTCTATGCATTTAGTCCTTATCAGCTTCCGACTTCCAACAACACTGCTTCACATGTGGCTTTATCAATTTTCCCAAAATGTTGTCACTGGAAATCTTTGAAGACCTACAGCTTCCGAGTTCTCTGCATTCATGTTTTGTTATCCTATTAGAACAAATCTAGTTTCTGTCACAGCAACATAGCCCCTTTACAAAAGCAGTCAAAAGTTCCAGAAGATAGGCTGAAATCAATGATTACAACAGAAAAGAAGTCAACAGTGTTTATATGATTAATAGCACCATGTGAAATATGGCAACCTAGATAGGGAAATGAGAAGGCAGATAATTTGAGCATTAGAAACAGCACATGAAAACATTGAAGTCCAGAGAGAGTACATTCAGGGACCTGTTATCTCCTGTCAGGCCTGTAGATATTGGAATTTTTTTAATGTCAACTTTGGTGGCATTTATACTGGTATAAAATTGTGTAAGGGAAATATTCAGTGTCTGGTTTCTAGAGATTAAAGGAAATATACTACAGTAGTCTCCTGTGCCATTGCTGAATGCAGGTTTACCATGTGCGCTGCTCCAAATACCCGCAACTGAGCTCACACACATACAACTTGGGAGGGTGGGAGGTCACCCTTTTTGCAAAGCCTCTTACTGAGGGGATCTCGTTAATCCTTATAGCCTGGTTCAAACTAATTAGGATGGATATGGACACTGTAAAGAGAAAAATAGACCGCCCGTCCTTGAGAAATCCCTGGGGACATGGGAGTGGAGAGATAGCTGTGCAATTGCTGACTCTGAGGTAGGATCTGCAACAGACTGCACAGAGCGTTGTTTCAGGCACCTTCTGGCATACCTGATGAAAAGCAATGGCTCTCAACTTTTAAAGGCGAACTGCAAGAGCAAAATAAAAATTAAACTAATTAAACACTGGTTTCTGTGCTGAGCTCTTCCTCTGAAAAGGCAATATGAGACAGACAGAAGAGTCTTTGAAAGAGTTATTTGAAACTTTTTTTGCCCTTCTATGGCTTCTGCTTGCTTCCCTAACTCAACAACATAACTATTATTTTGAGTTTCATTTTTAATTTCAGTGAGTATGAACTGTAGTCTTCACTTTTAATCTTTTTTAAAAAATAAATTTACTTTTTATTTTTTTCACTTAGGAAGAGGAAAGGAGGCACAGCAGTTTATCTAGCTTATCTTTCCCTGAATTCTTCTGAGCAGAGTAGGGTTTGATCGAAAATTTTCAAAATGAAAGGAAAATTTCACGAAACTTGCATAATTCTCTGAGGGAAGAGATATTTTCCATAGTTCCTGAGCTCTCATTAGCCAGTTCTTGATGATGAGGCCTTACAAAGAAAACTAAAACATCCCTAATACCTCAAAGCCACACCTCAATATGAAAAAGAGAATAGGGAAGAGAATACCTGCACTCTCTAAATCACTCTAAGAATGGGTCTTCAGGGTAAAATGCACACCTTTTTTTTCTTCATTTGTTTTTGGTTTTGTTTGTGATGGTTTTGTTTGTTTGCTTGTTTTTTAATGTGACCATGTCTAGGCAGCTTTTGACTATCCCCAGAAAGGGAGATTCTAGAACCTCTTTGGGCATCCTGTCTCAAGTCACCCTGAAAGTGAAAAAGAGGGCGTTATACTCTACAGTGAGCAAAGCAGATGAAAACTAGTGAATGTATTTTGTCTTAGTGACAAACAGAAGTTTGTAGCATGTGACTGTCCCTGGGAATATCTTTGGTTCAATTATGAGAAAAACAGATGTGATTCTGGCAGTCCATGTTAAAACATCTTCAGCACTGTCAGCCACTTGTGGATGGAGAGTTTGGCATTGGACATGTCTATCATTCCAAAGACGTGAAGTATTACCTTCAGTCAACTCAAAAAGCATTTTTCTTCCTGAATTTAGCCTTCAAGCCCACAAATCTCAACAGCAAGTACTATGCAAATATTTAAAACCAGGCAGTAAGTAAGATCTGTTGCTTTTAATTCCCTTTTAACTGTTGCTGAGCTGCTGTTGTTTAAATTGCTGCTCCAGCTATTTAACTTTCAGGCTTAGCATTATCAGTTACTGGGTGTTATTCTCCTCTTTTTAATTTTTAAATTTTTTTCTTCTTTTTTTTTTTTTTTTTAATTTTTAAATTTCTTTCTTCTCATTCAAGCAGCAGAAGATAACAGCTGTGTCACACCAGTGCAGCACTGACAGCCCTTATGATCTCCCAGTCGTGTTAGAGAGGGCTGCTGGTATTAGCTCTGGTCATGTTGTTGGCTATGCCACATTTCTGGTGGCTGTGTCACAGGAGGCTGGTAACAGGATGGATGTCTCCTGTCTGTCAGGGAGACAGCCTTGCCCTGAGGCTAGGAGAGTTTCTTTCCCCCAGTTTTGTTGGCCTCAACTCTGGACAGGGACACAAGCAGATCATGGCATGCTCCTGTTCTCACCCATCTCCACCACTCAGCCAGACAGTGTGACAGCTTTCAGCAAAGATATTGATCTAAGGATAAGAAAACACACATAGTCCCAGTCTGTACCATGCCATGGTCCTACAGGCAGCTGGAACGTCCCCACGTTCCAGCCGTGAACAAAGGAAGCTCCATACAACTCACCTTCTCTGCAGCCTGTCATTGTTTCATGAAATAAACAAACAAAAAAATCTCAATTGGGAAAGGAGACTGTACAATTCAAATGAAAGTGATATTTTAAGTTTTTCACCTTTGTGCAAAGAGTGCCTGGCTTTCTAAGGCTGCACAGGAGTATATTAAATATTCTGGGTGGTTCAGCACTTTTCTGAAGACCAGGGTCTTTTGCTGTGTTGCTGATGAAAAACATAAATTCAATGGTCACCTTTGGAAATCACAGTTAAAACCTGAAGAACTTTTAAAAATGGTTATAACTCGAAATTTATTTTCTTCTTTTATAGTTTTGTCCTTCCTTATGTTAGCATTTCCCTTAAGAAGTACTTTAAAGAACATGAGAAAAGATGCATGGGGAATCATGCAAATCACCCATGCAGGTTACAGGTTTTTTTCTGAACCCTTTGGGTTCCTCCACTGCTCTAATCTCAGTAACCTAGGTGAATACAACAAGTTGCTGTCTTGACCCCCAGGTGATGTAATTTTCGCAAGTCCTTTAAACTTAGTGCCATTTTATCAGTCTATGTTGTTTGGGCCGTAAGGGCTTGTGAGCAAGTTAACCAGTGACACTCTCAAAAGTTGTCTTTTAGTCAGTAATGTATAGGAGCTAATTATTATGTGAGTGCAGATCATTTGATCAATGCCATGGTGCTATGTAGTAGCAATCAGTAAAACCAGCGTACCAGCACAAACCAAAAGAAATTAAGAAGGCTAGTTTTGCAGAAATAATGCTTTTCATATGCAAAGTAGCACATGTTGTCTAATAAAAGCTCAGACAGAGACAAGGAGTGAAAGAATATTAGATTTATACATTTTATATCCAGATGAGAATGTAGGAAATGTGACTTCATATGAGATTTTTCTTCAAAATCTTACAAGTAATTATTCTGTGTTCTACATAAGCAAATTCTTGAATATTATGCAAAATGCCACTGCTCATCTTAGCTGAAGTGTTGATGAAATGCAAACACAACAATGTGGTTTGAAATCTGAAGTACAAACAGATGTTACTTTTGAATGAACTTCCATTGCTTAACCACTGGCTCCAGTTATTGCCATCTAAAGAGGAAGATGAAGCAACTTTGCATGCTGTGGATGCCGGCTGTAGATGTTCAACATGCAAATGAAATTGTAGCTAATCCCTAAAAGGCAGTGCCTCTAAACACAATGGGTGGGCTCAATTTTTAAATGCAATTTGGCTGCATAGGATATTATACCAACTCCCCATGTTAAAACCAAACAACATAAGGTGGGATATATATTTCCATACAGCTCACTGTTGTACTGTGATTTCCTGATATAACTGCCCCAGAAAAAACACATTTCTTCGCCCGTTCTGTTTCCTTATCACCAGATAGAGCCCTGCACTAGCAGAGCTCTCACACCTGCCTGCAGCTGGGGAGGGCAGTTTGGCCATGCAACAAGCCTGTGGTGGGTTGACCTCAGGTTGAGGTAAGGACAGGGAGGGATCACTCACCAGTTACCATCATGGGCAAACCAAACTTGACTTGGGGAAAATTAAATGAGTATATTGTCAGTCGAATTGGAGTGTGATATTAAAAAGTAAACCCAAATCTTAAAAACACCTTCTTCCCACCTCTCCCTCGTTCCTGGGATTTACTTGATTCCTAGTTCTCTACCTCTTCTCCCCCACTGGCACAAGAAGACAGGGAATAGGGGTTACAGACAGTTCATTACATGTTGTTTCTGCTTCCTTCTAAGGGAAAGAAGTCCTTTCCCTTTTTAGCATGATGTTGCTCCCATGGGAGACAATCCTCTACAAATTTCTCCAATGCGAGTTCTTCCCATGAGCTACAGCTCTTCACAAACTGCTCCAGCATGGGTCCTTTTCCCAGGATGCAGTCCTTCAGGAACAGACTGCTTTAGTGTGCATCCCCATGGGGTCACAAGTCCTGGAAGCAAAGCTGCTCCAGCATGGGCTTTCCATGTAGTCACAGACTCCTTTAGGTATCGACATGCTCCAGATTGGAGTCCTCCACAGGCTGCAGATGGATCTTTGCTTCACCATGGACCTCTATGGACTGTATGGTATAGCTTCCCTCACTATGGTCTTCACCACAGATGGCAGGGAAACTTCTGCTCTGGCACCTGGAGCACATCCTCCCCCTCCTTCTCCACTGACCTTGGTGTCTGCAGAGTTATTCTTCTTACATATTCTCTGGCTGCAATTTGCTTCTGTGCAATAGTGTCTTTTTTTCTTCTTAAGTACATTATCCCAGAGGTGCTGCCACCATTCCTCATGGGCTTAGCCTTGGCCAGTGACAGGTCTGTCTTGGAACCAGCTGGCGTTGGCTCTAACAGACATGAGGAAGCTCCCACCAGCTTCTCACAGAAGTCAGCCCTGTAGCCCTCCCAGAAGTTTTGGTTTGCCACACAAACCAAATAGAAAGCCCTAATTCAGGAAGCATAAAAGTACATGGTGAGAAGATAGAGTGGCCTGAGTGCTGCTGAAATAGGAAACCTTTGCTGAGAGTAATTGTTTTCTGAAGGCTATTGCAGACATATCTAAAACTTTAAATTATGCTGAGATGTGGGAGCTCTCAAAGATGACTTTAAGCTGACTTTTTCCTTATTTTACTGCCCTTCTGCTGTGTCAGCAGATCTTGGGTGTAACAAGCCATCTGACCTAAAGTACTTATTTGTAATTAGGTGTCAAAATAAAGCGATAACAACAGTCTAATTCCAGTGGGTCTGTGCACCTGAAATGCAAATCTCTCTCCATTTGAGTAATTAAGCTATGAAATTTAGAGTGCTCAAGGTTTTAATGTTTTGAAGTAATTAGCAGTATGGGGAAAGATACTGTTTTCTGCAAGTACCAACGGTTGATTTGTAATAAAATCAGTGTACTTCCTTTTCTGTTATTAATGAACTTGTATTATTCATTATTTACCAGTGTTTTCCTAGCTGCCAGCATTTGTAAAAATGGTTGTATAGTCCAATGTACTGAAAAGATGAGCACAATCTCTTCAAGTCATTAATTACCATTTACATGAATGTAGCATATAGGAATTGATCGTTGTCCTGCAACATGCAGGAAGCTGTATAAAACAAAAAATTTTTACAAGTTTGATAGCAGGCAATACTGAAACATGAACAAAGCCAATATTCAGTAAAGAATTTTAAACATTAAATCCTCTATTTGTATTTTTATGGGACTGTGTTAAAATGCTGCCTGTTTAGAGTCGTGTGCAGACAGGCATACACTCATTGACTGCTAGGTAGTTTAGAAGCTGTTGTACATTGTATTTGTGGGTTCATGCACAAAGCACTTGGGGGAAACACACTGGTTTCTTTCACTGGACATTGAAGACGTAGACAGGGTGTGCTGAATACTAAGCATAGAGACAGGAGGCAGAGGTGGTGGATCTTGGATGAGGGTGTGTCCAGATTTGGGGGCATCATGGTTTGTAGTGAACAAGATGCAGGAGATTAACCCAGCTGCAGGTTTGTGTTCCTTGTTGGGAGTTTTACATTTAAATGCTTTGCCTTAAAAACATACCTTTGTCCAGACCAAGTGATCTCTCCGTTGTGTTTTGTCAGGTGCCTCTGGCAACGATGAGCAACTGTGAGGAGCCTCATGTAGTACCGGTACAGCTCCAAGGTATGCTCCAGCATTGGTCTTCAAAAGATGTTTCTTCATACCAGCTGCACGGGTGTGCTTAATGCTCATGTGGGGTTATGGGAACTGCTGGTTTAACCTCAGACTTGCCACGCTTTCATCTGGAGATCTCCTACTCTCCTACTTTCCAGCTCATCTGGAAAGCTAACTGGCCTGAGAACATACATTCCTTACTTGTATTTTCATTTACTTAATTATTTGTTGCATGTGAAAGTAGAAATAATTTATAAAATTGGTTGTATATTTTTATTACTCTGATTATTTTATAAACAGCTTCCAACAATCACAAGCTGTTAGCAGTCTGCAGGGTAACAAGGGAGCAATACCAAATTCAGTTCAGCTCTCTCAAAGGCAGCATGTCAGCCATCCGTGCCTGGGCTTTGTCTGGTCTTAAAATCCTGCAAAAATGGACCTTCCACATCTGCTCTGGGGGACCTGTCTGGTATTTAGCTACCATTTCATGACACAAACCAAGATTACTAAGCTTATGTAAACGCTAAACTTTTAACTGAACAAAAATCAAACTATTGCAACCACCAGAGGGTGGTTGGGCACTGTAACAGACTTCCTGGGGAAGTGGTCACATCACCGAGTTCAAGAAGCATTCAGACATTGCTCCCAGGTACATAGTGTGATTCTTGGGGAGATCCCACGCAGGGCCAGCAGTTGGACTTTGATGACCCTTGTGGGTCCCTTACAACTTGGGATATTCTCTGATTCTATGAAAATATTTTATCAGTATTGTGAAATTATAAACCAATTTGAAAAGAGGTTTAAAAGTATTCTAAGTGTTTGCCAGGTGTTTAAGCTTTGTTGTGATTGATCAGTCATATTTCAGTGACCCAAATCCCTATCTAAATGTTCACCTTCAGTATGATCCACAGAAGCATCAACATTCAAATTAATTAACTTACAAAACACAGCAAAGTTTAAACTTGTTTGTGAAAAAGACAAATTGAGGCTGTTTATAATTTTTATTCATAAATACTAGGTATGGATCAGATTTGAGTCACTTTTACAACTTATGTACCTTTCACATTATGCACCTTTTTGCATTATTTTCAGAAAAAAACCCAGAAAATTCCAGTTTTGTAGAGTTTCACTAGTAGAGATGGTATTTTAATTAGCAGTCTAATGAACTGATTCTGGTACAAGCATCTGCCCTTTTTGTGTGGATAGGTGGGGTTGAGGGATAAGGGAGTATTATTTACACCACAGATATTTCAAGAGATCATGTGGTCCTTACTGTGAACATGAAAGAGGGCTGATGGTGATGTCAAATGCTTAAGCCAAGCAGGTGTACAAATTTTTCAACATCTATAAATCTAATGGATCAAAATATTCTGTTACTATTAGAGTATATCAATCCTGAAATATCTGCAGAATACCGTGATACATTTTTTATATCATACATGAGTAGTCACAGTGGGGTTGGATCAAGGGTTGGACTTGATGATCTCAGAGGTCTCTTCCAACCTAGTTAATTTTATGATTCTATGATTCTATGATCATGTGCATACAACACCACTGTGAGATACAAATGGTGCCAGCACTTCACTGTTACAGTAATAGTTACCTTGTGGGATTGCTGTGGATGGGAACAGAATAACAGGCTTGGAGATGCTTCACAGGATGACATACGAGAAAAGTTTAGAGGGAGGTTTCCACATAATAACTAAATCACAATTTCCTAACTATCCCCACCCCCCTCTTCTCAGTACCCCAGCATCAAGCTCTTTTTTAGAGATTTTTTCATGGTGTTTTTTTGCTTGTTTGTTTGTTTGTTTTCTGTTTTAATTAAAATAACACATTCATACATAGGCAAAGGTATTGCACACCTGAAACACTGTTTCTGATTATGCCTGCAGGTGCAACATTAGTGTATAAAGATGGCTATTTGCATACCCAGCTCCAGAGATACAGATGCAAATTAAGCTCAATTTATTTGCACACATTCAATTATCTTCCTTATTTCATTATCCTCCTTCAGTTCATGGACCAGGCTCTGTAAACACTGTGACATCTACAGTACTTACTCCTCTGGTGGTTTCTTCCAAGATGAGTGTCTGGCTCCCTAGTACACGTGCTTGGAGCACACTGAAAGTCTAAAAGAATCAAACCAGTTCAAGAACTGCTGATGAGATACTGGAGGTAAATAATGACCTTTCATATTATATTTTTCTGCCTTTGAGGTGAGATTTAGTTAGTTTACTTTTACAACAAACCGAGTTTTTTCTTTTCTATCCAAAACCAGTGCTGCTATCTATGCTGTGGGCAAAGCTCTTGCATGTAGTCTGAGTTTATTTTCAGAGTTGTAAATCTATGGTTTAGATGGGTGATGTGTTAAAAGATACTAGGCTGCCCGTGAATCCTCCAAGTAGGGAGGAGGCACTTGAGAGGTTTTAAACTCCTGAATGATAAAGAATAGGTATAAATAGTGGCTTGTAGTGGTATTAAAAAGCTTCACCTACATTAGAACTGGAGCAATATTTACTGCAAGTAATAAATATTTGTAATTGTTATGTGGTGCTTTTCAAATGATATTTCATGTCTAGTTTTATTTTGAGTTATTTTTTAAAACTTCAGTTCCTCATGAAAACAAGTTGTATAGCTTATGGTATTACTTCAGCAAAATGATTTCCATAAATACAGCAAGAGGCAATAGAAAGGAACATATATAAAGATTAATGTATCAGACTTTTAGGCCTACACCGACTAACAATAATTTCTGAGACTAAAGTT
The DNA here is from genome assembly GCA_035584735.1 of Pseudotriccus pelzelni. Classification (NCBI taxonomy): domain Eukaryota; kingdom Metazoa; phylum Chordata; class Aves; order Passeriformes; family Tyrannidae; genus Pseudotriccus; species Pseudotriccus pelzelni. Next base: position 22,267,688 of record JAWMRA010000130.1, on the reverse strand, counting down.
ATTGGGAAGGAAATCTCTCATATGGAAACAGGCAACAAATCCAAAACTACCTGAGCAGCATAGGCAATTTACTTTCCTTCCACTTAAAGAATTGTGTTTTTATAGCCATTTTCCCCGAGCTTATTGATTTTGTATGCAATTTTCTCCAAAGACAGAAAGCAGCTAGATTGAGCACACAAATGGATGTAGGCAGCAATTAATGCTTGTGCTGTTTGTCAGCCTAATGCATCTGGTGAATACTGCTGAGGGCTTTCCCTGCTCAGTACAGGAAGGGGAGTGTTCCCCTACCACAGACCTGCCGGGAGAGGTGACCAGCAGTTATGGAGAGGCAGACGCTGAGGAGGCAATGGCAGATCATGGAACCATGTCAAGATAAGTGGTGCATCTACAGAGACAGACTACTGATGTTAGAAATTTCAGTTTTATTTCTTAATATGGTGAAAATGTCAAAACAGTTCATTAGGAATCATGTTAGACTTGCTTTACACAGAAATACATGGAGAATAGGGCCCTAAATCAAGAGTGTATGTTAGATCATACTTGACTAATGTAGAGATCACAGAATAATAATCTATAATAATATCAGAAAAACAAAATTAAAACATTCATTAGGATCTTTTGGTAAAAAAAAAACAAAAACATTAATTCAGGTCTTGGAAAAACATACCTCAATTTTTATTTCATTTGAGCTTACAACTCTATCTTACAAAAGATTTAAACAACCTGTAAAAGAAGATTTGATGTGTTTGGAAGGTACTGACAGTTAATGAACTGATGCAGTTGTATCATCTAAGGTGCATGTTATCAGTAGAGCAGATCTAGAAAATGCTTTGCTACAAACTCATTACATATGATTCAAACTATAAATTACTGAGATTCTATTACTGTTCCTAGAATAACAAAGATGTTAATGCTGTAGCTCTGTGGAAAATGCTAATTATTTAATGTCATCCAGTGCCAGTGTATGAGCCACTAATGATCTTTCTCTTTTGTTTTCTATCTAAAAACATATTTGGTATAGTTGGAAATCATCAAAACAAGAAAGAGTCAAAACTGACATCTCAAACTTCCAATTATGAACAAGCTATAGACATTTTAAAACAGCAGTCTGGAAATACTGGAGGCCTGGTGCAACCTTTCACCCTTCAGATCTATCTACTTTAAATCCTTTTTTGGTTTCTGCTGCTTTGCCATTTTCTCTGTCACTGCATGGTGATCTCCTTCAACAGGTAATAATCCAGTGTATTGTATCTCACAGGCTAAAGAATCATAGTAGGTTGGATATGTAAAGTTGCCACACCACATACCTTCTTAACCAAACGAAACCAACAGGACAAATTGATGATCAGAAATCCTTATAATAGTACCTGATTAGAAACACACCATGAAGGAGGATCAGAAAATTCAGTTATTCACTGTGAATTTCAACACTAAAAACACACAAATTCAGAACTAATGGGGAAGATGCCTTGACATTTGCAGAAACCTGGTTTAATTTTTGCTCTCTTTGTTTCTGCCACAGCTGCTTTGTATCTTATTTTGGAGTCAGGTTTTTGGGTTTACCTTTTTTTTTTTTTTTCCTAAGGACTTCAGGAAGCCTCCATCTGTGGCTCACAGTTTGTACAGCCTCTGTTTACAATTTGCAGGTAAAAACATCACCATTTTTCAGCGCAGACCTTTGGTCCATCCTGCCTTACAACAAATGCACTCTGTGTGGTGTGTAATGACACCATCAGCTTTGACCGGCACGTGGCATCACCGAGCACTGTTCTGCAGGTGGCCGAGTGCCCGTTCTGAGCCACAGGGTCCCTGAGCACGCTGCAGAACTGAGCCTCTAATGAGGCTTGCCTTTTGCACACTTCTTCAGAGTAAATCACTGTTTGCAAAGCATGAGGCAAGATTCAGACACGGTGCGATTAGAGAACAGTTTTGAAATGTGTGTCTCATGTTGTGAGCAGTGACATTGTAAGATTTTTCTTTCCAGGAAGTGCAACATTCCAACCTCTGACTTTTACAGGGCATCAGTGCAAGGGGCAGAGTGTGGGTAGCTCTTGCTGCTTGAACTGCCTCTAGGTGCCCTTAGGCTCTTCTTATTTATTCAAGGGTCTGTGCTGCTGGCTCTGCCTTCTTGTGCCCCTTCCACACACTCAGGAACCCACAGTTCCCAAAGTGATTAAAGTCTCTGTACGTGGAAGGTGACTCTTTGGCCTTGCACCTGCCCAGAATTGCCAAAGCAGCACTAGTGAGCAGCTTTATGAGACAGAGCACGTGCCAGCAAAAATCACAGCAATGAGGGAATGCAACAGCCCTGAAGCAAGACACAGGAAGGTTTTAGTTTGCAATGGAGTCTGGTAGAGAAAAGCATTCTTCTGCCATGGACTGAAGAGGCAATTCCTGTTATGGGCCAGTGGATACACTTGACAGAAAACACCCTGCCTAGCAAGACAACAATATATAGTGTTTCCTGCAAAAAGTAGGGCTTCTACGAAAAAAACATTACTAGATTTGGGACTTCATAGATATATAAAAATATCAAAAACAGTTTGAATGAAAGGTTTTTGTCCTCACCTGGATGTGGCATATGAAAAGGGAGAGTGTTTTTTATTTGAACTCGTATCCAATATTTTATATTTATGTACATACAGTTTTCTTCTAATGAAGGAAACTAAACATATATTGATTCTTTGAAATGCATGTTGCCCTGATATGAAGGCTTTTGTCACTATGCTAAAGGATGCTTGAAATACTTCACATGTGATATGTATCAGAATAATGAATTCTGAGGTTTTAATACCCATAATCCTTTTCTAGAAGAAATCAGAGAGCTTTTGCAATTTTTCTGTGATAAAGCTCATCAATCATAATGGTATCAACTGTTTAATCTCTCATTATTGCACTGTGAATTTATTTCCTGTAGCTCCATTGCTTCTTAGTGTTCTGCACATGCACTATCTGTCCCTAGAAGCTTTATGCACTTTGGTCTCGACCTTCACAGTAGTTTAATAGGTATTTAAATGAAATTATTTTAAGTAAACATCAGAAGTCACTGTGTGCCATTTATTGATTGTGAGTCAGAAAAGGCAAGAGTTCAAGGGTTGTAAATTGTACATATGAGCAGTTCACCTATGTGAGCACCAGACAAATGCCCTGACCAGGCAGGAGAACATACCTGTGCTATGTCTTACAATTAAAGGTGTGATCTCAAGCAAAGCAAAAATTAGGATTCTTCACAAATTGTGGCTTCTTTTAGGCTCAGTTTCACTCCTCATTCCCACTCTTTTACCTTCCCCTAGCCGATAGCACAGGGGGATGGACAACAGGTAGCTGTGCTCAGCCCCTGATAGTTCCTTTTTGCTGCTGCTTCCTCCTCCTGCTGTTCCTCTGCTCTGGCATGGGCCCTCCATGGGCAGCAATCCTTCAGGATAAACCTGCTCCAGCAAGGGCTTTTTCTTTCCAGGGAATGCTCACCTGCTCTACCATGGGTACTCCTCGGTCAGCAGTGTGGATATGTGCTCCAGTATGGTCTCTGCTGCGGTTGCAAGGGAATCTCTGGTGCAGAGATATGTGTTGTTGGGAGCTGCACTTGTAAACAGGGTTTCACATGAGACACGTGGAAGGAGTCACTGTACCTTTGCAGGGGTTGTCATGGTGGAGCTGTGGGAGCTCAGATGCAGAACGATGTATTTCAGGGTCACTCAAAGCCAGGGTATATAACTGAAGTACTGGCTCACTTTAGATGGGAATAGGACATTTTTCAGTTTTTTATTCCTGCCTCAGTAGAGGTTGATGTTTCTCTGCCTACAGCACATTCTTTCCAGTTACCTATTGGAGTTAATTATGCTAATGCTGCTGAGCTCTGTTTTCAGATTGGCTTGTGGGTTATGCTGAACACCCTGCCACTAACAGTCTTGCTGTAAAGCTCATTGCAAACATTACCAGCCTGTCTAAAAATGTGTTCAGCCCTCATGCACAAATCCATTGTGCAGGTCAGAAGGCTGCTTTTGGCACCAGTATCTGCTTTTTTTACTTTTCCTTTTTCATGTCCTATTAAGTCACTTTACCCCAAAGTACTCTTCATCCTCAGTGATGCCATCTTTAATTAATAGCAATTATTGATGTATTTTTGAACTCTCTAGTTCAGATGATTAAGCAGCACACTCTTAAACTCATGTTTGCCTTACAAGGCAGTCATGTTTTCACTTGCTTATGAATAAAGGGCTAGATATGGAAACCTTCTGTCTGAAGCCATATATCTTTATTTGTGGACAGTTTGTAAGATTAAATTACATATCAATATTTGCTTACTCTGCCGTTTGATTAATGCACTGAAAGCAGATTTAGGATCTTGTTTTGTATAGGTTTTTCAAGAGCTGCTTAATATGTTTACTTTTGGAAGTACTTGCCCATTAGATTGAATGTACACAAAATAAATCATCCAAACAGTGATTAAAAATAAAGCCTATTTGACCATCATATCATTTAATTAAGACCAAATATTTCTGTAGAACTGCTGGACTATGGCAGATGAAAAGAGCAATTCCTACCTTAACAGCTCACCAAAGTGCAATCACTGCAGTGAAAGATCAGATGGATATCACGTAGGTAATGTGCCTTGTCAGTAGCTGTGATGTACTGCGTAATGGACGTGGTTTCAAGAGGTTCTCAATCTTTTTATGCTGCTACCAATGCACTGAAGTGATCCTTTCTCAGAAGTGATGAAGGGACACCTAAAACCAGCCTGCTGCTGAGTAGCTCTTCATGGTTCCCAAGGATATTACATATAGTGGGACACATACCAAGATCTTGATAGGTTTACATGCAAGATTCAGTGCAAATAAGCTCTTCTGGATGAAAATATCCTGAATGTGTCTGCCTTGTAGATCAGAATATCAGTAGTCTTTGTTCCCTGGTGCTCTAATGACAGAGTCCCAAAAGAGAGCTGGTCAATGTCCATTGTGTTGTGCACTGGCTTTTGCTTTTTCTTTCTTTTTCCCCACAGCCTATGAACTTCTAATGTCCTCTTTTACAGAATCCTATTTGTGATGGGATTTGTGAAAGCAGAAACAATATATCAAGCTCATAAAAAATTATGGATCTGACTTGCAAACAGCTGGGGCTCTCGACAAATAAGACACACAGTTTGTTCTCAAGGCCTTTGAAAAAAAGCCACCTAATGTAATTAGGTGTGTCTGCCTTCATACTACATGTGGGACAGTGCTGGTTGCACACAGAGTACTTTCTCTGTATTGTCAATGCAAGTTATGCTGATAAAGGGAGTGGTTCTTAAAAGCTTCTCATCTCCAGTGAGTGTTGAGGGTGCTCAGAAATTCAGAGGTCAGTAGGAAACAGGAGATCAATTTGATTTAGATATTCCTTTATTTCTAATTAAGGACACAGAATAAGCCATACAGCCAAGAGACAAGTATGCAAAGATGTCAGAACTGAGCTGAAGCTTATACTGCTTTAGGTCCCTGGTGAACAGTCCATATTGTGCACATCTCAGTGGCTTTCCAAGACCCTTTCTGTCACACCTATTTTCATGCTAGTTTATTTTTATTCAGCCTAATACATGGACTGTTACCCTAACTGCACTGATTCATTAGAAGTGGATAAGTCCCCCAAACTGTTCCAAAGACTTTGAAGTTTAAAAATATTGAAGTAAAATGAGTGAAGCTTTCCTACTAACTTTTGGACAGCTATAAAAATGACCAAAGTTCTTCATCTAGCTCTAGAGGTGGTAGAGAGAGACGGGAGAAAATTTCAGGCAATATTTGGTTGCTATAACTCTCCTAATTGTAGGGGTTATTTTTTTTTTCCCCTCCCCCATTATGTCATTCAAGTCTACACAGATATTGGGAAATGCCACAGTAGTAGATATTATTGGCTGCCATGATTATCTAATTTATATTATGTTCTCAATTTTGCAATTTTTCTTCAGTTTTCTTCTTCCCCTTACTGCATGGCTTTCACTATTTATTTTTCACACCATAGTCTCTGCTGCTCACAGTTTTTTGAAGGTGTTTTGTAGCTGTAAGTCAATAGAAAATGGTCAAGCTATATAACTTTTGAACCTAGTTCTGTGAAGACAGCATTTCAACTCATTTTTCTGTGATCTGAGGAAGGTTGTGAAACCTATTTGATATTTCTGTCAATGCGTAGGTCTACATTACACCTCAGCCCCTGCAGAGGACTTCTCTCCTAAGTCATATTGATCTGCTGGAGAAAAAGTACTATGTTTAGATCTTATTTAACTGAAGGGACAAATATAAATTATTTTAATTCTTCCTGGCCTAATAAATGACAATAAACCTTCCAGAGCTACATCAAGTTGAAAATCATATCCTCCCACCTACATCCTATGTGATATCTCCCTTTTTTTGTACAATAATTAGAAGTGGGCAACTGGCATTATCTTTAACCAAAAAAAATCACAGGTAATAATTAATAATATTTCTCTGTATCCTTTTTATTTTATCTTCTCCTTCTGTATCATGCCCTGAAGGCTTCTCTGTGAGAATTAGGAACAATGCATGGCTCTTGCTTGATATTTACTCGGTAATGACTGGTATGCCAGGGTTTTGCTGGCATAGTTCGAGATGGTAGCAATGGACCAAGTGCTGGGGTCACAGGGCAAGAAGATTTCAGTTTAGATGGGATAAATAGGAAAATTTATAGATGTAATGAATGGACAGTGCTCTGCAAAAGAGAGCGTCCACAAAGGGTTCACATCCTTTTTTCTCCATTAATTATGCTTCACCCTTTCAGTTCTTTCTCCAAAATGAATATATTCAGTGCCCAATTTGAAAAGTAACTTATCTATTTATCTATCTACGCATATATAGATAGGTATATACATCTCGTCTGTATATACCTGAAATAGTAAGGCTCTGTAAATAGTAACCTGTGCCTCTGCCTCAGCATTTCAGTTCATTTAATGAGACACATGTGACAGTCCCACATGCTTTACAGAGCATGTCTAGAAGGAATATCTTCTTGTCAGCTCAGCAATAGTATCTACGTCCTCCAGCAATATGAGCCTGCTCCAGCCTGGCAGTATTTCAAAGACTGGAACCTGGGAAAAGATTGTGCTTCTAGACAAAACACACCTGAAACAATCACTTCCTTTGAGGTTCTCTTGAGTCATATTGTGCTGTCACGTCAAGCTGCTGGCAAAACTTGTTACATCAGATAGCGTCTGATATGACCGAAAAACAACCAAACATATGCTAACAGAAATGGATTGAGTGGTTTTTCCATTTCCTTTTCTTTTTCTCCAAAAAGAGAATGTGCTGTCTTCAAGACTGCTGTGTGCTCACTTCCCTAGTCTTCACTTATGTGTAAAACACTGACTCAGTGTGGTCACACATTCTCAAGGATGCTGGTCTTCTGTTTTGTTTATTTATTCTTCCATTTTGAGCACCTACTCTTGTTTTCTTCTCTTTTCTTTTTTTTCTTTTTAAAGCTTTTATTAAGTAGCAGTATCAAAGACCTATGGCTGAAAGATGACAAATCCTCTGAGAATGTAAGAGACAGCTATTGTGCGGTATTTACAGCATGAAGCTGACAGAGCATCTCTCCAGGATGCATTGTGAATGGCACATAGGCCTGGTACTCATTTTGTGGTCATTTTTTAAAGTTGGGGAAGAACAATGACAGGTATCTAATTCCACTAATTGCACAACCCAATCCAAAACACCTTTAATATTTTCGTATCCAAAAGTCTGAATAATTTTTTTCCATTGTAAATATTTATGCAACTTAAATACAAGTAATGGGGCAACACATTTATGCACTCTATTCCTATGTACCTCTCATATTCATTTAAAACTGCTGTGCATTTAATTCCCAGTTTAATTTTCCCATTGCCAACATTGTGCATGAAAAAGGTGTGGATATATTTTCATTCTTAATCTGTACTTTATACTTCAATGTTCATAGTTTAAATGTATTTTGTGTGCAGCCACTGAGGGATAGAAATCAATTTTATTTTTTTTAGTGGAAACATTGATGCTAGGAATGAAATAATTGCAGCAGTTGGAGGCTTTATAAAAAAATCCCTAAATCATGAGACTTGCATTAAAGGTGAAAATAATCACGTCAATTAAAGTCACTGAAATTTATGTAGCTTCTGTTCCCATATACTGGCAACATCTTGCAGTGTCTTCTTTGGTTAGCTTGACGAAATGTCTGGTGTTCATTTTTTCCCTCCCTCTAAGTATTCTTAAAACCAAATGAATCATTTCGTAATCTTCTTTGGATAAACTAACTAAATCCAGGATCTCTGATTTCTAGACTTGTCACTTGGCTGGTGTTAAGCAACAGCTGTATTCAGAATCACCGCAGAGCTCCTGGGTGTGTGCAATTGTCCCGGCAGTCCCAGGAAACACAAGGACTAATGCAGTCACACCCAAACTGCACGGGCACAGCAACTCTTAACACTTCCTGGCTGCCCTCACCTGCCTCAGGTCACTTGGACAGGGCTAGTAACTTGGCAACACCCTACTTAGATAGATTTTAGAGAAACTCTTCGCACGATCTGGCAAGAAAAAGTACAGCCCAACAAGCAGCACATTTTGTGATTCATCTGTTACGGGTGTTAATCACAGGCAGCCTAGCTCCTGTCTTGCTGAGGGAGCCATCACTTCCTGTAAAGCAAGTACACTTTTAATGAAACCCAGCACAGTACATTCAGTAGCTTTAGTAGTCTTTCATGTAATTCATCAGTCTTTCATGTAATCCATTAGGGTCTGTTGAATTTATCATACCAGGTGTCTTGCACAGGATTGTAGTATCAGTGTGAAAGCATTCTTTCAGCATGGGATAAAATTTTGTTATGCTTCAAAATTCTGTTGCAACAGTGGGTAATCATGTAATCATTTTGTGCCTCAGGTCTTCATCTGTAAGATAGTAATAATTTTGCTGCTATGGGATGGGAGGGGGCACTCTGAGGATAAACCTGTAAGTACTTGGAATGTAAAGGGATATTGCAATTAGAAATGGTAAGAAAGTGTAGAATTCTTGCTGGAGATACAAAAATTAGGAGGTCTGAATTCAGATTTTAATAGGGCAATGCATAACAGGTTTGAAAAGTAGTATGTTTTTTTTTGTTTCTTTCTGCTGTGAAAAACTGCATACACAGTAAGGAACAAAATCAATGGGTCATAGCAATATTATGTACTTCTATCTCTTTAGACACTGAGCTCGGATGAGGTTGCTTAAGGCAGCAAGCACAGCTTTAGCCTATGTTAAAACTCTGAATAAAACACAGATTTATTGAAAGTTTCAAAGAGTTTGTTTCTTTACAAATTTTTTTCATTAGTTAAATCAATGTGTCAAATCACAAGATGCAGTTTGTGCAGTTTGTCTGTGAGATTTTTGCTTGGTTGTATGGCAGAATTGCCAAATTCATGTTACAAGAAGGTTCCAGATTAGCAATGGCAGACATTAAGAGAAATTGCAGTAAAATATCCTGTACTAGGAAAAATGAAATAAAATGTTCTGGTTCAGGATTTAGCCAGGATGGAACGCACCACATTTGTCAGTAAATTATATATGAGGTGGAGTTGAAATGTTCCAAATATATTTTATTACTCTTTGAAACTGTCTTTGTTTAAAGTTTCTAATATGTGCATAAATGTTTTGTTTCAGAGAGAAAATGAGAAGACGCGAAATGATGTGACAGGTTTAATTATATTTAAGAGAATACAGAGGAGATCAAAGCCAAAGAGATAAAAGCTGCAACTACTGTATGGGCTGGAAATTTCTTCTGAACTGTAAACAGCCTTAAGTGTAGTGCTTCAGAGGCAGCCACCCTGAATCCAGGACAGAGTCACAGCTGAAATGGAAGTTCTCTGTTACAATGTTTTATGACCTGTATTGGCTGCTGGTGGCGAGCCCTGTACTTACGCAGGCACCAAAATGTCTGGGAGCATTCACGAGAAAACAGTAAACCAAACACTGCCACCTTAGTCAGCGGCTCCAAAATAACCCCCCATGGGCTGTATTGCTGTGAGCTGTTTGCAGAGATGGCAGTTGAATGTGGGCCAAGAAAAATCAATCCTGTATCAACAGATGTAATCAGAACCCCTATGGTGGTAATGACTCTGTCACAGTTTTCATTAGCTGGGAATGCTTTAGCTTTGGGAGGAATGGGCTTCCCCCACCACTACCTTTTTATTGGTGCTGTATGATCTATTACTAAAATAACTAAAGTTATCAAACTGCTGCATCTCCTTTCTGAAAGCAAATACTTAATAAAGGGACTGTAAGGCAAAGCAAGGTGCTGTCGATATTTCAAGCAAAGGTTCATCTCTACAGTTTTTGCTTCTGTCAGTTTACTCTAAATCCACTAATCCCATGCTCTGCTTTCCTCAAAACAATGCTGTTGTATCCACCATCCTCAGAGAAAAAATTTCAGAAGCCCCATGCTGCTTCCTTGGAAACTGCTCACCCCTCTGTTGCCCCAGACTCTGCACTCTGATCCTCTAGACCCAAAACTCCCCCAGACCCTGTGCCTCCAACTCAAGTTTCTAATGGAAATTCATTCTCTTCTTGAAGAAGAGCATGGCAAAATGTCTGTTGCCTCTGCTTCAGAAAAAGAAAAAAAGCATTAAGTTGCCTTGGACTTGGGGGCATTTGGTTGAATGGAAAGAGCAAGTCTTTCTTGGAGAGTAGAATTCAGGTACCCAGTGTGATCCTTTTGCTTTTTGAGGAGATGGCATCTATTGTTGATGCATTTGAGTGAGTACAGCTGCTGTTAGAAACAAGTTAGTATTCAACATTGCTGAAGGACTGCTGGAAGTAACTCACCTCTGAGCTCCTCTCCACGATATTTCTCTTCTCCTCTTCCATTTTTCAGACATGGGGTAATAAATAGCTTAGCCATTTCTCTGCACATCTCAAAAGCTCAGTCAAGAGGATGAAATAGAAATGCTCATAATTCTCTTAGTTCAATCCCAAACTTCTAAAAGTCAACACACTAGCAAGCTGGGATGCATGTATTTTATTTTTCTCTCTGTTCCTGCTGATGTTTATACATATATATGTAGACGATGATTAGAGGGATGGAACACCTTTCCTACGAAGAAAGGCTGAGAGAGTTGAGGTTGTTCAGCCTGGAGAAGAGAAGGCTTTGGAGTGACCTAACTGCAGTCTTCCAGTGCCTGCAGGGAGCCTACAAGAAAGCTGGAGAGGGACTTTTTACAAGAGCGTGCAGTGATAGAACAAGGAGGAATGGCTTAAACTGAAAGAGGGCAGGTTTAGATTGGTTATTAGGAAGAAATTCCTTACTGTGAGGGTGGTGAGACACTGGAACAGGTTGCCCAGAGACACTGTGGATGCCCCTCCCTGAAAACGTTTAAGGCCAAAGTAGGATGGGACTCTGACCAACCTGGTATGCTGGAAGATGTTCCTGACTGTGGTGAGGGATAGTTGGAACTAGATGATCTTTAAAGTATCTTCCAAATCAAACCATTATGTGATTCTATGACAATGTAAATATTCATGTCTGGAAAGTAACATCATGTCCACACTGTTCATGCAGTCACTTGAAATCCAGACACCAAGACTTAATGTCTTTCTTTTTTTTTTTTTTCAAACAGCAAGCTACCTTATAACAGGAGTAATGGTATTGCTGTGGAAGGTATTCCTTATCACTTCCTGGGCACTGGAGGCTTGTAGCTAACCATTTTAAAGTTCTGAATGCTTCTAGGAATTATTTGCATGCATATGGAGTAAGAAAAGAGTGTCAGAGACACACGGAGCACACCAATGACCACAGGTACACCAGCTCACATAAAGTGCCACATCAAGGCTACTGCACGTAGGATTATTGATTTGTTATTATAGATTAGAACAGCTCACCTGAGGTGTAATGAAACTGCGTTGCCTCGAAGGATAAACTTGCAAATACATCTGTAGTGGTGCCAGTGGGGTCTGTGTCAGAATCCACCTCGTCTGCTCAGGAAGCAGTAAACCAACTTCATCACAAACTGGCCAGGGAAAACCCTGGATAGACTAGAAGACCAGAGGTGTTATGATCTTGCATTCTTTTGATGTAGGAGAGAGTGATTTAATATGTATAAATTTTGGTTAAGGTTTGTCCAAGTCTCTGCAGAATCTGGTGCTCATACGAAGTGTTCTATGCTGCTTCTCAGAGGTTTTTTTTGCTATTCATGTTTATGCCTAGAGGAATTATCTAATCATTTGAACATAGAAAACTGGGTAGAAAAAAGGGATCAATCTATGTCATGTATTCAGTCGTACTTATTTACTGCAGTCATCCTAGAAATAGGTGGTATTGATATGGCATATCAATACCAGTGGTAGTGAAGAATGTGAAGGTGCATGAAAATGGAAGCTCTAGGAATTTTATGATGTAGAACGGATAGGGATCGCTTCCAGTATCAGACAAGAATATTTTTTACACCTGATATTGGAAAAGATCTTCAGAAGCCTGTGGTACTTTTAATGTAGCTTTTTCAGACACTACTAGATGAGAAGTTGTGTGCCCACACTGTAGGAGGCAAAACATACACTGCAAGCATTCATAGACAAAAAGCGTGTGTGTGTAAACAAACTCAATATATCAAACCACTTTGTTTCCACAAAGAGATTGTCCACATGTATTTAACAGGATGGGGTTTTTTTGATTACTTGTATCTGATCAACTGAAAAAAGCAGGTAGTTTTATGAATAGGGTAGGGCACTCTTCAGACACACTGAACATCTAGATCATACACACTGAATAACTTCTGCAGCTCCAAATTTACATAGTAATGGTACTAAAGCCAATGGCTTACAACTTCAAACCAACATTTTAACATCTCTGAAGCACACACAATTTTTCTTAAAGCTGTGTGAAAACCCGCATTTTCACAGTCCCTTTGGGGTTAACCTTCCGTAATCAATACAAGCTTTTTCCCTGCTTCTTCACTCACTGACAGCATCAAAAAGGCTAAGGCTTTGGCTTTGTGTCAAATTTAGGAAAGACTTATCCTTTTTTTTTTTTTTTCTCCAGAAGGTGTCAGAGGAGGTAAAATGATATTTCCAAGTTCTTTTCAATGCCAAAAAATTCCCTTTCTCATCTGCCTTACTGGCCATAGAGCGGGAGATAAGAGAAAGCCTGGAGTGTGGGACTTCAGAGTAAGTGCCAGCAGAAGGCTCCATGGGACTGCCTGTGATCGGCATTTGTCATTCCCAAGTCCACCGGGGCATATAGTCCAGTATTAAATCTAAAGCCCTTAAACCTCCTTAAGACTGCCCAGCTGTTTTGCAGGCACAGTCTCAAAGACTTAAAAGTCGTGGTGTACAGTGGGGATTTTATAGCAAAACCTAAATCCAAGCCAAGCCTTTGGTGACTTGAATGCATGGATATGCTAGAGGAGATTTCTAAGAAGCAACACATGCTGTAGAAAACTCTCCTGAATACCAGCAGATAGGAATTAAATCTGTGCATTGTTGCATGCTTTTTCACATCCATTATAAGAGATCCATCAATCATGCTTCCTAAAACCAAAGGGAGCACATAGATTTATTATTTCCTCATAAAGGCAAGAACTTCTGAAATAAAGTGTCACAGCCACAGTCCATTTACTGGCAGTTGTAAAAATTCTAGTAAACCTTTTTCTTTCACTCTATCCTCCCAATTTACATAATGGAGCCCTACTCCTAATTGTTTAAAATTCATACTCCAAAGGAGCTGAACAAATGAATGTCTGGAAGTGTTAAAAATATTTTTTTTCCACATAAAACAATGGTGTAAAAATGGTATTATACATTTAAAAAAAAGGTTTTCATTCACTCCTGGTAAATCTTGACAAGCTTGTGTAGGCTTTTGAAAGGTCTCTTTCTCTGATCAGGAAGCCAATAGTTATCACATTTCTTATATGGGTATAACACAGAAGAAAAGGAGTCTTTGCTGTACCTAAGGTCCTCCAGATACAAAGTATTTGCAGAAATCACTGAAAAATGAAGTCTGGCAGCAAGCAGACTACTTGCAGCTTTTTCAGAGTCACTGGGGCCCCTTGTTTAGATGCTTAGAGCATCTGGGCAGCTTTAGGAATACATACTACTTAAGACAGAGGGTAGCCACTGCAGGCTATTTAATAATATGAATTCTGTTTTAAAAGATTGGTGTTTTTATCATGTGAGCCAGTTCTCTGAACTTAGAACTGCTAGGAATGACACATTAGTGACTGCATGAGGTGGGTCATGATTGTGGGGACAGAATGCGTTGGGGGCATTTCAACATTCTGCTGCTTTCCAAGCACACTGTATATAAGCTGAATATCTATCTAAACCAAATTATCCATGATGAGGGTATCGTGATTTTAATGAAATACCTGAATCTTCTTTGTGCAATTATAGGAAAGAATTTTTCATTACAAACACACATAATAGATTCACAGATTTATTTGTGAGTGTTAGAATTTTCTTTTTTTTTTTTTTTTTCTTTAAAATCCATTCTTTCACAGTCCTAACATCCTCCATGGTTTAATTTTTAAGGCAATTCTCTCTACAGTTCTCCTGCTGTAGCTGTAACAATGCAAAGTAGTGATTAAACACATATCTCCTGCTGGCTAAGACTCCTCTGTGATATGTTCTGGGATTGAATGCCATTCTATTTTTAAATGTTGGGCAATTACATAGCAATATGTTAAATCTGAGAAATGCAGTAATGTTAAATGAAAAAAAAATAAGGTTTTTCACTGAAAAAGAATAGATAAAGCAAAAGGGAAATTTTGCATTATGTAGCAAAAAATTCATGGTGTTTAATATGAGAGAAAAACAATGGATTTTGAAGGAGATTATAAGAATCTACACTTAGGCATTTGTGGTGGACATAGAAAGACACCTTTGCGATATTATTCATAGTTCTAGAAGTTTTCTTGAAAAATGTTTTATTTCTTTAGCTGTATTTAAGGCAATATAGTTAAAAGACTGAATCACTACTTGCACAAAAATTTCTGTGGGAATAGTTGATAGACCCAGTTATCTCATTAGCAGTCGAATAACAGTTCCAGATGAAGAGGAGGCACTGGAGCTACAATAAGAACAAAAATTATTATTTATAAGAATATGTCACAAAGTAATCCTTAAAAGTGCTGAAAATTCATAAAACTTCTAGACATATATGACCTAGAAGTATCAGCCATGTTACAAATGTATGTAAGTTTTGGATAATAGGACAAGAGATTTGACTACTGAGTCAGCCCTAACAAAGATGTAAAACACATTCAGGGGGCCCTTCACTTCTCCTAGTGCTGCTGATGTGGCATCTTGGCAGGTTTGCACTGACAGGAAGTACTAGGCTTCTTATTTCATGTCCCAGCATTGCTAGAATAAGAAAATTTATCTGTGTGCACCTGTTTATACAGAAAAATATATAAATATATATAAAAGAATTAACTTTGTGGAAGAAAATGATGATAACATTAGAGTTTTTTGTTCTCACAGTGTTACCCAACTAACCAGGTGCTTCAGTGGCAATACTGAAATTTCTTTCAGCTCATCATTAGCCCTTCTCATCTGGCACCCCCAGCAATTAACCCCCGTGCCCTGAGACAAAGTGTCGCAGTGGGTAACAAAGACATCACTGCCAGTCCTAAAGCCACTTCTGCCAAAGACTGATCATCGTCTGAACATCGTAATGGTCAGGGCTCAGGATCCTGGCTCTGTTGTTAACCTGTAATAGGATGGTTCTGGTTCCTGTACTGCCCTCACCTTTCCCATTTGTTTCTGCCTTGCCCATGACAGCTGGTTTGCTCATGGACACACTCATGTTGCTGTATCAGCAGGCAGGCACTCTACTGTTTTAGTACACTATCCTCCTACCCTCCTTCCTTGTCAGGAAGCTGGTAATGCAACATGAAGAGAGAACTCATGACACCCTTTTCTGAGCTCTGCTTTCGTCTTCTGAATTATTTAAATTTAGTCATACATCTGTAAATAGGGGAACATCTAGAATACAATGCAATAAATCAAAAAGAAGGGAATTGTTCACTGATACCTGAAGCTTGGTTGTTCTCCAGGCTGGGCAGCTAATACCTTCCAGTGGGTGCTGGTGCAGTTGGGCACTTCCCTGTGGAGTTGGATAAGGAGAGGTAACAGTTCATTAACTCATGAAAAGCATTTGCTTGTTAGTTTCACGACTTGGGAAGCAAGCATTTAAAGCATCTGCAACTAAGTATTTGCGAAGGAAAACATGTACTCAACACATACTCACCTTCAATTTGAATGTTGTAGCAAGGTCCAGGGACAATTAGGCAAGGTTTTTCTGTTGTCACAACAGCAACCTGAGCATGGTCAGAGACAGCAGCAGATGTTCAGCCTTCTCTGCTTACTGATGTGCACGGCAAAGCCTCATTCAGTCCTGTAGTATGCCTGCTGCAGTGCTTCCAAAGAAAGTACTGTCTAGGAGAACTATTCCTAAGGTTTTGCCTTCTCAAGAACCTTTGATTTGCTATATTATAGTTAGATTTTATATTATTATTTAATTAATTTTATAAAAGCTCACTGGCTTAAAGACTGGTAAATAAGAGGATTACGGATAATGGGAAAATAATTGCTTTTCCACCTGATTGCCATGAAGTTAAATAAACTGAATGCAGACGATGAAGTACCTGGAATATTAACTCTGATTTTTCATCTTGCACCCATTAGTGCCAACAGCAAGTGAAGGCTCAGAACTTGCTCTGGGCCAGCAGTGCTAATACAAATTACCTCATTTTACGAAAGAGCACAACTAATGAAAGTTATTCATGGTTATTGTTGTTTCGTTAGTGAGCTTTCTATCCAACTAACAATTCTTCATTTATTTTCTGATTTCAGTTACCTTCTTAACTTGCATTTTCCTTTTTTTAATAGATATTCCCGTATTTGTAGTGTTTTAAGGTCTCCCGCTGATAAATGCTTACATTATTTCTCATAAAGTTCTTAAAACAGAGTGCCCTTTTCTGTTTGACTTTAACAAGGTTGAACGTCAATTTAGTTTTTCCTCTGTTTCATAAATACATCCCATTTTATTGATGGTTCCTGGCAAAAAAGAGAAACCCAAGCCAAAGTCTTTGGTGAATGTTGCATTCCTCAGATGCAGATTTTGCTTTGTTAACTGTGACAAACTTGCCATTCTAAGCTATTGCTCTCTACCTTAATGCACAATAGGTAAGATTAAAACAAAGTAAAGTAATGCAAGATAAAGTAAAAAAGTTTGCAACATTGGCAAATTTTAGCACTGCTTAACAGAAGCATTTCGGTTTCGTGAGGTTTTACTACACTGTGCAGAAAGTTGCCTGCTTGAACCCTGTGCATGTAAATGATCATCATTAAGCCTATCTTAAACATTCACACTGAGGTTAAGGTATTAAAGGGATGAACAGCCACAAAGATGTGGCTGCTCTTACACTTTTTCTGTTTTCACTGACTTTGAATTTGATTGTCTTTTAAGGCATCTGAAACCCTTAATGGGAAGGTTTTTGCCACTATTCATATTCTCAGCAAAATGACATAAATGTATAAGCAGGTCCAGATGGTTACATAATCATCCATGACAATTCAGAACATATTTCTGATACTTGAGCCCATTATCACTAAACAACATGATAGCAGACAGAGCAGTGACTCATAGCAGTGGCAAACTGCATCCTCATACTGAAGAGGCGGTTTGGTTAGAAACAGAACTCACCCTTTTGTCCAGTATGTCCTCTGAACCTGTCGTGCAAGTTCTCCCTGGAGGGGAAGGAACAAAGTGCTTGTCCTTTGTTGGAGGGCATTTTCTTGCCTTTTGCTGAACAGTTTGAGGATAGCTAATAGTTTGCAAATATGTGGGATCTAGGTTTTAGGAGTAACAAGTAATTTTCTGGAGCAGCCTTCCAGTGATGTGAGAAGAAAGCTAAGACATGTAGTGGGTGTTAAAATTATTCTTGATGCATTTATGAATGTTATGTACATTTATTCGTGTCAGGAAGGACCTGGGTTCAACCAGCAAGTTGCTGAGTTTTAGTATTGGAGTTGTTTCCTTTAGCATAAATTTTGTATATTTTCATTGCTGTTTCTCTGCCTTCCTTTTTGATAAGAAGTAGAAGGAGGAACATAAGGACATACAGGCTAAGCTGTTATCAATTACAATTTCAA
The DNA here is from genome assembly GCA_035584735.1 of Pseudotriccus pelzelni. Classification (NCBI taxonomy): domain Eukaryota; kingdom Metazoa; phylum Chordata; class Aves; order Passeriformes; family Tyrannidae; genus Pseudotriccus; species Pseudotriccus pelzelni. The sequence continues at coordinate 22,249,556 of JAWMRA010000130.1, read as the reverse complement.
ATTAAAGCTGGGATACCTGAAAATTCAGGACATTTACTGATACAGGAATATAGCTAAATCTCACCACCTAATGCTCACAGGAAAAAACTATTCTCAGAAACTTAACATAAGCCATATCCTTCAGATTTGCATCTCTTCTCAAAGAAAATTCATATGACATTTGGAACATCTTTTAACCTTTTGGAGTATTATCTGACGTGAGGGTTGGAATGAGCTGAGAAATAAGAGTCACGAATCTTTTCCCTGCCCTTGCACTGATTTGCTGTGTGACCTTGAAGAAGTGGCTCAGGTAAACACTTTAGGAGTTCTCTCGGATTTTGTGTTCTCTGCTATTTGTTCCCTTGTTTATTTAGACAATCTTCAGGTATAAGTTACAAAAGGAAAGACAAGGAAACCATTGGAGTTTAATATCATTGGCAGCCAAAATGCATGGTACTCAAACCAGCATTATTTTAAAAATGTTGCATTAAATTCTGTGCCTCAGTTATGCCATCCCTAAAAGTGGAAAAATGAGGTGGATAATAAAGTGCTCGTGGTCTGAAAAAACATCACCAACATCACCACACAAATGCAAAATACTATTTTATTTTAGGGTTTCTGACTGCTGTGCATAACTCAGGGAATATTCACATTCTCCTGAATGAAAAAATCTATCTTCTATTTTGCCTCCTACGAAAGGGAAAACTTTGGCATGCTCAAGTATGCCTTAAAGGCAGTGCTGCCTTTGGGATCTCACATTAACATAATGATAAATGTGCTGCGTATTGCTTGAAAATGCTATGTGCCAACGTGTCAGAACATGTTTTCCCTACACACCTCTCGATTAGCATCTTATTTACATACTGGCAGGAAAGGGGTTTTGAGAAAGACCTACGAAATAAAGTATGTGTTAATATGGTCTTCTCAAAGACCACAGTATTAGTTCCAAAATCAGCTATCTGGTGGCATGTCCTTCACAGCTAGTGGGAATGTGTCATATGTTTTGAAGTAACAAATCCATGTGTGTTTCAGCAAGTGGTGATACGCTTTTCCATCTTATACTAGTGCTGCATTTACTGTATAATTAAGACTCAATACATACCTTGGACAAAATTACTTTCCCACATTCCCTAGTATATCACAGGACAAAATATCTAACTTCAGTGGAATTTTCACTGGTTTCATCCATTCCAGTATTATGGAAATATGGAAGAAAATAGTGGAAGCATCTAATATCATTAGTAATTTGTTTCTTGTTGTTTTTGCTTATGACTTAGTATACTGATTATTCTTTGCTTTGGGTTGTTTGTGTGTTTGTTTTAAAATAATTTCCTGAATTTCCAGTATCTCATACTATTCAGAAGCTCCAAGCTCTTTATATCTGTTTTAGCAGGGGCAAGCATGAGAACATGTATGCAGTAAAAAAAAATCCACTGAAATAGATAGTTTCTATTACTTCTTTGTAAATTAAAGATACTGATGATATTGTAATTTATACTTGTGCAGTGCTTATAAATCCTTGTTATTAGAAAACCTTTAGGCTAGAGACTATATGGGTGTGTCACTCTACCCTATTGAATAGAGTTAAAATGAATTTCAAGATACAATTTAAAAATAATATAAACATGTAGGAACCTGCAAAGAATACATGGCCAAAATTCTTATGAAAATCCTACCACATTAACAGACTAAACAATTTTGTAGCATCATGGCAAAATAAGCATATATTTTCACCTCTGAGAATAGATGTGAAAGAAGTTAATGAAGTCATCTGAGGAAGATGCCTTTCAGGAAGATGCTGCTTATGTAAGGTATCCTTTATCAAAACCAGTGAAAAGAACATTGTAACACTTGAGATGTGAGATGACCAGAGCAGGTGAGCCCAAAAAGCATTTAGAGAAGAAACAAACATCTTATTTTGGAGCTTCTATTGTGGTTTAGAGGCAAAAAAATTTCTAAACCCTTCTCTGAAGCAGACATAGCCTGGATGCCATGCATGGAGATGCCAGAGTGGAAAAGTTCATGAGAGCAAGGAGGTAGGTATCAGTCACCATCTTCTGGAAAGGGCATAGCAGAGTTTGAAGAGGAAGGTTAGATAATCCAGTTTGTTCTTTCTGAGTTTTATATGAAAACTATAAAAAAGTGGGGTCAGTGGCACAAACTGAAATAGCAGTTTAGAGGAAAGACAGCTCAAGAAAGGAGATACAGATTTATGAATAATTAGAATAGAGTTAGCAGATTAATTCATGCTTTCATTGACTTTTACAAATGGCTCTGAGCAAAGAACTGGTTCAGGGTATGATAAATATTATTTTGAATGTTACAATAGAATGCACAGTAAACTAATATCCCCTCAAGCAATGAATGTAAATACAGTTGTTGGTATTATATTTCCAGAGGTTATGTTATTTTAATCAGCTCTAGAGAGGACTATCTCTGGGAAGTGCTGCTCTGATGTTGAATGTTACTGGCTCCTACTGGCAACCGTGATGTCTGAAACTACAATAGTTCAGCTCAGAAAATCTGGAGAGCTGCCAGACCCAGCTGAATTCGGTGGATCAAATTCTGATGGTTTTACACATGAGCAGCTGTGTTGACTTCATTAGGGTCTCGTGTGTATAACAAAATACTTTCTTCTAATATGATTATATCGGGAAACTGGGATTAGGCTATATCTGATTTATTATTGCATTAGATATCAGTTTGCCCACATCATACCTGTCAATAACATCTCAAATGAAAAAAAAGAAGTAATAACACCTGGAAAGAAAATAACTTTAGTAGATAGATGATGGCTTTGGAAAATGAAATAGATTAAACAGACAAAAGAAGATAAAAACTGATAAAACTGTCAAAGCAAAGAGCCAAGGCCAGACAGTGTGGCTTAACATCTCTGCTGCCCTCTCACTGATGGCCTGACTTAACAGCATGCTGAAGAATTTAAAATGCAGTAATAGCTGAAACAGGGTCATTACAGACAGCGGGTGGGATTTTTCAAGCACAAGTTGAGCACTCTCTCAAGTCACTGATGTTTTAGCTTTGGTTTTTAGTAGGTGCACAGGTGGGCCGACCCTGGTATTTCTGGACTGACTCTCAGAAGCTGAAGCTGGATGTATGTTCAAGCCACGGAGATGTGTTTTCTACCTTGTGTTGTGCTTCCGTAGTTTTCGGACAAGCTTACTTTAGACAGCCAGTCTACATAGATGGACTCTCACCTTGCATGATTAACAGGGCTGAGAACTCAACTTCAAGGAGTTCTTGGAAGAGCTGTTTTAAATTGATTATTTTGCTGTTCAGAGGCTCTAGTTACACGGCACTCATTAGTGACAACTAAGGCACTGAATAAAGCAGACCTGTCAGACTTCCTGCCTTTGAAAAGACAGATAAATTACTCTGGGCAGAGTGCCACACTAGTCTGGTTATATTACTCGCAGTAGTTGAACTAGCTCAGAGAGAGGTAGCTCAGGTATCCCTTCACGAGAAGATAGCATGCTGTCTGGGTCCCCCTCATGCAGACAAGCAGTTAATAACATTTTGAATAGGCTCGCCTGTTCTATTTCAGTTTAAGCATTCAGGTAACTCAAAATAATAGGCTAAAAGTGACAAGTTTTGGGTTTTTTTTGGGGGGGGACTGTGCTCTAAGGGAAACCAGTGATGTTAACCTACTGCACTGCAAATGGTGGGTGGCCTTTAACCTTTCCAGCTGGCTCTGCTATCACTCAGTCAGGTTCCTCTGGAGGTGCTCTCATTTGTCTTCAGGCCCCGGGGGCTGGTGTGAGTGCAGTGCTGTCTCAGGGAAGCTCAGGCTGGGGGCTGTGGACCCAGCCTGTGTCAGCTAATGCAGAGCATGACATTGAGGGAAGAGGAGAAAGGGCAGAGTTTTCTTGCTGCCCTCTCTTTCTGTGCCAGACTACAGCTGGACTAAGAAAGTGACCATCAAGCTGAGTTGATGTAAAAGCTGTATGATGCATTTGATAATCTTTTCAATGATGCTGTATCTCCAGAAATGTTATAAAAATGTAAGCAACAGGTTAGCCATCATCTTCTAATTTGACCAGAAAGTGTATATATTAATTCACTCAGTTAACTCGAAGACAACCAAGTGAAATTTGAACTGAAAATACAGTTTCTCAGACATTGTTTTCCCTTCCCATCTGTACTTTATTATATATTTTGTCACCTCCAATGTCAAGATACAATCAAAAGATTTCACAGTGACTCTTACTCCCTCCTTCCCCAAAATGTGAGTGAAAAAAGAATCAGAAAGAAGGACAGATTGCCTAGTAACTCCAGTAAGTTCAGCCAGTGGTTTGGATCAGCACAAGTCTGCACCAAGGCAGATAAATAACAGCTACGTTATAAAGGGCAGAACATCTCCAACAGGAGAGACCTGCTCCCTTCATAGGCAGCCAGACAGGAGTCTGGCTTTGGAAGCTTAGGCTCAATAGAATAGTAGGAGAACTTGAAAATTTGTTTCCCATTTCCCAAGGAAATGCTCATCCTGTGCACGTGTTTCAGCTGGATGAATCTGGCTGTTTGATCAACTGGCATTTTCTGGCAATAATTGACTGTCAAGGTTCAACCCCAGCCAGCAATCAAGCCCCACACAGCCACTGCCCCACCTGAGAGTCTGGGGAGAGAATCAGGAGGAGCAAAGCCAGAAAACTCATGGATTGAGATAGAGACAGTTTAATAGGGAAAGGCAAAACTGCACACACAAGCAAAGCAAAATAAGGAATTAATTCAGTTTCCCGTGGGCAGGCATGAGCTCAGCCATGTCCAGGAGAGCAAAGCCTCAGCACACATTACAGTTACTTGGGAAGACAAACACGTCACTCCAAACATCCCAACCTTTCTTCCTTCTTCACTGCACTTTATGTACTGAGCATGGTGCCATATGATGTGAAATATCCCTTTGCTTAGTTTGGGCCACCTGTCCCGGCTGTGGCTCCTCCCAGCTTCCCATGCATTCCCAACTTCCTTGTCAGTGTGGCACTATGAAAAGCTTTGGCTCCGTGTAAGCCCTGCTCAGCAATAACAAAAACATCTCTATATTATCAATATATATCTTTTATACCTGTGTTGGCACAAATCCAAAACACAGCCCCATACCAGCCACTAGGAAGAAAATTAACTCTACCCCAGCTGAAAGCAGCACACTGACATGTTTGGAAATACCTCAGTGAAGCTATAGGAAAAATGACGAAACATCATCCAGCAACCTTTTGCTCTTGGTATACATAAGTAATGTGCACAGTACTGGAGAAATAAATGAAGAAGCATAGGTAAAATTCACATTACCCCTCTGTAGCTTTCTGAATTGCTGGTCAACCTGGCCTGTACCAAACAACGTTTAAGGCACATGTTTGACCTCACTGATAATCAGCCAAGTAAGTTTAGAGGCTTCTGGTAAAACACTGATTTAACAGAATAAAAAAAAAATTATGTCATATTTAAATATCCAGTTCATAGATAAAGCTGGAGGATTTTAGAAAGCTGTGCCATTTTGCCCAGGAGTCCTTGACCAAGTACTCACATGGCTGCTCTGTGTGGTTGGGGAAGAAGTGTATAAGAGAACACAGTAGGGTTAATGCAACCTCTCACAATAATATTCACTCAGGAAGGAGTAAAAATCAACTCTCAACTAAAGCAGACTTTTTACACTCCTAATGACTCAGTGGAGACTTGCAAGACTCTTACCAAATGCTGTTAAATAAAATTTTCCACTTCAGCAACTTATTCAACCAGAGGGAATTTTGTCTGCAGTACAATTGAAAGTATTCTTGTTCAGAAAATAGACATCATTGATTACCCTGCATTTGTGAAGGCATTGTTCTTGATGCTACCCACTGGTCTGTGCTTTGAATAATTCTTTGCGATTGCTACTGAATAAGTAAGTCAATGTTGTTAGAGCATCAAACAGGGAATGGATTATTATTATTATAATAACCATTTTGTCAGACGCAGTTGTTGCCACAAAGGCTGGGTAGAAACAATTAAGACTCCCTTTTAAAATGATACCATGTGCATTGATCTAGAAACTGGGGGGTTCACTAGTCAGCATTTAGGGTACTCTTAATAAACTATAAATTCCCGTTTATGAGTGATATGCATAAAGAAAGAAAAAAAACTTAGTAGAGTTAAAAAAAAATACTGAAGGACAGCTTGTAAAAGCACTTGACAATACATCTGTGAAAGAAAAAAAACAACCCTCTGTTTCAGGACAAACTAATGAGTTACCTTTCATCACACTCCAGTGCCAATATCCAATAACCAAATGTTCCATCACCATTGTACTGATCCTTCCTCTCTTTCAGAAAATCCTTCAACGTTTCAGTTTCAGTGGACAGCATGACCCCATAAAGGAGACATCCCTTCAGTACCTTGTCCCATCTGTTTGCTCATACTGCTATAGATATTTTGGATAGTAAGGTCCCATCATATTTTACTGCTTTTCTTCCACAGTGCAAGGTTATCTGCAACAGTTCTTTTTCTGGGAAATACTCTGTCAATATCCCCTCACACAGTGAAATTCACAGCATAGTATTCCTGTTATTCATATTGCCATAGCTCTTTTGAACCCCAGAAAGGGTCTGACACCATTTGCATTTGGTACTCCACAAACATCCCTTGAGCATTTCCTTTATTACAGAATAAGTATCGTTACCCTGGCTGCCATTTGGTTAACAACAGAGAGGATTTTAAGTTCACATATGTTAAGATTGATCCTAAAGCATAAATGGCCAAAACATTAGGCAAATACAATGCCCCACCCTGAAAAACCGGTTTCACAGGACATGTGACATGGAGAAGGAGGGAAGACAAGGCTGAAGTCAAAGTCATTATACATGTTATACTCATTTAAAACTTCAGCACATTATAAATTCACAGAAAAAGTGTTGAAATTTGCCATCTGTGCCTTAAGCTATTAGGCAGGGTCTGAGGATATATCTGTAAGGTGGCTGGTGATTGTGGTTGTCCTCTGCATTCAGAATATTCCTATAAGACTTTACAGAGAATGCAAAGGCAGGTGTACCCTGAAAAAAGCTCAGCCTTCCTCGAAATATTCAGATAAGAATTCAGCTTTGAAAAGGTTATCTGAAAAGAAGCCTCAGCGTTTCTGTGGCTAGCCTCTGTCTACTAATATACATGTATTTTTTTCAGTTTGTCTTCGAAGAATGTGTTGTTCTTACGAAGAGAATTTTAGCACAAAGACAAAAGTGATCAAGGCATCACAGACTGATACTCTCCCTTCCAAGTGAAAGCTTTTTTCGTAAGGAGGTGGATGTGTAAGGCAGGTACATAGCGAAATATTTCAAGCACTGCAATTCAGTCTTAAGACAGTCACACATTCAACAATAGGTGGTTTAACAAGTGCATGAAATTAGATGTACCTGTTAGGTTTTTTTACAGTAATTGGCAGAAGCTGCACTGAACAAGACAGAACAAAGCACAAGCTAAGAGATTAAAATGCCGTAATGTACAAAGAGCCCATTTCATGCCGTTTTTATGCTGGTGTTACATATTATGCTGGATGGTGTTGTATGTTATGCTGGATGCCAAGCAGTGTGTCTAACTGTTGTTATCTACCCTATAACTTAAAATAATGGTTCAGTGTTAGTCTCAAAAATAGTAGGCTAATCAAGGGCCTTTTATTTTTCAATCTGTTCTCTCACAGCAGTTCTCATTTTTACTCTTAGTAGCAAATACATTCTGCCTCAAAGGAGCTGCAACTATTTCTAAGTGGCAAAAATGGTAAGCTTGGTTGTAAATGAAACGTGGGATACGCTGTCAATACAAGCTGTACAAAACATAATAAGAGCATTTAAATATTTTATGATTTTCTTCCAATTTTCTATCAGAGATTGAACACTGGAATGAGTCTTAAGTGAGAGCAACTTACCAGATGAAGAGCGTAATGAATGTCTTTCATAAAAATTAATAATTAAACAGTGTAGTTAGTTGTATTATAATTGTTCAACCTCAATATAATCATGATGTTTCACTACTATTTCCTCTAGTATAACTCTAATCTGAATATTATATACATAAACTGCACTGAATAGTTCATCAGGCACAGAATCATTTCTTAGAAATGCAACTCTTTGGTTGACTAGGATGGTTAATCCAGTCTCATTTTGAAGATACTGAATGTGTGTATGTATATACACATATATACATATGTGTGTGTATGTGTGTGTGTTTTAATCTAATTTACTATAATACAATAACATATATGTATTTTAGTCCCAAATCCACAGAAATCAGTGTAAAACTCCTGTTTCCTTCAGGGAACATTGGCTCTTATGCCCTTGAGACATTTTACAAGAATGAAAGAATACTGACTCTTTTGAGAGCTGAATATTGCTATTACCCTACCTTGGTCGAATATTTTAACACAAAAAGATTTTGCATACTAATAGAGCAGTAAGAAACTGTTGAGGCAAACTTATAAAGAGAAAGATATTAGTAGGCTGCTCCAGCATGGACCTTCACCTGCTCTTTCAAGCTCCTGCCCTATTTCACTAAAGAAAAAATCACATTCACTGAGGGTGGGCATGCAAATCCATACATACACACACACATACACTTATGGAAAGTATGTTGCAGGCAACAGAAACACTGATACAAACTTCAGTGAACATGGACTGGGGAAGTAAATCAGTGTGTAAGGTCATCTCAAACATTTAGCAGCAAATTTAGTTACCAAAACTTTCCTTTTGAGTATCAGCTGCCTTCCCCTTCAGCAAAACTTTTGCAGTCATTTGTTAGATCAGCAGCATATTTATCCTCCTGTATCGTATTAACTGTTTTTTGAGGACCACCTTTTTCAAACACTTTTTGCAGATAGACATCAAACTCGGTGCTTGAGTCAGAAGGCAGCTTTGAAATCTGTGTCTGTGCACAGTAAGTGTGAACTCTGTCTGTATGCAGGAGGGATGCCAGTGTGGGATACCTCTCTGATCAGTGTGAAAAGCCAAATGAGTGGGAATAGAGCAACTGTGTCAGAAACTGTTGTTCTGACCTCCAGAAGAAATACAGTAGCTCAGCATATCTGGGCTCCTCCACCTCCCACCTGCCCAAAAGGGAACAATCATCACCATTAGTATCATTAAGTGTATCATGAGATACATATACATACATACTGGACACTATATCTGTCCAATGTTGGTTAGCAAGGCATATTGAGGGAGAGGGATGAAGAAAGTAGAATGGAATTATTTTTTGATAAAGTTCATTTCATTTGCATAAAATAATCTAAGCAAGTTTTTGGAAGGAAGATGGAGCAGGATTTTCTTATTTTGGAGCTAGTTAATTTTGAAAGAATTCTATTGCGCTTGATCCACATTTACTAGAAGCATGCTGCATGTCCTTGAAACCTCTCTTATATTTCCCTCTCTAGATTTTCAAGATTTTAATGCAATTTAAAGGATTACAATCTTACTCTGCATTAGCACATGAATTTCTTGTGTGGTGAACGCAGAAGTAGATGGGGAGAGGAATGCACAAGTGGAACACTTGAATTAACTGAAACACATCTGAAAATATGTAAGCCAGTCCAGACAAAAAAAAAATATACAAAATCCCCCCAGTCTATCCGTTTAAGCTTTTCTTCTTGGAAAATCTTTACTGCAATGAAATCTCTGTAAGCACTAATCCTTAGTAGATGGCATTTTATTTCATTTAATTGATTTTCTTTATTGCAACCAAGTAGATAAAAGATTGAAAATCTTCTATTGTACGTGTGTAAATACCTTAGGAATCCTTTTTAATATGCACACCAATTAGCTTATTAACAAATTCAGACTACAGAATCACATTTTGAGATGCGATTCCAGCCATTTGCATAACAACTAATCACCTCAACCCATCTACTGAAGAAAGGGGCAAGATTACTGACACATCTGTGTGCATTTGTAGCGCTTCTACTGCCATGGTTATGTGTCATTTGGTTTTATTCATGACTGAACAACAGAGCATTTCCATTGCTGTAGCATGGCATTAGAGAAACTAGTAAAACCTAGGTCTCTCTAGAGAATTTTCCATTTTTATCTCTTAAGTGCTGTGTTGCCAAGGTTCTTCCTATGTTGACAATGGCTTTGCCTTGAACAAGGCAGCATCATAAAACCTTGAGGCCCCTACAAGGCAGGAGTAACGTTTCATAAAGTCATCCTTATGAAATATTCTTTGGCTTCTCCATAAATTTCATTATGTGCTCCTGCAGAGCATTCAGAGCCTTTCAGCTTCCTGTAGCCTCAGCGAAGGATGAGAATTTCTCAGCTCTCAGAAGGATTATGCTCATGTGGACCCTGCAGTCAGGAAACTCCTCTGCTTCACTAGTGCATTTAATTGCCCCCAGACATAGTTTTTACTCTCTGCCATGAATACAGTCCCTTAAATGCATTTGACAGCAGGCAGCGAGAAAAGCCTTTCTTATTCCCATGCATTAAAAGTGACTGAGTGAGTAACACATGATTGGAAGAATGAGGCATTACTGTGTGTAAACAGTGAGCAGATATACAGCAAAAAGCAAGAGTGAATTTTGGGACAGATTGAAAGAGATGTGTGATCAAGATAAGTAGTGTCAAGAGAGAACAGAGGTGGAAAGATAAAGGACGTAATAGAATCTCTACAAAAAGCACTCAATGGAAACTGAAGTACATGACCAAAGGAGCTAACAGATGAGAAAGAAATGACCATCTGCAACCATCAAGGGAACACCAAACAAGCAACTACAGAAATCCCTGTAGGCAGGACACCTAGGATGAATGAAGGACAGCTGCAGCAATTATAATATGAATTTATTATTGATTTATGAAGTTGTATATATGTAGCTGTGAGTAAAGCCTTTGATTAGATCCTTATCTTGTAAAGGTAAATATACTCAGTTTTAGCCAAGGACATTCTCCTCTACTTTCTCTTATTTTATCTAAGGTAGGTGACAGCCTGAAAGCATGCTAAATAAATAAAAGAGTTATTTTTTTCAGATACTGTAATTACTTATCTGCTTGGTAGATCAAGTTAGAAATCACTAGACAGTAGAAACAAATTCTTGTTGGGTTCCGATTTAACACTTCAAATCTGATTCTTCCACCTGAATTCTTATAGGATGTAATTTTGGACTTGAGCTAACCACTTTTACATCCCCAAGTCCTTCAGCTCATGTGCCACTGAACAGTTCTTACTGTCTAGTCATACTGACAATAATTTTAATAACCATCCTTTTCATCTATAGTATAAAAGTTGCATTTTCATGACAAATTATCTTATTTCATCAAAAAATTGAGATTTACCATTAGTTATGTAACATGGATCTTAATTTTTTTGCTGTTTATATGGGGTTTATTTTTATAGGTATTTGGACTTACATTGAGTCAAATCCTCAGCAAATGTAAACTGCCGTGGGTTCAGGGAAGTTACAGAGATGGATCAATTTAAACCACTTAAGTATCTGGCCTTTATCCCTGTGTATTAACATAATTGGCTTCACTAACATACACACACACAGACACACAGACACACACACACACAAACAAATACTTCCTGTGTGTTCACAGTGCAAGGCTGATGTGCTCTAACAGAACCATTCTTAAGAATTACACATACGTAACTGTGGCTTAAATCCAGCCCTGTCCCTGCCCCTGCTTGAAATCTCAGGATTTTCTATCTTTGGTATAATCTACAGGACTAGCAACAACAAAGCATGAGGAAGAGCTTAACAAACAACTAAATAATAACAAAAACACACCAAGAGCCAGCATGTACACAAATACCAAAACAATAATTAATTTAGAGGGACTCTGTGTTATTTTGGCAAACATATCCAGTAGCATTTGGGGATGGAGGAGTTTAAGTTTCAAACGATGCCCTGGAAAGGAGGGAGACCAAGACATTATTTGAAGTACAGCAACAGGATGCAGCTGTACTAAATAGCCATCAGAGTAACTTGTTACAAAGTGAGCTGCAAGGCACAAACAACCTTTGAGCAATAGGAGAGAGATATCAGAGAAAACTTACCTCTGTGTCATGGGTACGTTCTTAGACCACCCTCAACGGCCATTCTAAGTGCATCTCCAGACCTAAAACAGGTCCGTGTCAGGCAGTGACATCCCTCTTCATCTGGGTGCAAAGTTGTTCATAGTCTGTTTTCGTGGTACACACAGTATGTGGCACACCGGGCCTAGCTAACATCAGAACTAGTCTTCAAGTGCAAGCCCACCATCCAGGCAGAATCACTTCTTCAATTCCAAATGCAGTTCATGGGGTTAAAGGCAAAGGATTTCCTTCCTGGGGCCCAAGAGACGCGACCAATTAATTTTACTTTTGATGCCTGAAAATAGAACTGACACAAGCAATCTGATACAAGACATATATTGTATTACGACTATGCCATATTACCCTGAGTGACAATATTCACACACAGGTAGCATATCTGTACACATACACCTGCAGCATGCTCTGACCATGAAACTGAGTTTTTGTAGGTTTGGTCTTATGATGGATCTCACCATGATTCTTTATGGCCCCATCAAACAGGCAAAGGAGGATCATGTTTGTATTGCATCTGTATAGCTCGTTTATACCAACTTTATTGAGACTGTGGTACCATATCTTCTCTTTTTTTTTGCCTGCTGTCACCTAATAGTACCAGTTTCCATAATCATAAATTCAAAACAACAAACTACTTCAAAACTTTTAGAAGATAAAAGCAGAGAAGCAGGCATAAAGCCCAGCAGTTATTTTTTTTCCTAATATTATTTGCCTATGTTTTCAGAAAACCCAACTAAAAGGTTTCCTTAAGAATGTACTTGAATTTACAAATCAATACTGGAGTCTATCATGGAAGTTTAAAAATGGAACCTACTATATTACTCTCTGAACAAATCTGTACATTACAGTGTGTACAAAACATGAAATCCCTTGGCAGGTTTCCAATGTAGACCTTGATGCCACTTTTTGGAAATACACTGTATGATGTTTCAGAGCCCAGGAGTCAGCTGTGGACACAGATACACTCCCACCTAGGAGTCACCTGCTGGGCCTTATGTCTTGTTACTCCCCAAAATAAAATGTCCTGCAACATGCTACCAAGGAACATCATCACTAATGTGTACACAGCACTTACCTAATTGCCTGTCTTCTACATGTTTTGTTTTTTCTCCTCATATGGGAGAAGTAATCGCAGCAGTTTTGGTGGTACAGGACGAGGTGCAGGAACGAGACCCTCTCTCCAGAGTCATTCATGCTGGTTACTGAATAGATATCAGAAGGCAACATCATTTGGCTATTTCTGACCTGCAGTAGATTGCTATTTACAACTCTTTTTATGCCATTATTCATCTCCTGAGCCATCTGGCCCCCTTGCAGGATACCTGCAGATGTATTAATAAACCCATCTAATAGAGCTGTACATATTAAATATACAGCAGAAGCAGCTGGTTGGTGTTTGTTGTGAGCTTTCTGTTTTTCCCTAATGTTTCAGACACTGTAATTTAAAGTCCTAAGCCAGCTCCTTCAAGGAAAAGAATGGTTTTTTTTCCTTATCTTCCCAGGAAACAAAATAAATTTATCTTTCATAAAAGAAGCCTGTCATTGAAAAGCAGCAGAAATATAATTTTTCTCCCTGGAGTAGAAACTTTAGGTTTAGCCTTTGAACAGCATTGCCAGTTCATCTAATATACCCCCCTGACAGCTCTCATATTAATTGCACCAGATTGCCTGCAGTGTGCTCATTTGTTTGTTTGTTTATTCTTAACTAAGAATGACTTTCAGAAAACTTTAGCTCCTTTCAGATACAAATGGGGTTAGAGGGAAACAAAACTTACCTTAAAAGACTTCAAATTGCAGCCCATTAATTTTAATGATCAATGTTCTTTAGGATAGTGCTTATAAATTTCTCAAAGTGGGCCTACAGATGTAAATCTATGTAAAACAACAGACAAGAAAATATGTCTACACACAAATAAATAGCATAATCAACATTTTTTTCTACCATTAAAAAAAAATGCTATCCTTAGGGTATACCTGAAAAGTATCTTTGAGGAAAAAAAGAAGGAAAAGGAATAGAAAAAAACTCAACACATCACATAACCCACTCAGCTAGGTTTTTTTCAGCTTGATTAAATGGCTTATTTCAACTTTCCTCACCTAGTACTTACTGATCTAATTATGACAGCATTCAAAACACAAAATAAAGATTAGGAGAAAAGGGCAGATGTGGGATCAAAAAAAAGTGAGAGTGAAATGCTAACACCAGCAGCAAGTCTAAAAAGCTGAAACCCAAGTATGTCAGTTGTGGTTATTCAGGATGTTGGAATGGGAAATAAAAGCTAGCTGTGGAAAAACAAACAAAGAAAACCAACAACAAAAACAAAAACACAAACCAAACCACCTCTAAATGAAAGCTAAAATGCTACCTGGGGCAGGTAGCAAGCATTTGAAGATATTTAAAGCAAAAAAATATCACCCCCCTTTCCCTTTATATGTCCAACTGCACTTCTTAAAGTTCACAGAACATGAACTTACAGTTTTAAAGATGACTTGCAGAAGTGTCTCAACTGGACCTACATAAAATATTAGAAAAAATCCTAAAATACTTGAATTGGACCACCTTACTTTTTACTAAAACTCATAAAAGACCATGAAGAACTGGTAGATGAGTTGTGGAGTAAGTAGCAATAATTCTACATGTCCAAGGAAACCCTGTTTATCACAGCCATCAGTGTTCATGCTTGGAACATTCCCCATAAATTTTCAGGGTGAAAACCAGCAGCTGTCCCAAGAGTCCCAAGTATATCAAAGATCTTTTTGCTCCCTCCATCTCAGTTCTGAACTCCTTTTTCTCTTTCCAAGTACCTTTAATTTAAATTAATCAGAATCCACACTGTGATCCTCAGAAGCAACACAGAGAAAAGAATGTGTAGGGTCAGTACAATCGCCTTTGACTTCAGATGTTGCAGTGTGAGACAGGAAGCCCTGTACCTACCCACTGCTCCATATTACTCAGAAAATATGTGCCAGCCCAACTGGTGAGTTTTCTGAAAACCTGTTTATTCCTCCTTCTTTTCTGTATGCATACTGGTTGTTCCCCAGAAAAATGGGCTCAATGTGGTTTCTTTTACTGATGTATATTTTGTCTTCTATATCTCGTGAGTTCAAATTGCTACAAACCATCCTCATAACTGTTCAGATTTCTGCACACCCAAGCCTCATCTCCATCTGTTTCAGTGATTGTACTTAAGAGGGTCGAGCTGGATGTGAGCCATTATCCCAGAGCTAGAAAACCAAGGCTTTCCACTAAATCTATTATCACCTCCATCCCAGTGTAGAGGACAAACAGATACAAGCCAGACAACTATAAAAAGTATTCACTATAGGAGCCTATTTGGTAGGTGAATTCCACTTTTGACACCTGTCAATAATGGGACAGAGCAATCTAGTGAAATGAGTTTTTATTTTTCTCAAAGGAGAAAAGCACTTCAGACTAACTTCTGAAGTGTACAGGGATGAAGTGAAAAAGTAAAACCTATAATATAATCTGTATGCATATTAAAGAGATGTGAATGACATAAAGGAGTGCCTCTCTTCTCTGTGAGAGGTACAAAGATGCATCTTTACTAAGCAGTACCCTGGCTACAAACTTTACTTTTTTTCAGTCTAAACCATTGTAGAATAGTCTGTCCAGTTCTGGGGAAAAAAGAGGCAGAGAAGCAGCCACGGATGGCCACCAACAGGAGAATGCCCTCCACTGTATGCAAATGTCTCACTTATTGCATGAAACAAGCTCTTAAGCACGCCTTGGTAACGTAATATGGATTTGTTGTCTAGTAGCCAGTGTAGAAAAGCATTATTGTCTCTTATTTGTAGGGAGAAACTGTGGGGCTCCCATAGGTAATGTGATTTGTTCAGGTTCATCAACTAATCAGGGGCTGAACCTCAGAGAGAAGGAGGGTGCTCTTTCGTTCCTGGGCTACTGCACGTAAGCTTCTCTATCACAGCTGCCTAGTCAAGAAGTGTTACTGGGAAAGAGAAAAATAAGAGGCTAGAAGGCCACTGGATATGACAAAGAAATCTGCTGTCACAACTAGAGAATTATTGGGGTTTGTGTTCTTTTTTCCATGCACGTATGACCTACATGCACTGGAACTCATTACTGGCAATTTAGTTAAGTCAACTAGTTATGCAAATAATGCTTAAGTAATACTGTTTTAAAAATTAAAATGCATCCTGCCACTCCAGTGCATCTTCAGAAACCAGCTGAGGGGAGATATTGCAATATACAACTTGCTCATTAGGGGAAGAGGAGGGGCAGGCACAGATCTCTTCTCTGTGGTGACCAGTGACAGGACCAGAGGGAACGGCCTGAAGTTGTGTCAGGAGAGATTTAGGTTGCATATTAGAAAAAGGTTCTTCACCCAGAGAGTGGTTGGGCACTGGAACAGGGAAGTGGTCACAGCACCAAGCCTTACAAAGTTCAAGGAGTGTGGATGATACTCTCAGGCCCACTGTGTGATTCTTGGGGATGGTCCTGTGGAGGGTGGAGGGGCAGGAGCTGGATTCAATGATCCTTGTAGGTCCCTTCCAACTCAGCGTATTCTGTGACTCTGTGATTTCTCCCTAGTAGTGCTGCTAGAGGAGGACATGAATGCTTTGCAGAGCAAGGTACAATTATCTTTTAGTTCTTAGTGATGCAGGGGACATGAGCTGACAGACCATTTGATGTACTTCCAAGGTCATGTCAGAGAATTCGGAGAAGTTTATGTGGGGATGGGGCACATCGAGCAAGTGGCTTCTTAATGTGGCACATTCCATTAATATTTAACAGTTGATTGAAGTCGATACCATTAGTATTCCTTGGATCAATTTTCTTTTCTATTGGACATCATTGCATTTTATACCTATATTACTATGAAATGTTTCAAAGAAGAGAAGTGGTGTAGAAAGGAAATATAATCTGCCTTTCTATTCAGATCAATTTAGTCACTGGTTCAAATTTTCTAGAAACTGTAGATGTTTGCCAAAACAGTAAGTTTCCCATGATTTTTGTTTAACTACTTCAAAGCACTTTAACGTGGAAGGCAAAGATTCCTTTCTCTAGTTAGGAAAAGTTTGAGAAACGTAGATATCAGCTTCCCCATGATCACACTCTTCCAAGATGAAGGAAATCTTGGACTGTAAGGAAGTAGCTTAGTTTGAAGGTTATGAAATAATTTTTTTGGGGGTATCCCAACGCAGCTTAGAAAGTCCTTCAAAGCCCTTGGAAGTCAAGGCCAAAGCAAGTGCAACAAGTAACCTAGAGACATTAGAGTGCAGTTTTTGAACTTTTTGCCAGAAGCAAATATCAGTTTTGAAATCTGGATTGTTATTAAAAGACTGTCTCCCACCGAACCATATGTCACACAGTACTTGCATTTCTGCTGATAAGGGACACTTCAGGTTTTTTCCCCCTTTTTCTCCCTTCCAGTATGAAAGATTGAGCTCTGCAGAACAGAAGCACAGATGCAAGCCCCTCTCATCCATGCTCATAAATTCAGCCTGGGCTTTCTCAATCAAGTCTGTGGCAAGAGGAATCTGGCTTTGACTCAGAGTATGAATATGATAAAACTCTCTGGAGAAATGTTATCGCCTCTGACCCTGAAACCTAAACTTTCACTGGATTTGTGTCATTGAAATTCAAGGCCAACAAAATCAGAATATTGTGAATAATTGTTAACCTTAATTTAACTGCTTGCCTGTACTAATTTGCATTGATCTTCTTCACAGGATTACAATGTGAACAGTCAGTGCAATCTCATCCTTCTTTATATGTGCTGAATTTCTGTCCTATGAGTAAAATATTTTAAAACAACAGTTCATTGGGTTTTTTTCTTGAAACAGGGATTAATAACACACTGTAGCACAGTCCACTCCTACTGATGTGATTACAGAAAAATCAAGTTCCTTATCCTCACTCATGTGTTTAGTTTACTCACAGTCCTGATCAGAAAAAAAAAATCTAGTAACATTTAAAATTGATTTTAAAAGACACAAGTTCAAACACCTCCGAAAATTTGAGGAAACATGGAGCTGCATTGGATCTAGGCATGCCACCTCATGAGCAGCACTGAGATTTGCATTCCTCACCAGAAGTGTCATGCAGCTCGAAATCTAAACAGAGATGCCATTAGATTATTTATACAATGGGTTTCTTTGTTAACACTTCAAACGCACAGCTGAAAAGCACATTAGGTATAAGCAGTACATTTTCTTTATCATTGAGCAAGTAGAGGCCAATATATGGACCCAACCTCACTCAGACCTGTGTTCAAAGTGTTACATAGCTCTGTTATGCCATAATCCATCAGAGATACCTACCTCTGAAGCAGTAATTACCATTTCAAGTTCCAAAATGTTCTTGCACTGAAAGTCACTCACAGCATCGTAGCTAAAGAGATAATTGCCTATTTCTTTGTTATTGTGTTTCAGGATATGAAAGACCATCTAACTATCAGAGAAAAAAGAAATACTGAAATATATACAGTTGAATTAATTTTTTTTGTTTCTGTATGAAGATCTGATACATTAGTAGTGAACATTTTGGAAGAGGTTTCTTTCCCTCATCAGTTTTCTGGGAAATGAAACGCAGTCAGAAGGACAGATGGTTGTGTGCGTGTATGTCTGCATGTATGTTACAGGAAAGTGTGTGTGTGTGTGTGTGGGGTGTTAAAGGATAGCAAAGGAGTGGAAAGGGAAAGGACATGGTTTGTCTCCTAGTCTTTGATTCGAGCCTTGTTCATCCAATGGATCAGTGGTCCACAGCAAGCAGCCGCAGCCGGCACTACTTGGCAGCACGCGCCCTGCAGGCACTGGCTCAGCAGGGCTTCTGAGCCACTCGCCTTTGTCTAGTCACTCACTCTACACACTTAACACCTACTGTCACTCATCCCCCTTTCTCCTATTTAAACAAGTGTTTTTATTACAGATACAAGCATAATCATAAATATATATTCTCTCACGCATGCATATTTACACCAGGGAGGAAATCAGCAGGACCAAACTCATCCTTGATGGAAGTCTGCTTATTCAAAGCATTGAGTCCCATAGACACACAGAAATAAAAGAGACCTATCTATCCTTGGTAAGTTCATTCAGATGAAATGAAAAAATCCCCTAGTCTAAAATCAAGATCTTCTATAACTCTCTTACAAGTAAGTTATCTTCGTCAAATCAGCCACAGTGGCAAAAAGAAAGAAACAAAAAGATATTTGGGAGAGTCTGGAGAACATAATTCCACAATTTCTTTTCACTTTGAAAGAAAATTACTAAACTAACCAGAAGTAGTTGATTTTCAATGCCACATAAACTTTAGATTCATTAAAGTCACAGAAAGTATAAATGCACAACTTGTCCCACAGGTACTATGACTTGCAACAAAAACACCTGTCTCTTCTAAGTCTTGATCAACAGGAGGTAAAGTGCAAGACAACAGGAGAATCTGTACTTGCAGAAAGACTAAAACAATTGATGCTATTTATTTAAAAGTCCCTTACATACACATAATAAACAAGAAGTTAGCATTCACAGCTAGTAAGTAAGTAAGTAAGTAATTACAAAAGATACACACCCACAAAGAATCAGACGCAGCAGCAAAGCATGGTTTAAGTGGTTTAGGAATCAGCACAACAGGTTGAAGGCAGGAAGCCACATCCCTGGGCTTCCAGCTGTTCATGCTGTCCCCAGCACAAGACTGGCAGGAATGGCAGGTGCTCAAAGAAACAAACCTGCTTCAATATCTACACTAGAAAGTTGCAAAGACATGCAGCTACAGAGGTACAGGTCTGCCTTACTTACAGTGCTTGGGGTTTGGGTTTTTTGGTTTTGTGGGTTTTTTTTCTTTTTTTCCTTATTGGCATTCAGAAAGCCAAGATAAAACCACAGAATGAGCTGAACTTATCACTGGCTTGTCAATAGGCTTGTCCTGATTTGTTTCTCTAAAGCACCAAACTACCTCACCAGCATAACCTTGTTTAGTGTACACAAATAAGTATACTGGTTAGAAAAGGCAAATCCTAAAATATGCATGTTCTGTCATTTCCTTTTCCTCAATATTTTGAGTTGTGTCCACTCTACTGCCCTCAGCCTTTGGCCTTTCCACTCCAGGAGCTCCTAAAAGTGCAATTTAGCCCTGGGTACACAACATACCTACAGCTGGTAGCAGATCCCTTTCTTTATCTTAAGTCTCCAGAGAACATCATAGAAGAAAATATGAAAGGATTTATTAAATCTGAAAGCAGAAGATGTCACTTTGTTAAGAAAGAGTAATATATAGTAGTGTGGCTTGCTTCCTTAGCCATTGGTGACATACAGGACTTGGTCAGAGCAATAACCACGGCCCTTTCTGTCCTTTTTGCTTCAATATCCCCTGAGGTATCTGAGCTTGGAAAAGTAGAGTGAGAGATGCTGAGACCTTTGTGGCCATCTGCCTTACCCAAACTCTCAGTAACTCTGTGGAGGTAACTCCCTTACCCCTCTCTCCTAGCTATGAAGGGATCAGAAGCCACCAAGGTCTTAGGGCACTAGTCTGGTGTCTAGTGGCAAGACAGATGAAAGTCAGCCACATAAAACTTTCTGAACTTGAAATAAACTAGTTTTTCATTTGACTGCTTTTATTTTAGCTTTTCTCATAGAACTCAAGTTTCTATTATTTTTCAATACAAAGCTTCAAGTCCATAATAATCACAACCTATCTGAAAGGTGGACAATGGAGAGCAGATAGAATTCACTCCAGATAAGAAAAAGGTCTTATCACTGGGCAGAAGAAAATATTTCAAAGATTTTGTATTCAAGGTTCCTCTTCATAGACAGAGAACACCAACCACTTATTAATTTGGTTTGTGCCTATTTAGATTCCTGAACCTAAATTGTCACATGGCAACCTTTGTCAAAAATGATTTCTGTCTCTGGTTGGCAAAGGACTCCTATCTGATGAATAACAACATGGCTTCAGTTATTCCTTCCTTGATCATCACTCAAGTTGGATTAGAACCATACAAGTATATCCTTAGTACGCAAACTACTTCAAGCACATCAAGCTTTTCTCCTGCTTTTGGCAGGCTATAAAACTATGAATCATTATATCTAGATCTTTATCTGAAATCAATATATAACAACGTTTCACACATATAAGTCCCACAAAGAATTTAAAAAAACCCAAATGCCTGTAAACCTTCCTGTAGACACTCCACCATCTATACTTCTCCTCCTATAATAAATGGCTTCAAATTGAAAAAGGGTAGATTTAGATTAGATATTAGGAAGAAAATCTGCACTGTGAGGGTGGTGAGATGCTGGAACTGGTTGCCCACAGAAGTTGTAGATGCCCCATTCCTGGAAGTGTTCAAGGCCACATTAGATGGGGCTTTGAGCAACATGGTTTAGTGAAGGTGTCCCTGACTGTGGCAGAGGGGTTGAAACTAAAGCCCCTTTCAACACAATCTATTCTATGATTCTGTGATTCTATAAGGTGTTTAGGCTTGTTTCTTTATACTATGCTCTTCCAATTAAGTATTAAGAACATAATTTTAAAAAATAAATCAAAATCTCTCCATATTCCACAGCAACAGACTGATGAAGGCTCAGGGGATTAAAAAATGTACAGCACTTAAGGACTCACTTATAAAGGCTGAGATAGAAACCCGAGAGACTTTTTTTTTCTTTAATGTTGAACATACAAGGCTTGTGTCCTTCATTCTTCAGGTAATATATGCTGATAGATTTTATTCGTGAACTGTCTCTGCTTTGCAGAGGTGAGAAGGCAAGGAGAAGCAGGAGCTCAGTGGAGGCTTTTCCTGCGTTCAGAAACAGGCAGTATTGCTGTCACTGTGCACCTACTGCAAATAAGTCACTTGTGATGAGCCAAGGGAACGATTTTCATGGGTTTGCACCAAGAAGGTCTCAGCATGGCATTGAATTCAGAATATACTCACGACTCATCACAAAAATCTATCAGCAAACTGCTGACAATGATTTCTAAAAAAGACACTTTCAATAACCTGTAGGATAATTCATGTTGGATGCACAGACCTGTACAGCCACCCACCAGCCCTCCTCCTCCACCCTTAGGAACTCTCTTATTTTCTTCCTTTGCAAAGGATGAGAAGAAACAGCAGACGTGTTAACATCGCAAATTCACACAAAATAGTATTGAAAATACATCCACGCATCACAACTTTTGGACCCCTTTGAAAATTTTCATGCATGTACGGAATACTGTGCCAGAGCCACGGATCTCAACTGCATACTGGGAGCTCACATGTTACACGTCAGCAGCAGTGACTGCAAAAGGGTTGCCTGCATGTGGCACGGCAAGCTTTGCTTCCCAGTGCTGTGACAGCAAGCATGAAAGCCAATGCAACAACAGAAGATGACAGTGGGTAGTCAGAGATAAAGCCAGTCAACCTGCTGCTCTGCGAATTCTTACCCAAAAAATCACTGTTGCAGGGGAACTGAATGGCCCAGTTGAGGGGTGGTAGGATACAGTTACTATTTTCTCCTTCACTAAAAATCTATTTGAAGGTCGGTAAAAAAATTTTTTAAAAGTCAAAATACTTTTGTCATCAAGTGGACAACTTCCCATAATTGAGAATATAGTAGTTTAAAGCAAAAAGAAAAAAAAATCAAATCAAAGTGCAAATGGTGAAAGGAAAAGCTTAAAATATCTTCTTAATCAAATGGTATCCAATTATGACTCCCAGTCAGGTTGGCTGGTTGTTTTCTTTTTTTGTTTTGAGAACTTTTATCTTTTGAAGACAGTGTATGTTTTACTCAATCATGTATTAACACTGAAAATCATAAAAGTTTCCTTGAGTTGTTTTGTGAGAAATGAGTTGAAATTCACTGAAGGAATATTATGGAATGTTGTAGAATAGGTTTACAGATTAAGTCTATCAGGTCCTTACAGACCTTTGAGTCATAAAATATATTGGATGAACCATGGCCTATGATCTGAGAAGAGTTGCTTACCACTGGTTCAGTATTGCAGGAGTAAATCAATCATGGGCTGACTTATTTTCTCTTTCTTTTTTTTTTTTTTTTCTGCATGTAACTTTCAAAGCTATTATGAAGGCATACAAACTGACCTTTAAAATAATTAGTTTCTTTCTCTAAAACTTCAAAAGTAATTTCAGTTTAAAAAATGAGAAGAAAAAGAAAGGAAAAAAAAAATTAAAATCTCAGGGGCTGTTTTGAATGGGGACTGCAGTCCTCCAGCCATCTCTATTATGCACTAGACAAAGGAATATAGCTTCCTCTGCCATACCTATATTGATTTTGCAACTAGAAAAATATAAAAACGTGATTCAAGCAGATAAACTCTATGTAGGAAAAAGGATTAAATAATACCACAACATCTAGTATGCTGACTGTAGGTGTACTTCAAACTCAAAATCATCAATAAGAATTTACAAGTTAAAAAATGCTAAGAAATTAATTAATAACTTACAAACAATGAAATCTCTGCTGTACTGGATATTGAGGGACTGCTAGAGAACACACCACTTAGTGATGTTACTTTACTAGTGCAATATTCGACATACAGGACCCTTGAGTCCCTCATTCTCCTTTCCATTCCTTTATTTTTTCCCCTCTTACTGCTAAGATACAATGCACAAGCAGGCAGTCATCCAAATGGCAGTGGTTATAAAATGGAAATACACACATATATATAATTGTTAATTAGTTCTATAACTAGAACACATCTGTAGGCCTGCATGGCTACCTGGGGCATCATGAGTCCCCTAAAGCTATGCAGGAGGAAGGAGGTATTTGAGACATATTTTACTTTTAGAGAATTCTCCAATTGGTTTATGTTGTCACATATTGTGTAGTTGTACACAGCCAGGGATCTGCTTCTGAGAAAGCAGAGTCATCACACTGGGGAGGCAGAGGACCAGATCAAAAGCAGAGTGGGGTTATCCAGAGCTTCAAAGTTCTAAGGAAACCATGGTTAAAATGATCAAGCCTGTGATTTACAAGACTTTTTAAACTGTCTTTTTCCTCACAAATTGAGTATTCCTTAAATAGCCCTCCCCCACACCTTCCCCGGGTGTTCATTAAATCTGATGTGATGAACAAAGGAGCAGTTCCTATAGGAAAGAGCTATGCTCCTGCTGGGAGGACCACATAGCCTGGGTCATTGACGCTCTCCAGCTTGGAAGGTTGGAAGGTGGGAAGGGACCACAGTGGGTCATCTGGTCCAACCTCCCTGCCCAAGCATGTGCTAGAGCACATTGCACAGGACTGTGTCCAGACAATTCTTGAATATCTCCAGTGAGGGAGACTCCATAACTTCTCTGGGCAATCTGTTCCAGTGTTCAGTCACCCACAAAGTAAGGAAGTTCCTCCTCATATTTAGGTGGAACGTCCTTTGCCTCTTATCCTATTGCTTGGCACCATTGAGAAGAGCCTGGCTCCATGCTCTTAACACCCTCCCTTCAGGAACTTACACACATTGATGAGATCCCCTCTTATTTGTCCCTTCTGGAGGCTGAACAGGACCAACTCTCTCAGCCTGTCATTGTAAGAGATGCTCAGTCCCTTAATTATCCTTGTTGCCCTCCACTAGACCTGCTCCAGGAGTTCCTTTTCTCTCTTGTACTGAGGAGCCCAGAACTGCACACAGCATTCCAGATGTGGCCTTACTGGGACTGAGTAGAGTGGCAGGATTGTCCCCCTACAATAAACATAACAGAAAAGTCTAATGTAAATTACAGGACACAAGTCCAAATTTTGGATTTAAAATTTTTCATAAAAATGAAACTCATACTACCTCTAGAGCCATAGTGCGAATACTAGCTGTTGAGTTTTCAAAGAACAGGTAAACCAGGGAACATGTGTGGCTCCTGTAATGTACCTGCCATTTCTTCTTTTTTCCTTGCAGATTATTCTACCTTTCTGCAAACAAACAGGGACTGGCCACATAACTACCTGATTTTTAGTATTTTTTCTTTTCTGTAGAAAGTCCATGCTGAATAACCAAAAAATGACCAGGTACACTGCTTAGCACAGTTAACCTAGGAAAAAATTTCAGTCTACAGCCACCCAGAGCTGCTATACTCATCAGCCTCAGATTACAGTTCTGCTAAAATAATTCTAGAGTAAATACTTAAATAATGCGTGCAAGTGGCAAGAGTGAGACTGCTGATGTCTTACAGTAACCGACTGCTATCTCTGTCAGCCAGCTAATCTTGATTCCTATCCATTAAAAAATTCCACTGGAAACAAAAGGTAATGATGCCACTATTGCATGAGAAATTTGTAATTATTTCCAATACTTTGCCATATTTAATAATGCTCGTGTCATGTTTGGATATGTGAATCTGCTGCATTTGTGAATGTCAAGCAAGACTTGGGACCCAGTCTTGCAGAAGACTAGGGAG
This sequence comes from Pseudotriccus pelzelni, assembly GCA_035584735.1. Classification (NCBI taxonomy): domain Eukaryota; kingdom Metazoa; phylum Chordata; class Aves; order Passeriformes; family Tyrannidae; genus Pseudotriccus; species Pseudotriccus pelzelni. Next base: position 22,224,162 of record JAWMRA010000130.1, on the reverse strand, counting down.
AATGAAGAACTTTTCACTCAGAAGTTTTTGAAAATCTAAGACCGTGTGCTGGCGGTGCCTTCAGTTTAGCTTTATCAACCTGTTATAGCCCAGACATGTGGGATCAAAGGTTACAGAAGACTGATGGCAGAATGATCAATAGTACTAAGGTGACACTAATGAGGGTATCTTCTGCAAGTATGCAGTAGTTCTTTTATGCCCATGGGTGACCAAAAATAAAGGAGAGGTAATTAATCTTTACATTAACTAGCAATTGTTTACAACACACAGAGAAGCAAAGGGGCGTCTTGTCAGCAGGAAATCATTTGCTGAGAATAATGGACTGTGATGCTGGAGATCTGGTCAGGATTGCTTGGCTAGTGTACCCAGACCACACAGGGAGGCTTTTTAAAGTTTTGATCTCTTTGGAGAACTATTTTTCTCTCCAGCATTGTGATGAAAAGCCTCTTTGGCTGTACTGGTTGTGAAGCTTGATTTGAAGTCTGACACGGATCTGAAGCTACACAAAGGAAGCAGGGCCAACCTTTCAACTCTTACGGTCACTGGGAGGGAATCAAATGCCCTGGTCTTGCACCAAAAGAGAGCTGTTAGGTTGCAGGTTGAAAGCTCTAGGTTCGAGGTTTTAAACTCTTGTTCTGACTAATATGCTCCTGTCTTGCCAGCAAAGACATTGTTGAATTTCTAGTGTCTGTGTATGCTTCAGGAATAAAAAGCACATCAGTTCATTTTAGAAATGTGAAATAGATTTCAGAAAGTTAGGAAGAAAAAGTGTTTCTTCATGCAAGTAAGAAACATTAAAAAGTATCCTCTGAACATTAACAACTCTATATTATGCATCAACAAATCTAAATTATTAGAAGAAAATTCTGAGCCCATATTCAATTTCTAAGCATGTGACCAGATTTTAAAGATATTTAGGCATTTTATTAATGTCTCTTTAAGAAAACTGCAGAAGTTCCAGATGGTAGTAACTTGCACATCAATAAAAGTAGTTTTCACACAAATAATGCATACCCAGTTTTCTGATTTCAAATGTTGGTTTTTCCAATAGCACAATTCCTCACTAAAATTTTAGTGAAGTATTTACAGCTGATCTTGTCAGACACTAAAAAGTCTGTGCTGCATTCATTTAATAATTTTTTAATAGAGAGGACTGTGGACAGGAAAGACAAAAAAAAAAGGGTTCTTTTTTTTTCCATTCCAAGCCCACTTTTTATCAGGTTGTATATATTTTTTGAGCAGTAATTTAGAAAATTAGTACACACAGACTCAAACGAGAATCTAGTCAAGGTATATGAAAGATGTAGGATAGACAATCTAACAAAACACGGTTTCCAACTCAGTGTTTCATACATCTGAAAAGAAGAGTGGTAAGGAATATAACACTGGTCCTAAAGGTAGAATAGCTGTACTGTGAAAGAACTTGACTTTCAGGAGACTTTAGAGAGACCTAAAATTAGCTCCTTCTCTGTAACCCACAAATTCTAAAAAGCTCTCAGCAAGAATATAAGATCCCAGCAGCCCAGCAGCTTAGCAGCTCCACCATCTTTCACTTCCTATCATAATATTTTCCCTTTCCCTGTACTTTGTCAGTCCTGGCTTTATGGTAGGCACAAACTAGACACTTAATGACGACTGACTTCCATACATTTGGCCATAAGTAATTAGATGCTATTTACAGAGCACATGCACCTTCTTTGAAGGAAGGTGCCCAAAAACCCGAGTCCACCACACAGCTTAGGTATCCAGCCCCTGATTCCCCATGATATATAAAGTCTTATTTACAAACAATCTCAATAGCATTTACATATCTAAGTATCATTTCATTTACACCTCAAGTATCTTCTCAGCGAAACTGCAGTAGCAGGTCTCGGATCACAGCCCAACCATCTATCAGCAAGCTGGTATTGTGTCCCTTCAACTGCAACTAAACGCACTTTCCTTTACCTAAGCTGCACATTTGACCTGAGTATTAAAGACTACTCAACCTGCAGCAGTCCAGCAGCACTGAATCATGACTTGGTTTTGTCTAGAATTGCAATAGTTTCTAAAAAATTGCATAACCTTAAATGACATCCTACTCTCACAATCTACAACTCTTAACAATGTCAGTGCTACAACAGCCAACAATATGAAAGACATATGGAAAATATTGTGCCCAGTCCTTCTTAAGTTGCAGTCTTTCCCTCAGCTACATAAAAAGTAGCAATTTTAAATTACAGTTCTTAAAATGAGATTACTTTGAAATGTTTGTAAATATTCAGGATACCAAGATCACCAACCATACAAAATTTGAAGCATATATGATGCCTTTGGCAAGGACTAGTTTAAGATGATGGTAACATTAAATATATCAGGAGTGTGTGACCTTGGCAACACAAACTGAAGCATAAAAAAAGTGACATTTTCAAACTGTTTGATTAGAAACGTCTGCCTCATTGCTGCCCAGCGTTCCTCCTGACAGCTCTTGCAAGAACAGTTACAACCCAGAAGTGTATATTGAGGGGCTTTCATTTGGGTCTGAGAAGCACTCACAGCACAAAGACAGCAGTTTTACCTGCCCCTGCCAACCACCAAAAATGTGCTCATTCTATCAGAAGTGGCTGGGCACCAAGGAAAAGCTCCCTGGTTCTCTTAAAGATTGCAAGGAAAATGCAGAACACCACAAGGCAAATGCCAGCCACTGAATGAGAGACAAACTTGGCACCTGTTGGGATGAGAAGGCTGGAGTACAGCAAGTCAGATCACCTCTCTACCATTGGTAGCAGCACATGAGGAATACACAGTTATCTGTAACCATCGTGATCTAATGGATGCCAAGAAACAAAACAGAGAAAAAACACCTGGAAACACGTGTAAAAACAAAATTAAGTATCAGATATGATGCATTTTGTGTAACAGGTAAGTGACAATTTTGACAACTACAAGTTTCAGTTTTATAAAGAAATGGAAAAAGAGCTCTTAAGCAGGATGCAGAACAGACAGGACAGATGGGACAGTGAGGCATTTGGCCACCTATGCTTGTCCTTCACACATCAGGTGTCTGAAGCAGTGCATAATAACAAAAGCAGCCTGCGTCAACAGAGTCCACTACACTGGTCCTGCAGATTAAGGTTGTGGACTCTCTGAGCAGCTTCCCTGACTGAGAAAGCACTTCTGGAAAACTGAGCCTATGTGCACATTTTGTGAGTTAAGTTGCATATATGCTGTTTATTGCTCCTAGTAAAATAATTTTGTTCACTCTTAAACAATGTACAGTGCACCACTTTCCATTTGAAAAGGAAAGATCTCACATTATAAATGACTACCGCTTCTACGCTCTTCTCCTCAGATTTAGAGTCCATTGGCAAAAATTATGAATCATTATTATTATTATTAATTATTCTTATTCTGTATTCCTTTTCATCACACTAATACAAGCCATTTTGTTGTCAGAAAATATGAATCTAGAAATGTCTAAAGAAGCATTTAAATTGCAGCTTTAAAACATACACAACATGTATTGCTATTAAGAAGGCTTGTAGACTTTGGGCACTTTAAATTATAAATGAGCAGAGAAGTCACATAAAGCCAGTTAATATTAGATTAATTGGTAGTAAGATTGGGAAAATTTGACTGGCAAAGTTGGAAACCCATTTTAATCAAAGTTATTAATTACTACAAAGGACAGGCAAATTTGGGAAGTTCTGGTTCTTGCCAAAAAGGGCAAAAGGGAAGCATCAAGTGATCAGCTACGTGTAGCTGTCTTTCAAAGTGGGTCATTAAGTATTTTCTGAATTAAAAATTAAAAGTAATATTTTCACAGACTGCTACATACCATATAGCTGAAGCTCCTACACCTTCTTTGAATGACATATACAGCTTCATACTTAAGTAAAAAGAAACAGAGAGTTTCTAAAAATTGGCAAACACGTAAAGTCCTTACTCATAGCTTGTGATGAGGTGAGAAGGAGTGACAGAATTTAGGCTTTTGAAAGCAGATAGTGTGAATAAAAAAAAAACAACCAGGAATCTTTAGCTTCTCCCTTGGAGAAATGGAAAGAGTTCATAGCTGATATGGCATGGGATATCAAAATAGCATCTCACATGTAAAATAAGAATAGTAACTTCAGGTTACCTATGATGTCTGAAGATTAATTAGTGAATGTTTGCACTCTTCATTGAAGATGTAAGACACTGTATATGTGTTAAGCATTCCTACAAAGAGGAATTTTCAGATCCTGATAAGTTCAGTTTACACAGCAGGAATGACTTCATCGTTCTGCTAAATAATCCTTCAGTACTTTTCCCAGTGTTTGCCATCATTTACCTGCAATAAATGAAACCTTAGCCATCCTAAAGGTAAGAAGTCGATAATATTTTGCAAACTATCAATAATAATGTATCACAAGACAGAACAGCCCAAGAAAATATTAATACCTAATAATCATGATAAGGGCTCTGAGTGTGTTGCATTCTCTTAAACACGATTCATGCTTTTTAAGGTTTTTTAGCCATGAGAAAAACAAAAAAGAAAGAGGAAAAGGAATTAAAATTTATGTTAATTTCTCTCTTTCTAAAAATTGAATAAAGGAAGTTCTGGAAAAACCTAATCCTGATATGTCCAGCCCTAACCCCATTTAAGTCAGAACCAAATCTCTACTGACAGCAGAGCAGAAGGGTTTCACCCAGTGCATCAAATTCTTTTCTAGCACAATTTAGTTAGCTATGCTAGATAACTGCACACAGGCAATTTGAAAAACAGCACAAACACTGAGGTGACAAAGGCAGCTGCTGATGTTCATTTGCCCAAGGTAGTAAAAAGGGAAAGCAGATTTGTAAAGGTGCTGAAAGACCTCTGGCACTGACTGGAGATGAAAGGAGTGGAGACACTGAATGTAGACAAAGGTAATATCATACATGAGAGAAAACAATTCCATATATAAAAAAATGAGCTTGGTCCTAACAGCTCACTCTCTAGGAAAGAGGGATTGCCATTAGATAGTTCTAGGACATACCACTTGAGGGACAAAAATAAGCTGTTAAAAGAGGAAAAAAGATCAGAGAACACTGCATGCCCTGATACCACCTTGTAGCTCACCTGACTCCTGACAACTTTGCTACTGGTGCTGACTACCTGCTCCACTGAAACACACAGATGAAATGAACCAAACCAAAAGAGCAATAAAGATGCTAAGAGACATGGATCACTATAAGAATCTAACAGAACCCCTAAGCCTAGGAAAATTCAACTCTGGAGATCATGATAAAAGTGTAAAAACTGCTGAGAATCATCAGGTGTATACATGAGGATCAGAGATTCAGGAATAAATTTAATACAATGACTGGTGGCACCAAAATGAACTTAGCAGGTAAGCAGACAGCAGGGGATGCTGCTTCACATGCCACATAACCAGGCAGTGGTGTGCATTTCCATGGTCTGTCACACACACTGGTTTAAAGAGTAATAATAAGAAGGTCCATCGAGGGATGTTACAGAAAGATACTAACTTCTGGCTCAGGGAATCCTGAGCTGCATATATGGCTTGCTGAGTTGCTTATGCATGTTTAATGGGGCGAGTACGTGTGTGGATGTTTATGGTGCAGCAGCACCTGCATGCCCTGGTTTGCCCCAACCCAGATGCCAGGGTGACATCAGAGTTGCCTTGACAGCACTGCCACAAGCAGGGGTGGTAGAGGCAAGCTGCTAGAAAGGGAAAGTTAGAGATGCAATTGGGCCCATTTCCCCACTGACCTGGACAGCCCTGCTAAAGAAGTCACAAACAGAAATCACTCTGCTGTGATTGTGGTTATCATAACAGCGCAAAGCACAGACGGCACACTGAGGCAAAACACTTCAGGCCCAGTAGTCTATTGAAAATGGATCATTAACTACAGCCCTGCAAGGTCTTTTCACAAGCTAACACATACAAAGATTAGGGTCACCTATATCTGAAATGATAAAAAATATACTTTGTTCCCCAATCCTTTTTTTTTTTTTCCCTTTTACTGAGCACCTAAGAAATTACAATGAAAAGCTGAAGAGACAAATGTGCCTAAAAATGTTAGGTTTGGGGCCTTCCTCTGTTATTGCAAGGGACAGAGAGGAAGGAGATCCTTCCCTCTGAAGAAGATCCTATGGTACAGGGCCCTGTGACCTCAGGTACTATGCCAAAATAAATAATTTCTTTTTTCCCCTTTTTTTTTCATTTTTTTTTTTCCAGGACCTAACAGAGATGCTAAACTTTTCAGATTCTGGTATGTTTTAACTTACATCTTTTCTAATACATCTTCAGTGTTTCTACTGTGAACAGTAGAAACAAACAATCACAGTACCTACAAGAAAAGCCTTGGTTTAGGAATGAACAGAACTCCATAAATATGCACATATATCCTGCTGCTTCACTTATTGCTTGCTTTTATTTGGACCAGTTATCCACAAAACAATTAATGAAAAATTGGTCTGAATATCCCTCATGCTGGAGGATGACTACATTATTATTTACACACACCTTTTGGTGGGTTTCTCTTTTCCTGCTGACAGGATGCCCCATTTTCAGGAAGGCAATCTGCTTTTCAGCTGCTGCTCTCCTTAGAGGAGACATGGCACAGTGGCTGGGAGGTAACGTCCTCGTGTGCCTGCAGCTGTCCGCAGGAATCACCAGTGTATGGTGGAGCACAAAAAAAGGAGAATCATGGGTGAATTTCTGGCTTCCTTCTGTCTAATCGTGTTTTAATGATTTGACTAGTACTTATCTTGCCCATCAATTGCCCTCCACAGCAAAACAGGCCTCATGAATCGGGCACATCATCTCAGCAGGGCACGGTTGTTTATTAAACTGAAATACGTAACTTAATAATACTTCAGGCCAGATGCTCAGCTGATATGGACATGCATAGTCTCGCTGAAGTCAGTCAATCTGTTCTGATTGGCTTTGGGCAAGGAGCTGGCTATCTGTTCATAAGCACTGTAGGAAAGAGCCTTTATTCATATACTATGCAAGGGCAGGAAAATCCCACACTCCCACTGCGTTGTCTCACTGCACGCCAGAGTTTCTCAGAGCTCCGAGCTAATTTGAGGAAACACGATTAGAGAGAGTGTCATAGCTGCCAAAGGGTCTGTAATTCATCACCTGCAAAACAAGGGTAGTCAACACTGAAAAATGTATGAGCTTCTCTGAGTTTTTTGAGCCACTGGAGTAGTGGATCACAGCAGCACGCATCCCAGTTCTCTTCCCTTCCTCCCAGGTTAGCGGAACCAGGCTGTGAGCAGAACTCCTTCTCTGCAGATATTCTGCATCCTTTACACAACAGCACAGTTTTCCCAACAATCTTACTGGAACCTATTTAGAGTATTTTAATGTCCAGGTCAGTAGCTTGAAAGGTGACACATGTCACCTTGTTTAAAATCCTTGTACAGGGAATACATGGGACTAGGCTCTCCGTCTTCCTGATTTGGTAATTCCTAGTTCCAGTCTCCCCTCAGAAGCCTTTGAGGGCTACTCACCCAAATAAGTCAATCAATCAAGCAGGCACACTTGGGCCCTTCCTAGTAGGATGAGCTCCACAGGGACTAAGGTAAAGCCCAGCATCTGAAAACCAGCTCATTTGCACACACCGTTGGTGCTGCAAGTCAGAGTCTGGTCAGGATTGCTGAGACAATGCTGAGAAGCAAATTCAGGCACACAGGGAACTGCAAGGTGCAAAAACAAGTCCCTCCTCAGATGCCCAAATGTTCCAGATACCAACTGAGCAAACAGACCTCAGGATAACAATTAAGACATAGGTCTTAAAATCCATTTTTGTTTTTTATTTTTTGACAATGGAAATAATTAGTAGTTTAGACCTGAATCATTACATATGTTTAGATGCCCAGCTCTGGAAAGTTTTCTAAACTCAACCTACATTTGAACTACATATTCTAAGCACTTCTAACCTTTTTTTTGTTGCTAAGCTAACGGCATGGCAGAAAGACTACACGAGAATAGTTTCTGAGTAGGTACTTCACAATGACATAATGCCACATCAGCTGTAATTGTAGTAAGAAAGAGACTTTAGAGATAACTTATTAAATGAGAAGCAGCACACCTGTGACATTAGGGCTTTTGTGTTAGGTTTGGGGGTTTTTTGTGTGCTTTTGTTTTTTTAAACAATTTTGGTCTTCTGTACTTGACAACAAAAAGCTTATGTTGTCATCATTTCAGGTGTGTATTCAAAGCAGGGATTACATTTTTAAACAGAAGAATAAGGAAAAACCAAGGAGAAACTGAGTTGCAGGAAATATTATGTGCTCTAATGCCAACTCCTTGGACTTACTGCAGTACAGCAGGCTGTGCTGTTGATTAACGGGATCAATGTGATGCTGTGCCCTGGGGCATGCCACATCTGGCAGTTGTTCTGAGAACAATCTGATTCGCTATCAGTATTGTGTATGGTTCCATGGATCTGTTTATGAAAGCCCAAGGCTCAGGTTATTACATTATTAAACCCCAAAATATCTTCTTCCATGTGGACCGCACAAAACACTGTGAGAGAAAGCTTAGGAAGTAATCAATGAGAAAAGAGCTCACAGCAGAAAACTCTACAAATCAACAACAATCTGTCTGCCCCACCCAAGATCTCCCAAGCCCCATCAATGCAGAGGCAAGAATCGGAAGAGAAAATAAGAAGGTTGCATATTCCTTGATGACCGCAGAAGCGATGCTTTTCTTAGGTTGGATACACATGATAGATTATGTGGTGATGAGAAAAATTCATCCTGTTTTAAGAAATGTGATTGATATAGAAGGTGAACATGAGATGGCAATTATAAGTAGTGAGGGTTTTGTTCTTCTGGGCTAAGTTTTGAAGAGCTTTTCAGAGAAAGCTTTCACCACCACATTATTACTTTCACCATTAGATTCAATTGACCTGACTTGACTCGGGGTAGCACCTGTGAGAGTCAGAAGAAACACCTCCTGGATCAACATAGTAGGAAAGTTGAACCTGGTAGCCAACGTGAGGTGATGGATGAAACAACATGGACTCAGAAATATTTTTTTATGGTACTGATAGTACCTCTTTTGAACCACAGCTTAGCTGACATTTGAAGTAAAGCTAATGACACCTTTCTGACAAAAGAAAGTATCTACGTCAGTGATGCTGCATCTATTTTTGTCAATATTAATAGGGAAACATTAAAGCTTTCCAGCTTTTAAAAATTATCTTGATTTAACACAGATTTTTCTCTAGTGTCTAGAAAGGTGTTAAAACAGACTTAAGCATTGTCATTTTTAAAGTAGGTATTTTGTGGTAAGCAGTCCCATTTAAATGAAAGTCATAAATTGTGCATGTGCTCCTGCTGGCTATTAGCTTCTAGTTAGTAGACTCTGAATTACCTTCCCAGAGTGAAATGCTTATGTGAGCCAGAGTTCATAATATTGCTTATTCAGCTACACCTCCGTAATTCGAACTAATTGAGTTAAGTAATAGTGTCACAGGACTTTAGTGCAGACAGCTTCTGCTCTGGCTGTAGCTCCTTGTCATCAATTATCAACTCACACTAATCACTATTACTGTCAAAACTGACATCAGCGTATGACAGTATTTATCTTACTCCTGGTTCTTGTTCCAGAAGGTTCATTTACATATAGTATCTATTATCTGCATTCATACCTTATTCCCATCATTTGCAGTGTTCCAACTCACCACCCCCATTTTACTCTTTCCTCTTTCCTTTATTAGCCATAGCCCTCTTTCATTATTATTTTTTAATTTATAGTATCAATCTCATTATTTTCAGCACTGAACCACAAATGTGGGCTCCCTAGCTGTCTGCTTTCCTCTCCTCCTCCTAATCAGTCATAATCATAAACAGGCTTCTTCTTGTTCTGATTGCCAGCTCTGCACATTTTTCTAAAGAAGGTGCTAGAGGGTCTCAAGAGCCCCTCAGCAGAGGAGCACGGATCTGCTGAAGTCCAAGGGATCAGCAATGGCTAACTGTGACACTGTCTTGCACTACTCTGCCAAAACCTTTAAATTTACTTGCGATTGCTGGTGATGATACAGTATTGGAGAAGATTTTACAGCAGAAGTATATTGATGCTATAAATAAGATCAAACACTATTCCTGTTAATGATGAGTCTTAATAAGCAGGGAAACAAAAAAATCTTTCAAATCCCTATAGTGCTTCTACAGTTTGTTTATTCTCTTACTTCTTACAGCTCTCTTTGGTTACTATTCTTTGTTATGACTTTGATTCACCTAGATATTTGGCTTTCTTCTAGGCCTTATTTTGTTTTAGACTTAGGTTTCTCCTTCCCATGCCGTATTTACATTATTAGTTTTCTCATCTCTTTCCTGTTCTTTATTCTTTCAACATCTCATTTTTTTCTGCTTCTGCCTTGCTGCATGTCCCTCTAAAATTCCATGATTCTTCCTGTCTTCCAATGCCTGCTTTATCTGTTTGTCTTCCTTTTAATTTCTCTTCCCAGCCTTCATTCTACCCCTTGCTCTTTTTGCTCCAAACTTCTTTTTCTTATTGATTTGTTCAACATATGATAATTTACTAACTCTATTATTATTATTATTATTAGACCTTTGCACTAAGCAAAATAATTTATACTGATATTTTAATAAAATACAGATTGAGATCCAGGTGCAAAACCAAACATATTTTCTACCAGATTAACAGGTTACACTGCATTTGGCATTGCTGTGACTGATTCACTACATGCCAGTACAAGCATCTAGTATTTCTCTGTTGCTGAAGGCCATCCAAGTTCTTATATGAGATCAATGCAAAATTTTTTGCTTACTTGTATACAAATCAGATTTATTTGTGAAAGTTTCAGGAGAACTTTATTGAGCTTAACCTTCCTGCTAAAAGCCACTGCAGATATTATGTAAACGGTTCGATTTATTTGGAAAATATGCCATCACTTTAAGAAGTGTTGTAAGAGGAATATTCATCAATGCTTAATTATTTTCACAATGCAAAAGAGAGGAAGCAGTAACAAGTCCCAGAATTTTCACTTTGGAGGTAAACTTTCTGGTTCTGTCAAACAGAAGGGCACAGCAAGAAAAAGATGGCATATTAAGAGAAAAATCTCACTTATAGGGAAAAGTAAACACAATACGTTATTTCAGAGCTGAGAGCTGACTTCATGTGTTTCAGTCCTTCCTACACAAGGTCTACCCGTATTTCATTTAGATTACTTATTTCAAATACACTCCCTAAACACATGCATAATAACCATAACTTAAACTTCCCCCTCATCAGGATTTCATATGGGGCGAGAATTTGTTTGGCTGAATTTAGAGAAGACAATTAGTTAGCCCTATTATGCAGAGATAAAATACAATTGGAGAAAAATTAAGAATGATGTAAAGATGAAGATGGTCAGATATGTCACCTGAACTGCCATTGTCTTCTATCAGAGGTGCGTGTTATCACCGCACTCACTGAAGAGACAGGTGCTCTGCATCTCTTGAACATCTCATTTTCATTTTGCTGAAGGGCATGCCCTAAAACACTACAGTTCATATTTTCAAATCTGGCTTGCAGCCTACACTCTGGCACGCCTTTGCAGAAGACAGCATCTTTCCCTCCAGTCTTCCCGGTGGGCTTGGGAGGCACTCCTTCCAGCTGAACCATTTGCAATACACAAGGAGGGTCTGCTGTTGATAGCATTTTACTGCATGTGCAGAAATTTCGAAGCCTGACCTTTGCACTGGCACCTGGCTGAACTCACCCCTTCTCAGAGCCTCTGCCTGCAGGGCAGGGCAGCTCCTGAGAGCTTTTTCTCCTCCCTGTAGCAGCTGGGTAGCAACAGAAGATGCTATGGTGGACACAAAGCACTGAAATCCTGCTTTCTGCCTGGGATTTTGAGAAACAGGGACAGCTGAGGTATACATAAAGTATTTCACAGTGTTCTGTGAAGTTGGAAAAATAAGCTTGCAGTCAATCATGTCCTGCCTGTACTGAAAGCAACTGCCTGGAACACTCACTGGCCTCCCAGCAGTATTCCTAATCTCCTTCCATACATCAGTAATTCACCAGCACCCCAAAACCCGTGCTGCTCCCACAAAGAGCCCCCTTGCCCTTACACAGCTCCTGCCAGACAACCTGACAGCACAGATCTGATCTTTTCCCTACAATAGAGAAAACATTGCCTATTCAAGCAGCGCATCAAGCACTTGGCTGTGTGGGCTCCTCCCAGTGCTACTCCTTCCCAGTCCCTCACAGGGAATAGCTACATATACTACAGTTCTAGTTTTTCACCTACTTCTTGATCTTTGAATTTTTATTGTGGTGCTTTTGCAAGCAGTCAGTTTGTGAGAAACACCACTGACAGACCCCACATCAGTTCTCTCTGCATGTTGTGATTTAGAAAGCCTAGACAGAGTTGAAAGGCTCAACAATAAACCATACAGTCCTGCACACCAGACAGGGTTAGCTCTGGACTTCCCTACTATATATATAGTCAGCACTGGAAGAGGCAAACAATTTACTTTTGATATACTGAAATGCCAAAATTTTGTCCCAGTTTTCTCCAAATAGAGCAGTTACATTACACATACCAATGATTTTGTCTTTCAAAATGACCTTTACATATCCAGCATAGCTGAGTGAAAAGGAGAGAAAATAACTTGCAACACAGATTGAACAAAGGCTCTGGGGATTTAGCGTGCAGCTTCCAGTGTAAAGTGTCCTTTAGCAGCAAATCTGGCTTAAAATATTGTTGGTTTTATCACCTTTGCAGCTTGGTCCTGCATCTGTATTTCACCTAGACTGCCTCCTCCTCACTGAATTAATGCAACTTTAAGGGGCATGGACTGAAATAATCCAGGTTAGAAAAACCCTTGGGATGGGGAGTGGGCATTGGGTGGAGAAGGCATCAAGTAAACTAGTGCAAAAATTTCATTTAGTGAGTTTTTTCACTAAGTATCCTCTCTTTCTGGGGGGTTATGACATGAAATTCTTTTGGAAAATGATTTGTTATTATTTAAGGATTCTGCTTGTTAAAGATTATTGTTGAGACCTGAATTTTATGCAGACAGTCTTTTGTAAATGACTTGAGAGTAGCACAACTCCTGTAAATAGGTATTAGTTTCTCCATCTGCACATGGGGAAAAAGAGGAAATTAGGCAAGTCTTTGAACGCCACAGTAGGAAGTCGTGTCAGGCTTAAGTTTTGAACTCCAGAATACACTGAATGTCACATTTGTCTTCACACCACAAGCCTGCGTTTCTGTCAATTTATTTGGAAGCCTTGGAATTTCCGTCAGTCACTCAGCTCACTCCCCCGTTCACCTTCTCCTCAGATAGCTTCAGATTATAGACTTTGTGCCTGCCTGACTATTTTCCTGCCCTGTAATGAGACATAGAGACACTACTGAAACTCGCAAGCTCCTTCTCATAAGAAAAACAGCTTGCAGAAGTTTGAAACATTTGTGAAATGTTTAGCAAGTGCCAAATCATTCTCTCTGCAACAAGAGGTCTCAAGGGCAAAGCTGTTATCAGTATATTGCAAAATGTTTTCATATGTATTTAATAGATTTTGGCAATTTGACCAAGTAAGTGTCAGATAATTAGGGCCAGTGGCACAAAAAATGTTGCAGCTATAGAAGAACTTCGGTGATTTTTTTAGGAAGTTGAATGTAGAAGATTAGGCAATGTAGAACATTTTTTTTTTCTCCTGGAATTATCCTTTCCTTCACTACAGCTTTACCACAACTTCATACAGTGTTAGAAGGATCCTTTATTATTTCATCTGTTTCCTGTCACATACTGAACCTTGACTTACTTAAAATGTCTCTCTTATGGAAGCGGAGAGGAGAAAAGGGTCTGCTGGAGGTTTTATAAAGATCCAGGCTGACAAGCTAGACACAGGAAAAATAGCACCTGACTGCTAAGATTTAGGCTGCAGCAGCCTAGAGAGAGGCCATCTCAGGGAAAGAAGTGAGATACAGCACAAATACAAAACCTGTGCAAGGCAGTGAGTGACAGATAGCATTGTCAGCCTTGTCCCGCGTAACAGGAACAAATATTGCCACGAGGGCTTTCCATGGACTTGTAGCAGCCACGACCATGCCCATGTCTGATGGAAAGGAAGCCTTTGCTTATCGAGCCTGCTATCCATTTTGTTTTTCCAGGGTGACCTCCACTGCTCTCACGGTTCCAGCCTAGGCTTGAAACCATAGTTTTGATACAAAGACCTGTACAGTTAAATGACACACCATAAAAGAAGGTAATTTATAAGTGTATAATACAAGAGAGGATTATGGATCACCATACTTCAACAGGAAATTCATGGATATACTTTCCTGACATATCAATTTGGAACCCATGCCTCCGGATGACTTTTCCCCTCCCTGTTTTTCCTCCAAGCATGTATGTCCTTTAAAGGAAGCTGTAATAAAACTAATTTCTATCATCACCAAGGGCACTGCAGATGAAAAATGAGAATACAAGTTGAAATGAACATAAATATTAGATGCTAAAATATATCACTGTTCAGAGTGCAGTAGGGACTGAGCATTGTGCAGTCCTGCATATATTCTGCAGTTTGTGACAAAGTCATTTCTGTTTCTTTCAGGAAGATAAATAGGTCATAGAGTTCAACTATATAATCTGTTAACATGTATAGGGTACTGGAGAGAGTAGCATTTTCTCCTCCTAGATCAATCTTTATGGAAAAAAATAAAGCATAAGACTTTCCAAACTATGAAATGCAAAATGTATGTAACACCAGAATGAGAGTTTAGAAAAAAACCAAAACCAACAAAATTATGTCACTAAAAAAAAAAAACCAAACAAACTAAAGAATAAATACAAGAACTTGATTTTCATAATGATTCAGTACCTATAGCATGAAATGAAGCCTTGTCAAGTTGTTATTTAGTACTTGTGAGACAGGAGAGTCTTACAATTGCATGCAATGTGAAATGATGTCTATCAGGATTTTGTTGCTTTGGATTTAAAAATAAGGCCTATTCTTCATATTATTTTCAATTAACATTTAAGTCTGTCTACGGCAGATGTATGGGACAAGGTTCCAAAAAAAACCCCAAACATAAAAAATATTGAGCTTTAATATATTAATATGTGACACACATATATATATATATATTAAAATATGTGTATATTTTTTGCCAAGGAATATGTATGGAGATTATCTAACAGGAAAAAAATGTGCTTTTAGTCTATCTTACTGAACTCTCTGTTGCAAGTATTCTTCTCTGTCTTTTCATAACATGATTTGTAAAAAACAATGAAGAGCATAAAAAGAACATCTAAACACACTATTTGACCCATTAGTTTCCTATTATCTACATTTAATGTTTTCTGTAGTATAACAACAAACATAAGGGATTAGCAGAAAGAAAGTTTGGAATAAGGATAAGAATAGCAAAAAATTCCCATTTCCAAATTCACTACAGTATGAAGAATTTTTTTTTTTTTTTAAATTTGTTTGGATATAGTTACTTGGGGAGATATTGCCATGTAGGAGAAAATACAAGGATACATATGTTTAGGATGAAGAATAGAGAATTTGCAGTATCATTTTCTTTGTAATTTATTTAGCTGATTTCAGTGTCACTGAAAAGTTCTGGAAAAGGAAAGGGAGCTGAAGATCTGTGTCAGATTATGCCAGGAAAAAAATGTAGGGGGTAACAGACTTAGATGAGTGGTCATGAAGTTCAGAAACACTAGTGATGGGTCTTCCTTAGGCCAGATTTTCTGAATGTATCTGAACTCAGAAACAGGCCCAAGCCCTTAGGTTTCAGTGGTCTGAATCCTTTTGTAATAAACACATTTAAGAAATCTAGTCTTTTGTGTGAGGCGACTAAACTCTGCCACTCTTTCCTGTGCTGGGTAGCGCTTCACATCTTTTAGAAGTAGAGAGAATTTATTAGAGTAAAGAGTATAACTTAGAACAGTCATAAAAGTGTGAAAAAAGGTGCAGATTCTGGCCTGTATTTATATTTTTAATGGGACTGCATGACACATTCAGATGAAATAAGAGCCAACAAACCTTCACCCAAAATTTGTTCTGCTGCCTTGTACATCTTTGTTTGTGTAGGTGATGACTGTAAAAGATTTTCTGAATCAAGTTGTCTAACCCTACTTTCCAGGGAGGAGGGTGAGAACCAGAAGGAAAAAAAGTGTTTCGCAAGGCCTGGGTGAACCCACTTTCATACAAAATAACACCCAGTGTTAAAAGTAGAGATGGTAAATTAGGCTAAAAGCAAAATGTGGTAATGGACAATGATAAATTATGTGACAAAATATAACTATAAATGTGCATAAATTTAAGCATGTGAAATAAACCAACCTTAAACCCCTGACATTTTGCTGAAAACTTCCTTGACTCAATTAATGGATATTACGTGAACTTGATCTTTCAGTTTTTAAACCAGTTCCTAGCTGTAACAAAAGTGCATCACGAGACTTAAATGGAAAAATGACTCATAAGCTGGTAGTCCATAAGGGAATTTAAATGGAGTGTGGTTTGCAAAGGTAAATTATATGTTGTTATTTGACTTTTTATAGCAAGAAGAATTCAATGAAATTAAAAAGTACCCTCAAATTCCTTTTGAATGGAAGAAATACATTTTGTCATAACAAGCCATAACAAATTGTACTCGCAATATTTATATCAAGAAGTTCGTGGAAACATACGTTGTAGCAATAGCAGATGACAAAAAATCCTTCATTATTGCTATACATCTATAAACAAATAACAGCCAGCTCCCTTGAAATAAAGGAGTATTTAAAATTCATCATTCTTCACTAACCCTCATTAATCCAGGTGACTGATAACTGAGGTTATCTCTAACTGTGTCCAAGGTATAATTACTTGTAAGGTCTTGAGCTGTGATAGTGTCTCGCTCTTCAAATAACCTCATAAAATGGCAATTTAAACTGGGCTTGGAAGCGGAAAGAGCTCCAGGCACAGCAACAGTGATCTCTTCGTAGGCATAGGTAGGGAACAAGTGAGTATGTTTGTACCTCTGAATCCAAAGTCTAAGCAGCAGTCTCCAAGTATCAGCCAAGTGGGATTGCAGGAGTATGTAGGGAAGCTCTTGGGGAGTTCTGCTGCCTGTTTCGAGTGCCCTCACTGAGCCTTATCAGGCCACAGCTGTGGCATTTCTCAAGTGGCTGCAGACACAAATTCACAATGACACTGGGATACCCCAGCAGCTGGTTCCTGACAGGAACAAAACAACACAGAAAACCATGACTTTTAACACCTTGGTTCAATAATAAAGATGCTATCTATGCTTCCTTCAGCCCTCCCCTTTATTGCAATAACATGAAAAATTTAGCATTCCTGCTCTACATCCATGGATGTTTTTCAGCTCACATTGTCAAAGCAGTGACTCAACAGTGGCAAAGGATGTTTGCATAAATAATAACAATATTAATAAAATCTAGATCAAGCTGTACTGCAGATTTTATGTAGACATTGCAGATCCCCCTCACTCAAAAAACTGTCTGGAAATAGGACTAAAATGAAAAATAAGATGCAAAAGGAAGGTCACTGGCTACCACCATATCCCCTAAAAAACCCCAAACAACCAAAAAGCCAATACTGATGTGTGTGAGAGTAGATATCATGAGAGCTGTAACTGAATTATAGCTGCGGGTAAGAGAAGGGAGAGAGGTCCTCAGGACAGAGGTAATTTCCATACAACATGAATACTGAGACACAGTGTTTTCCTCTTGATGTTAATCATATGTTGTTCACACTGTTTTCCCTTCAAGCACTTGAACCTTATCACGTAAATATTTATCAGTAATGACTGATAAGTGGCTCTAGGTAAGAAGCACCTGTATTTTTGAAGACCAACCCTTGGACTACATTTTCATATCATTCAACCTCCATGTAAGAGCAATGAAATGCTGAGATTACCCTGGTACCCATGAGGTCTAATGTATGAAAAAACCCACAGCAAGGTGGCATCTGGGAAAAATTATCTTTTGGTAACTCAAGCAAGGGGACACACAGGAAATACACAGATTTTCAGAGAAGTACAGATTTTTAGAGTCCTCATTTGTAATATTGGCTCCCAAGAGCTCTCAGTTTTGAATAGTTAAGATTTTTGCCAAAACTCTAACAAAGACTGAAAAACAATTATTTATATTCCTCTGTGTGTTTAGATATACCCATTTTACTGACACAGATGCCTTCAGCTTGTTATGCAAGGAATATGTAAATTAATTTGCCTTTGTTTGGATTTACAGTAATTTCTGTGCACTCATAAGTGGTGTGAGGAATAGAAGAATATAGCATAACACATTTCTCATGCCTGCAACAACATGTCAATGTGACAGTGTCACTCATTCACATACACAGTAATTGGTTTGTATATTCTTAAGTTAACTATTTTCATATATAACTAGAATTTTAATTTGTATATTTGTTTATTATTTTCACTATCTCTATTTTCAGGACACTCTCCCTTCATGTCTTACAGGTTTTATTACGTTAATTTAAAAAAAAAAATAAACTTTGTATTTTCAGTCTGCCACTAAAAGAATCACAGTTGTTCTACTTATGAGACTCACAGGGCTGCAATGGAAAATAAATTGAAAGGGAAATGAATTGATTATTTATATTCAGGATGTCACACAAAAAGAAATCCTTTAGAAGAAAGTAATTTGGCTGTCTTTTTAAAGCTCTACTTAAGTCTTCTTCACAAGACCTTACTGAAAAATTTACAAGTTCACCGTATTTCAGAAACCAACTAGTTTTCACACCAACCACATCAGACAAGGTAAACACATTATTATTTACAATCCAGTATTCTTGAGAGCATCAATCTTGATGTGTCCTTCAGTCTGCACTTCGTATCTTGGTAGTAATAGTTCATTAACAGAAGACTGACTGATATAAATAAATAAGACAGAAAAAAAAGTGCCTAGAAAGAGACTCTGTTCTCTTCATCTCAAATCTGTGAGAATTGAGTGACAGAGAGCTGGACACGATAAAAAATACACCATTGCAAGGAGGGGTTACAAAGCGCACTTGCCTCTCCATCCAAAACTGCAATTCAAAACCAGGCACCAGCTACCACTTCAACCTGAAGGGGCCTCTGCTGTCCTTAACCTTGAATCCCCTAAGCACCGAGGCTCACACCCATGTGCATCTGCTGCTGCTGCTCTCCTCAATCAGAGCAGTGAACCTTGCTCAGTCCTTCATTACCAAAAGAAGAAACAAAAAAAAAAGGTTTTGATGGTATCCTTCAGGCTGTGGACCCCAACTGGACAAAGGTTCCTCTCTGCAATCCCAGCTGAATCTCCAAACCAAGAGTACTTACCCAGCACTGATGGGGTTTTTCCTCATCCCCTCCATAGCAGATGTTTCCAGTTTAGCTGGTTAAGATTCAACTCTGAGTTGCCCCGCTTCTCTCACACTTTCTTCAGGAAGTCAAGGCACTAAACATACGATTCTTCTCTCAGAGACCAGGACCTGAAAATTTAAATGTTCAAGTCAAGGGCGTTTTTTAACGCTTAAAACAAACCCCCACGTTGAATGCAATTTCCAAACTTCTAATAAGATTTTTTTATTATATCTTCTTCCTAATATGACCTTCTTTTATCTCAGGTCATTTCAAGCCTGAAAACCTTGGGAATGGTTAGTTTTTAGTAAGAGAGATGCTTAAAATATTTATTTAACAGTAACATTATTTTTCAAGAATTTTCTGCTCACCTTCATCCAGCTTTAAGTGTCATTCTGACCAAAAAATGCAAGGACAAAGATGGAATCCATTCTTGATTTAATTTAGGTAATAAATCATTTAATCACAGTTAAACAGTGAGAACATGGAGAGTGAGAAGGCAGTACAGTCCTATTTTAATAAAATAAAAGTCCTATTTTTGGGTCCCTGCCAGGGTTCAGAAACATGGTGAACATCAGAGTCTTGTTCCCATGTCTTCCATGCTACTGGTAGCCTCTTATTTCAGGGTTTGTGCATGGCTACAGTACACAGAGAAATAATTTGCTCTGGTAGCATCTTCCCTGAGCGCAGCAGTTACAGAAGTAAGAGTGTCATTGGCAAGGCAGGAGAGACACATGTACAAGAACTGGACTGAAGCTGAAAAGTGAACCTGTGTCCTCGGCTGGGCAAGGAGGGATTTCCCAGAGGACAGGTACTGCAGCATGACAAAAATAACAGTTTCATACGGGATCCTTAAACTCAGGAAAAAAATTATTGATGAGATAAAAAAAAAAAAAAAAGAAGATGGAAACAGTATTGAAAGTATACCTGGGGTAAGAGGACTAATTTTGAATTCATTACATGATAGTGGATGGCACCCTGTGGCCTGGCCTGTTTTGAAGGAAACACAGCACAATTTTACCTGCTGTTCTAAGCTTGCTCTGGTGACATCTACCCACTTGCAAGAGTCACACGGCTCTGCTTGTCCTTCAGGCAGCAAACAGTATGCATGCTACTCAGAGATCAGACGCTGCTAAATCTGACGAATTAACAGTTTAATTCTGCCAAACTACCCTTGAAGAGACTTTCATTTCATGGAGGAATTTAAAAGGGGTTTGCTGCTTTTGAAATATTTTGTTTGGTTAAGAGAAAAAGCACTTGCTTTTAAACACACTTTGCAGTACTAGGGCACTTAGCAGCTTCTCCAGTGGGTCTTTACCCTCTGTCTAGAAATCATATGGCTATCAAACTTTAATGTTTTTGTTTTGTTTGTATTCAATTTTTGGCTTTCTCTGAGCACCATTGTATGCTGTAACAGTTGTTTTGAACTAAGTATTACTGCAGTTCATTATGTATATACACAGTGTTCTCTCCTGTTTTCCTTAATGCAAACTAAAATATTAAGTTCTAATTGAAATATGTATTTTCTTTTCACACTTCAAGAGAAAAAAATATAGCTCTATGATAGCCTTCCATTTACAATAAATTAATTTATTTTGTGGTGCAATATGTGTCTGAATCATGGTGTCATGGTTTAACCTGATGGAGTGGCGTTAAAATGCATCAGGGAAGGTTTAGGTTGAATATTACGAAAAGGCTTTTCACCTTGAGGGTGGACAGGCACTGGAAAGGGTTTCCTAAGGAAGTGGTCACAGCACCAAGCCTGCCAGAGCTCAAGAAGTGTCTGGTCAACATTCTCAGGCACATGGTTTGACTCTTGGGGGATGATCCTGTGCAGGGCTAGGAGCTGGACTTTGGTGATGCTTGTGGGTCCCTTCCAACTCAGGATATTCTATGATTCTCTGATAACCCCAGCTGGCAACTAAATTCACTCAATCCATTCACAGTGAGATGGGGGAGAGAATCAGAGAAGCAAAAGTGAGAAAACTCATGGATTAGGATAAAGACAGCTTAACAAGTAAAGCCAAAGTCACACACACAAGCCAAGCAGAACAAGGAAACCACTCACCACTTCTTATGGGCAGGCAGGTGTTCAGCCACCCCCATAAAAGTAGGGTTTTGTCATGTCTAATGGTGACTTGGGAAGACAAACGCCATCACTCCAGTTAATTTTCATGCAAAGAAGACTCATTACAATGTCTAGGCAGATTGAACTTGAAAAGTAGTACTCTGAAGCTTTCTGAAAAAGTATTTAATTTATGTCATTGCTCTTCTGCTTCACAGAGAGGTAGATGAGCCCATAATCAGAGAAATTTTTAAAAAAACCCAAACCAAAACATGGTCTTGAGGATGGGCTTCTAGAATACAGGTAACTTGCAGCCTGTAAAGCCATCTAGGCAGCCTGCAAAACTACTCAGAGGTTCTTGTGCTCCTGGACATCAGTACTGCAATTGGTATAAAGCATAGCACAGTGTCCACCTCAGCCCTTCCTCAACAAACTTGGAGCGCAGAAGCTGAGGAGGAACTGAGAGCTAATCTCAAACCCAAAGGTTACTTTTCATGATGTTCAGCACACCATGGGGAGAGAGCTAGAGGAGAACTGTCAGGCAAAAACACAATTCAGTCCAGAGCAAGAGAGTTTTGCCAGATTGACATAACAGGTCTGTGAGGCATACAACAGCTATCTTAGACAAATATGGGGCATTTATGCAATTTACATATACATGCAGCAATCTTAATTCTTACCTGTCAAGATGAACTCAAATTAAAGTCCTAATAAACTCAGACACATGGCAGCTATAGCTCACAGCACTACATCAAAATGGGAAATGGGGGCCTGATTTTCCTAGGTTTTGGACAGTTATTAATGCCGTTATATATTTATATAGTATTTAATATAACCCTATGATCTTAGAGTCAAGCATGATTGATCACTGTGAATTACGTATTAATAATGATTAATTGCAATGATTAACTGCTGCTGCTCAAGTCAGCGACAACTATAGTTGTCATTGTTATGTTAATTTGCAACAGTGTAAAAATTAGGATGAACTAAATTGACTTCATTTACTTTAACATAACCTATACTCTGTTTTAATTATTGTAAAATCTGTTCAAACAGTTCTATAAATACCTCACTGGAAATCATGTCAAATCCCATTCTCCTTATTCCCATATTACTAGTAGAGCTTGCTTAAATCAAGGTCAAAAAATATGTATTTCTAAGATAATTCATACATAACAAAATATTACCGTTCTTTTCTATTATTTAGGAGATTGAAAGGAAACAGTTTAATTCAAAATCCTTGAATAGACCCAGCACCAGGAATTACTTATATTACCTGCCTGCATGAGAACTACACATGCTTGCAACCCAGAGGGTGTGTCATGACTCCTGTAAAAGTCAGGTGTGAGAGTAAACGAGCTAGTTACTAAAAACTTGAAGTTCGCGCTCTGGCAGATGGTTACCATTTAGGCAAACAAAATCACGCATCTGCCCTGTGTCTGCTGAAGGATTCAGAAGGCCATGAGAAGGAAAGGGTTCATGCACGCAGAAGTAGAGTGCTCGGGGACAAGGAGTATTGGTGGTGGGAGGTTAGACAGTGTTGTGTCACCTCACGCTTCTGTAAGCCTCCACCTGCAGAGCGGGCAAGATAGTTTATTTGCAGAGTGGGCAGTTCCTGGGAGCAGGAGTGGAACACTGGTCATCCCTGCTCTCCTCCAAATCATCTATCTCTCATGGTCCCATAGTGGTCACCAGTCACAGTGGTGACACTAGAAGTGACTCTGGCTGCACTGATGCATCGCATCTTCCTCCTAGGGTCTGCCATGATAGTGCTCCATCCCACCTTGTTCCAGGGCCACTGCAGATCCAGCACACGGCTTATCTAATGGAAAAAAGGGCTGCTCCTACTGTGTAATCCAGGATGGGTGCTCAACTTGAAGAACAACCTCACCTTCCCTCAGCTCCCAGTCTGAAAAATGAGATGGACCTGTTTCCCCGCTTTGCAGGACAATGAGGAGAAATACCACACAGGTGCTGAGTGTCTGGTCAGAGAAGTGTGTGAGTGTCTGGCTTTGACAGCTGGTTGCTTCTGGTCAGCCTTTTCTTACTACACTGAGCTATTTCACCTTTTTTTTTTTTTTGGTCCCCAAATCATACCAATTGCTCTGGTGGAAATGAGAGCTGAGGTGTCTCCAAAAAAACCAACACAGAGCGCAGCAATGAAATTTAGAGACATAGAACAATCATTAAAAAAACCAAACCAAAAAAAAAGATTTCTAAATAACATTCATTCAGAAAACAAGAATGAAAGAATGACAATATTTCCTACTATTAGCTTTTGCTTATTATGCACCTAGAGTTTGGACTGCAGCAACATATCTCATTAACTAAATTCAAAATAATTAAGGACCATCTGAAGAGTCATTTCCCAATAACTACAAACTGAAAAATAAAATATAATCATAGAGATATAAATTAAAAATATAGGTCTATTAACCATATGTTTCAAAACTATTAGGTTTCTGCCCGTCTGATTTTTACTTAGAAGAGAGATCTATGGTCTGATTTAAATACCTCCAGCTGTATGACTGTAAAAAGCCAGTTTTAATATTCCATGTATAACTAATCAGAGGTAAAATAAAATAAAAATATTAAGCTATTCACATTCCTTGGATATCATAACCCATATTCAACATTTGGCTGGTTACAAAATGTAGCCTTTATGGATTTCACAGTATTTCCAAATTATAGTCGATTCAGTGAAGGTCACCAACAAAATTTGAGAATACTGCAATTCCACTTTCCAAAGGCATTTTTTAAAAATTTGACTGCATGTGTCCTAAACACTGATTAACAAATTTTAGTGGAGCTTTTATTACACGCATGTAACATGACTGATTGTTAGTTTTCAGGGGAAATGTGTAGGTTCATGGGTTTTTTCCACATTAGGAAAGGTCATGTGTGGTCATACGAAAAAGTGTCAGATGCTTTGTATAGCCAGGCCAGAAAGTTACCCTTTCAAAACTGGAATATAGAAAATGCAGCAACTTCTGTTTGCTCCCAAACAGCCCAAAGCAATGGGGTCAGCTGTCCAGCCCAGTGTCAAGACTACTGGCCTACAGCTTACTTCTCATATTTCTTTGGTGCCCCAAATTTGGATCTTGCTTTGTAAAGGAATTATTTTTTTCCTATTGTGCCTTCAGGAGGAAACTGTATAGCCCCAGCTGTAATATCTAGCACTTTTGTTTTCTTTAGTCTCCTGTTTTCATGTTGCCTTTTTTGCAGGTTGATTTTTTTTTCTCGTTTCATTTCTAATACAGTGATGGTGCTATTTTTATACAATTATATGAACCAAGATAGCTTAGCTCTACAGATTACTAATATTCAGAGCATCTTTCCTAAAGCACACTAAAAACTATTGACATGCTAAAGCACTGACTACACGTATACACAAAAATGTAATTTGAAATCATTGCAGATCCCAGGACTCTCATTTACAAAGGACTCTCATTTGCTCGCATTTTCTGCAGTCATAACTTTCCCTCTCAGCCTTTATTAATCAACAGTCTCATGGGGATCAAATATCAAAGGCTGACTGCCCTGTCTAAGGCAAACTATTGTGTAAATCAGTGGCGTTAAAAAAACAAATCAGGATAGGGTTAAGCCAGTCAGATGTCTCAAGATTAAGCTTATTAAATTCAGCAGTGCCAGAAGGACAAAGGTCAACAAGGGGTTTTACATATCCCTAATTCTTATCAAATTTACATATTTTGTTGTGCTTGAAATGTGTGATATTGGGGTTTTTTGTGGCTTTCAAAATCACCAAACATCAATATTTTGGGAGCTGTGAGCCCTGCTACATTTATTATTTATTTCTACTTCTGTCACTGTAGCTTATGAGAGCTTAAGTGCTGAACCACGATTGTGCTGCCCTAAGACTTGTTAAGACATAATAAAACCCAGAACTCCTGGACACAAGAAAGCACCATGGTTAACAAAATGAAGTGCTTTTCTGATTTGCCACAATTAGGAAAAAATCTCAGAGGTAAATGGTTCCTTATCTTCTACAGACCTCGTTACGAGTAACGCTGTTATCCAGTCAACCCCAATGCACCTCGCAAGGCCTTTCTGCAGCTTCAGGAGGTGACACTTTATGAACAAACAGGGCAGAATGGGACAGAAAATGCCTCTGAGATGATTTGCTGCTCTTACCAAATGCAGTAGGTAAATCTGGCCAGCATTACCAGTACCTGTGGCTAAAAGGCCTTCTCTCCAGCAGTGTAAAACAGTGGGCATATTTAAGCTACAAGACTGACTTTGATTCATCCCACCTATCGCCACTGGTGTTGGTGTGCCGTGAAGCAGCAGTGCCACGTGCCAGGGTAAGGCTTGTCACTGCCATGACTCTTGCCCTGTGCTCCATCCCTCAGTACTTGTGCTGGGGTGTCCAGCTTGCTGCTCCCAGTGAGAACCCACACTGCACAGGGTGGGGGGATCCTGCAAAAGCCAAGTCCCAAACTGCTTCTTCAGCTACACAGAGAATTTTTCCTGAGATGAGTTTGTACTAATGACACCACTGAGGATCCCGAGGATACAAAACATCATTAGCCTTTGTTTCTAAAACGCAGACTGCAGGAAGCATTTCTAGCAGTTTGGAGATTATTAGCAGCTGAAGAATGTTATTGTTTTGCCACTCTGGTATTTTCGCCCTCTTAATGATCTCTCCTTTTTAAGAGTTACTTGAATTCGTATTTTCAAAACAGAAGATAATAGAAAAGTAATAAAATACATTGTCCAGGGCATTTTTAATGTCCAGAGACACTATTAGACCAACTTCCCAAAGAATGTTCAGACATATACTAAAAATTGCAATGAATTATATATTAAAACAATTAATAATGAACATTAGAGAGCCAGAGCATTTCAGAAAGGAGACACCTTATCCAGTTAGCTTGTTACTGCTTGCATTAGGCTGAAATGAATAACAAACTGTCTGAAGTCTCCTATGAACTCTAAAATACAATATTTAAAAGTAACCTCTTTATTGGTAGTAGGTATTTAAAATACCATATGACTTTTCAGAAGCTAGTTTGCAATACTTCAATAAAACACTTTTAAAATTACTTTTATATATTTCTATATATTAAATGTTTTTATAGTTTTTTGCCATGTTAAACAGTCATCTGTTCCCTGTCTTTAACATATACAAATGTACGCCATGACTGGAGGCGAAAGGATTCTCCTCTCTGTGTGTGCATCATAAATTCTGTGGTGTATCATAAATTACATATTTATCCCTAAGATTCAAGATTTCTTTAGTCATTATTCTCTTGTTCCAAGCTTTATCCAAGGGGAAAATGATTCTTGACATTTGATGACCATTAACATAGTGGTGGCACTGCTGACTATCAGGAAACTAGAGGCCTGAGGTTTGCAGTAGTCTTGGTTTATTCTAGGAAGCTAAAAGCATTGAAAAGGCAGATTTACCCTATTACTCCCACTGGCCAAATGCACAGTGAAAATTATGGAAGCCTTTGGACCTAATATTTTTGTGGAGTCCTTCTCCATTTACCCCAGACAAAGGACACAATCAGGACTTACTTCCAGACGCAAAGAAGGCACTTTCACTGAAGCTTGAGTATGGTGTGGTGCAAAGCCACAGCCTTCCATGGGAAGAAACCTCTCTTTGGACAACCATGTGTGGATGGAGAGTGTATCTTCTGGGAGAATATCACCCTTAATGCCACTTCTTCTCTATCACTAGCCTGGCCTCACTCTGTTGATCAGAGCAGAGATGGAGCAAGGACATGGTGATTTCAGACTAGATGATACTCTGGAAAGAGAAAAAAAATGAATCATCTCATGAATCTAATCCATTCATACAGGAAAGTAGGTGGCTTGCTTTAATCCCATTGTGAAAAGCCAGCTGTAGTCCAGACAAGTACTTATATAACTAACAAGCTCTCTGATTTCACCCCGTTGTAAACTAGAGCATCTTCTAATTCATAACAGTTTTCTCAGTCTCTGTGATCCCTTTTGTGATTTCTTGTAGGCAGGCACAGTATTGCTGATGAAATGCATTGCAAATAACTGTTGGTAAAAAATTTGGAAGAAACTGAATCAATGCTGTCCAGTAATTGAGTTATTTTAGTGACAGTCAATTATTTTGTCCATATTAGTTTTTGAGAGCAACTAAATTAATTCTTTCACTTGAAGGTACTTCACATAACAGAAGACCAAGATAAAGAATTGTCAAATATAAATGGAGGAACTAGACCTGGTCTAGGGAAAGTTGTCCCTGCCCATGGTAGGGGGGTTGGAACTGAATTATCTTTAAGATCCCTTCCAACCCAAGCCCTTCTATGATATCACAGCATGTCCACTTTCATAAGCTCGTGTTCTAAAAATTTTAGGTTATATAGTATGTTAGCACGTCGATATTGAGTTTTACCTGTATAGCATTACTGGGCTTCAGAATTTCTCAGTAAATGATTCTGAATTTCAAGTGAGATGTAAAGGATGCCACTATTACCCTTAGTGAGATGTCAGTAGTCAGCCATAAGGAACAGCATATCTGTATAAGCTGCTACAGTTCTGAGGGAGCACCAATGTTCATTTCGTTTCTGTGCTCTTCACCTCAACATCACAGTGCAGATTTTTGGTAGTTAGAAAGATAGCACTTAGGTGTTTCATATCCCCAGCTTTTGCTAGTATTTCATTATCTTCTAAAGCATAGTAGTTAAATGCAAGAAAGAAAAAAAAAAGTAAAGAAAATTATCTGATTTGATAATTTCAAATTCAAAGAAACTTCCTGGGGGGTGGAGAGTGGAAACAAAAAATGAAAAAAACACACATACCTTTTGTTCTTCAAAGGCAGGAATGGCTGCTTTACATTGTGTCTAATAATCTGTCCTGATGAGTGGTAAGGAATATTGTTTATATTTGTTTAACTTCTGAACCAAGCAGAAGAACCTAAACAATATAGCCACTGGTACCAAGTTCTAACATCTGAAGACAGCTGAGTCAATTAAATCAATGGTAAAGATTTCATCTGTAAAGCACTGTATTTCCAGAGTATAACTAATGGGAAAGGAAATCATTGGCTTTGAATGAAGAGATAGATGCAATTCCTCTTAATTACACTTCATTACCCAAGAGTAGTCCTTGCGAGCGATACAGAGCAAAACAGTATGCAATCAGTTCAGTGTTTTATAAGTAAAAAATCACCGTGGGATATGATGCATGCTAAGAGAACATAGCCTTACTGTTATCTTCTCATATATATTTAATAACTACTGGCCCTTTAAATGATGGGTTTTCCTTTCGTCTGTGTATGGATGGCCTTTGATAAGGGACTACTTAATTAGAGATCAGCGATAGCATTTTTGGCATTTTGGATGTTGCAGTCTTAATCTCAGTCCTTTACAGCTAAAGATGAAAGGCACACTTGAATGGCTGATATTTCTTCTTATTAGCCAAAACAAAAAGCTGGTATAAAGGAAAACTTGGATTGACCAGAAATACGATCTCAATGCAAAAGAAAAGAAAGTGTTACAGGTTTTTTGTCCAGTGAGAATACTTCAGCTAAGTCAGAATGAAGCAATTTTTTAATTATTTTTAACAGTGTAAAAAATAAATTGATGAAGAAGTAGGAAGACAATTTTTAAAACTACCATGTTCTTTTTTAAATTTTCCATACTTTTGTACATTTTCCTCATTTCTGTCTGATATAATTTTAGAAATTAAATAAAGGCTTCAAAAATCCTTTTGGTTGACTTCGTGACATATTTTGTGAATTAAGTCTCAATAGAAAAAATTCTTCCAGTGGCAGGAGACATAATGGGAATTCTGCCATCAGACTAATGAGAGAGAGGCTGAGCCCTGTATCTGCTTTGTATCTGCTTTTTGGGGAAAAGCCAGAATTGGGCATCAGGTACTTTATTCATTTGTGGACAATAAGACCTTTCACGGTTATATTAGAAGAGTAACACAACACAAGAGGAAATAAACAAGTATACTTCAAGTAAAGAGCTCTTTGAACATGACAGGAAGAAAATTACTCTATGGTTACACTCTTCTAGTACATGATTTCCTATAACGTCTTTTCATTCATGTGGCCATTTTCCGAGTCTGAATGGATCTGATCTAATTGAGCAACTGTGATGTTTTTATGCCAGTAAATGCTTACATTTAGTCATAAATCACCCATGGATTTAGTGCAATCTGAAAGCGACATGTTATTACTTCAAAGTTCTTTTGTGTTCTGGAAACAACTTGAAAAAAGAGTTTAGCCTTGTCACTTAGGAACCTGGGATGCAAAACCAAAAATGAGCAGAAGGTACCAATTAAATAATTCCATTGATTTCACCGAATATTGAACCAAGTTTCCTAAGAGGCTAGCACATCCAATTTCGTTACATGAATTCTTTCATACCACTTTTGATGGATGCATTTGTGGAGGAAGAGAAGTCCTCTAATGAGACCACAGATGTGATGACTCTCACCTTGGGGCACTACAAATCTAATTTTAGTAAGACCTGTCTACCAATTTTCAAGGACCAGAATAGTAAAGAAGTGAGGACATTTTTCTTGAGTAAATGGTTGGTTCTGAGATCTTCGACAGTGTGGGTTCCATTTAAATCTTGACATATATCAGACCTTGGTATATTCATTTATTGTTTTCTTTTTCTAGTATTCCTATATGGAGAACACAAAATGCTATGATAAATTTAACAAATGTTTGGTGAATGTCAACATTTTAATGATATCCTTTGTTTTCTGAAGTGGAAAGAACGGAGCTGTCACTTGTAGGGGAAACAGGTCTGTTATCTGAGAAAGAAACAGCCATTCTGAAGATATTTTTCACATGAAACACTGCTAAACTAACAGCAAGGGACAGTCTTCCAAGTGTCACTCTGTAGACTTTAGATACTGTCAGAGCACAGTGTAGGATATATGACACAAAAATCTTCAAATAACATGCTGATGGGCTCAGCATAAGAAATGGGCAAGACAGACATATGTTATAAGGCAACACCTCAGTGCAACAGTATTTGCCACAGTTAGTTACACTGTATATGTGTGTATATATATATAAATACATATACATAAATATGTGTATATATATATATACTGTCCCAACAGTTTTATTTCTCTTTGCTTAACTCAAACTCTTAATTTGAGCTTAGCTTAAACATTCACAGAAATACATCTATACATGTATGTGTATATATATACACATAAAGCACAATTTCTCTTAGAACAGTTTCCCAAGACTGTGTAAGACACCTACGCTCCCATGTCGAGAGACCTCATTGCAATAGCCTATACCATGTTATTAATCAGGCATTGGAGTGGGCTGCCCAGGGAAGTGGAGGATTTTCCATCCCCAGAGGCTTTTAAGATGAGACTGGATGTGGCACTTAGTGCCATAGTCTAGTAACCACGGTGGTAGTGGATCAAGGGTTGGACTTGATGATCTCACAGGTCCTTTCCAACCCGGCTGATTCCATGATTCTATGATTAGCTCTTGCTCAGAAACCGTAACCTGGGTGCTTATGGTGCACTGAGTACAAGCAGGTGCTTCCTCACGCAAGTCTAAGGGATGTTAGCTGGAAATCAGCTTCCCTCAGTCAAAGGAGGAAGGCCCCACTCCTACTTACCTGCGCATGTTGCAGACATGTGCACACCCCAGGAAGAGAGGAAAGAGTCCAGGCACAATGAAGTGCCTGTTAAGGACACAAGCAATGAAAAACAGTATTCATGATTGGTAACTGCAGAATTTTGTTTCTTTTTGATTTTCCTCCTAGGCAGTGACAGATTTCATTTTTCTGACTAACAAAACCTGGCAGCTCCATGACTAGACTCTTAGGAATTGCAGTGGTCTGGAAGAGGAGAAACATGCCATGGCCTCTGAATATCCTCTTTTTGTTTCTCCTTTACAGAAGCTATAAAGCTTCCTTCTACTCTTGTGTTTCAGTAACACTGATAAGATGTCAAAAGGCAGTGAGACAAACAGGCTAGGATAAATCTCCCAGAGCTCTTAAGGGTGGAGTCCTTGAACAATGGAATTTCACATTTCTTAGATGTGGAATTACACTTTTCATCCTAATGGCCACTTTGTAGCTGACAGAGCTGGTCCAGGATCCCTGAAGAAGTAATCAGCCCCCAGGTAATGATGCCCTCTTATCTTTCATTACCAGTGCCTTCCCTAAGCTCTCTGGGAGCAGAGTCAGGGACCGCAGCAAGGGTTTAGCAGCTGTGGAGCCATTCTCTTTCTGTTTTCTTTCATGGACATACGTATAAATCAGGGAGGACTCAACTGAAAAAGTGGTGCATTTACTTCAGCATAAAAGCAATGAGAATCTGGCTTCTTATGTTCTATTTACTCAGAAAAGTAGTAAACTCTCCCCAGGCATGGAGCTGGGCCAAGCTATGCAGTCCTGGCAAGGCATTCCTGTGGAATAAGGAGGGCTAAAATTTGGCTCTAAAAATTTAATCCCAAGGAGTAATTTGATTACTTTTAAATGCAGCTTCGTTTTCAATTATTTTTCTCAGCATGCTCTCTCATCGCCTCCATCCGGAACATGAACTGTGCCATCCTGTGCCTGTGCCTGGCCAGAGACAAACGCAGACTGCTGCGAGGCAGGGGGTACCAAACCCGTCTCCCTGCTCATATGGCACCTGATAAAGGTACCCTCATCCCGCCCAGGGCCTCGGGGGGCCTTGCTTTGGCAGAGAGACAGAACAACAAACGAGCAGCCCACGAATAATCTGCAAACGTTGTCCGTGGGCTGTGAGCACAGGGATGGTTTCAGACCCCCGTGCTGGCTACTTACAGCACAGCACAGGCAGAAGCACAGAGAACTGCTGGCTCAGCTCCTAGAAACAGCGTAACTGCTTCAGTCACAGAGCAGCCGGGGTACTGCCTCCTGCTTGGAAACTCGCTCGCTCAGTGCAGTCATTACCTCACCACACTGTATTTCGTTTGACAAGCATGTTATATATGATAGAATAAAACAGGGAACGCTGCTGATGCTCTCCTTATTGTCCTTATCAGTGTCTCAGGAAGACAGCAGGCAATTCTGTAGGCACTTGCCAGCACTCAGAAGAAACTGAAAATGCTCAGCACTTTTCCAAAACTCAGAATTTAATGCAAAAGTCAAGTATAGATGTAATTGTCTACATTTTGACAATCCAAGTAGAAAAAATATGTTAACTAAGTGGCCCTCAACTCTTCAAATATCAGTAAAAAATGGGTCAGTCTGCAAAGTGAGAATATCAGCAATTCTTCCCTTTTCAGAGTTCAGTTAGATCAGCGTATGATGATATTCCACATATATACATAATTAAAAATCAGGGTATGTAAGCTAATTCAGTGTAACTAAATATTTTAATTTTCAAGTTCTAAAAACAGATCAAGGAAAACAATATAATATTTCTTCAGAAAACCACACAAATATTAGTGGGTTTCTGATGACCTTATTTAAATAAATTTGGTATTGAGGATAATGCCTGAAGTTCCAGCAGATAAAAAGGCACGAGAAATACATTACAAAAATTAATACCCTGACACAGAACTGCGTTGGGAATGTAAGTAAAAACGAAAAACAAACAAACAAAAAACCAAACCAAAACCATCAAAACCTACAAAACACCCCAAACAAAAAAAAACAAAAAAACCCAAACAAAAAAACCCCAAACCACCAAAAACCAAAACCCATCAAACCTCTGCAGGATGTTCTAGAAAGCCAATATAGTCATATTAAGGTATCTATCATGATTTTACAGCTATTGAGTTGCAAACACTTACCCACACTAATTCACTCAAATCTCACATTGATCTTCACAGAAACTAGTCAAAGATGAAGTACGTGCAGCTGCACTGCAAAACTAAAATGCAATTATTGAACCCTCCCCCAACAGACAGCATTTCTCATGTGTGGTACAATTTTCGCTTTTGACTCACAAGTCTTTAGCACAACTTCACCCAGTCACACAGCAGTGTAATTTGAAGATTGGCATCCACCCTCTCAGCAAGCCAAAAAACAATATACAGAATCTAGGCAAGATGACTTGATAGTCAGTATGGGATTTTGATCAAGAATTTTGAGCAATCGAAAACCAATACAGCACATTTTTAATGTATTCAAATTAGAGGACCATCAATGATAGACTGAGTTTTTATCAGAGCTCTACAGTGGTCAGGTTTTGGCCC
Organism: Pseudotriccus pelzelni; assembly: GCA_035584735.1. Lineage (NCBI taxonomy): Eukaryota > Metazoa > Chordata > Aves > Passeriformes > Tyrannidae > Pseudotriccus > Pseudotriccus pelzelni. The sequence goes on along the minus strand of JAWMRA010000130.1, from coordinate 22,190,632 downwards.
TTACATGTTCAGCAGTTTTAACAATGATCTCGAGGACCATACAAAATCATAATCTTCACTGTCGTTGACGCAGAAGTGCTAAAATGGCTGATGCATCAGAAAATTACCTGCTGGATTAGACAAATGAGCAAACCCTTAGTAGTGTAACACATCCAGCTACATGTAAACACATCAGCTACATGTAAAGGAATACATCCGAGAATAAAAAGTGTAGGACACACTTAGAGGAACAGGGCAGTTTGCTTCAGGGACTATAAAAGCATTTCGGAATGATAGAGGATAACTAATAGTGCATGAGTGCCTTGTGCGATGCTGCATCCAAAAGAGTCAGTACAGTCCCCGGAAGAATAAGCAGGAAGATTTCTGTAGGCAACCAGTCTGCAGGCAAGCAGAAGGGAATTATATTAATTCTGCATTTGGCACTAGAGCTTCATCTTTGTGAGTTTATGCTGGAATATGGCGTTCATGATTCATCAGGGATGTTGATAAATTGGAGAAGGTTCAGAGAAAATCAGTGAGAATCATTACAGGATTGGAAAGTAAGCCTTTAAACTCCAGGACAGCCATGTATTTAGTTCATCAAAGAGGTTAAGGGATAACTTGATCTGACTCTTCATGCAATAGGAAAGAAAAATTTGGTAATAATATAAGAATATCTAGAAGTAAAAGTCAGAAATGGAGTAGAATTGAAGTTGACATTTCTACTAATTGTTGAAACAATTTTAAAATGATCTGTGCTAGACTCAATTTGGAAATGTTAGCAACAGGCTTGCAAGTTATTCTAAAAGAGTTCCTTTATTTAACTAAGACGGGAATTAAGTCAGGAAAGGTGTGTGTAAGTACAAAGTCAGGCTATTTGATTAAAAAATGGTCTTTTCAGTCATCACAGTCTAAAAATAAGTTATGAGTAAGAAGCTGAAACCAAGGGAAACCACACATTCAAAAAGCTAGCATAATCTATAATTTAATGTTTCTGCTCCTTAACTAAGGATTTGAACCTTTAGAGGACAACCATGCTCCTTTCTATCCTCTTTCTCTGCATAACTGACTCTCAACTCCTCCTGACCCGCACATTTCTTTGAGCAATAAGACTTTAAAAACAGGCAGCCTCACAGAAAGCACAAATTTCCCCTGAGCCTAACAGTATTGCCTTGATGACTCACATTTGGAGCATATTCCCCAGAATGCAGGATACAAGCTCCAAGTCATACCACTGCCACGTACTTGAGCAGCCCATTTGTCCCCTGTTCCCATTTGTGCGCAGAGTTCTCAGTCCCAAATACAGCACTTTTCACTTTGAACACCATGTTACTGATTTCAGTTGTGCATCACCTTGATGGTAGTTTCACCTGGGCCATAGTTTTTTAGGCTGCTTACACAAACAACATGTGGGAATGGGCCAAAAGCCTTGATATCACATCCTTTGCCTCCTCTCAGTACCCACTGGAGGTGCAACGCTCTTCAACAGGATCTTGGTTTCAATATGATTTCTTCTTAACAAACTCACACTTGCTCTACCTTACCACTGCAATCTCTCAGCACTGGAAAGCTCTTTACACTCCTCTAAGGTTCAGAAAATCTAATTCCCTTTTTCCACTATTCCTCATTCCCTTTTTTTAAAAAGTAAGAATTATGTCCATCCTCTTGCAGTCTTCTGGAATTCATCCTTCTTTTCAGAGTGTTAATCACTACCCAGAAATGGCTCATCTTAATCCCTTAAATACTGCAAGGGTACATTTCAGCCAACCTAATGACTGCAGCACACTAACTATATCTAAGTGTTATTTGACCTGATCTTTGAGTATCTGGCCAGAGTTCTGGTCCTCTCATTAACTGCTGTTAATCTTATCAGAGATGCAATTACAATCTCATTATGTTTTAAGATTTAAAAAAGAAAAAAAGCTGAATGTTTCTACTTCTGTCTCCATTAGGCAAGATATTCTATTTTCCTCTGTCTCCCATAAAGGAACTATATTTATAGAAATACTGTATTGTTCCTATGTTCATCACCAGTTGTATTTCCATCTCTTCATTAGTTTTTCTGACCTTGTCTATGCATGGCCATGTATTATTTTACACTCAGCCTCCAGCACCTTGTTTCTGCTTATGTTTTCTCTTTGATTTTCATGTCATTCAATAGCTCCTGGTGTTCCATTTTAGTGGTTTACTACAACCACTCTGTTTTACTCATATTAGGATATACAATTTCCTGGTTGGGCTTTTGTGTTTTCTCCCCTGGAAACGTCCAACTCTCCTCTTTATGTTTGTACTTCTATCTGTGAGTACCTGCCAAAATTTTTTTCTGGGTTTACTGAAGTTCTCTGCTTTTTCTCTGTGTTATCATGATGGATGTAAATCCTCAGGCTACCACTGCACCCAGTCTACTGTAGGACGTGAGCTATTAATCTGTCACATCAAGCCACTGCTGGCCATCATATGCTCTGTCTCTTCCAGAATTTCCTTTTCTGGATGCAGTTCTCTGCTAACACACTGGTTCCTCCCTCTCACCCCTTCTCTTCCTGTGCCTTACCATGATTCCCCACAGGTATCATCTGCATGATCTGAACATCTACCACTTCAGTGAAGTGAGGGACTATATTTGTATTAGCTCCTGGCAATAGTAATTTATTAAATTCACAAAGAACAGCCACTAGAGGGAATCTAACACACCCTGCAAGCATGTTAAGCTCTCTCGCTTTGATCCCTTTCCTCTTACATAGTGGCATTTAGAATGGCTTTATGCATAATGAAAATCTACTTTTGCCACCTTTGATAGACATCAACTATTTGAAATGTCTGTTCTCTGCAATGAAAATATCCTTACTGAGCTGCAGCTGCTGTGGGTTATCTCTGAGAGTCTATTTCAGTCCTAAAATGAACACATACTAGCTCTCTCTCACAGTCTCTAGATGCAGTTCCATGCTTCCTAGGGTTCAGTTGTCCAGGCATTCCTAATGAAGTGACTTATGCAGAAGCAAAAATCAAAGTATATCACAGACTAGCAATTTTGCTTGGTGTGTTTGCATCCTGATGAGTTTACATCTCCTGCTACCTAAGGGAGAACACAATAACAACTGCTGAAGTGAGAGTGTCAGCAGCTGGAAAGAATGAAAAAAAGGTCAAATGATTTTATAAAAAAATCATCCTTCTGCTGAAGATATTAAAGGGGTGAAACAGGTATGGGGGGATGGGGATGGGACATGGATGGACAACTTTGAAAGCTCAAAGTGATTTGAACTTTTTTTTGCCTTGAAAATGAAAAAAAAGATGTCCCTTTAAGTCTTACTGACATACTGGGGCTGGTAAGTAACTGCACCCTGTGGTTTGCATTACTTTTTTATATGTTCCGGTTTTTATGGAGTGCTAAATGGCTTAATTACATTTTACTGGTTTATTCTGCTCACTTGCTCATAACCTCATTAATCTGGCACACATTATTTTTTTCCCAAAATAAAGAATACACAATCATTCTCATGTAATAGTGTCTCTAGGTATTTGCAACTGTCTGACAGGTTATAATGTGGTTGAATTCACTATTTATTAGGAAATTATCACCTCTGCATAAAGGTGCAAGTCATGAATAAAAAGCGCAAACTGGGCAGACTAAGCTCTTTAGCAGCATGTCAGGATCCCAACTGATTTAAGTACTTGGTGGTGCTGCTGGAGGGGAAAGGACATACTGTTCAGTCTAATTATCATTTACGTGAGGAGATAGATTGCTAGTGTTTACCTAGATAATTTTCTAGGCCCTAAATGCGTACCTTTCAAGCTTGATCCCCCTACTATTTGTCCCAAAGCAGACATTGTGGAATGTCTGGCTCTGCTAAACAAAAAGCAGAGGTGCAGGGACTGCAAAGCCAACTCATAACACCCTTCACTGAGAGGTCGGCTTTATGAAGCAGACGGATATTTTCTCTGGACATGTCCAGGATGATGCACCTTTAGGTTTCAGTGCTGCACGTAAAGGAAACTTGACTTGTTTTGACTTATTTTGGATTATTTTGAGTGAGATATGGCATAATGACAACTCTGAAAGGTTCCGCCTCACAGAAATCAAATACAAGGCCAGAAGACTTGAGGATGAAATTAGACAGCTTCCTGTGCTTGCCCCCATTGCTGTCCCCTGTCCCTAAAGAGCATTCACTCATTATTTTGGCTATTTAAACCAAGTAGAATTAATAGGAACTTAGTGTCTGTGAGCCAAGCAAAAAAAAAGAAAGACCAACAGCTAGCTTCTGAAAATCTCTATTTCAGTTAAATGGTCTTCTGGAGTGACAAAACAACATTTAAATGCTGTTACATCTCTGATTCCACCTTTGTGAAATCTTTGTGCAGGAAAGATGTTGCAACCTACTGGCCATTCCTGCCAATAAAAAAATTCAGTGAGACTTCTCCAAAGGTAAAATGGTACCCAGGAAGGACTTGGGACTTGACTAGAGGTACTCTGTCAGATTTTTATGTGGTGGTTGTCCTATCTATATCCCTCTCTTTTTTTTGCAGTTTGCAGTTTACAGGCATGTAAAACACATGAACAGGGTTTCCACATCGAGTTGTGTGATAAAATTTAAAGACATTGCTGATGACTTAACATGTCCTAAAAATGTTATATGTACTAGTGTTACAAATCACCCTCAAGGCAACTACACGTAAAAGTAATGGTAAAACTCCTTTCAAACAGTCGTACCCTTTCCTTTATAGTTTTTTTTTCCTCCCTGTACTTTTGTCTGCAGTGAGCCAGCAGCGCACTGGAAGGCAGTCCTTACCTGAAATAGCCGTCAGAGAGACTTGAAAATTGAAACTGGAGATGAACCAAGAAGAGGCAGGGGTGAGGCCAGGCAGGAACTGGATGGTAGCAGCATTCAAACACAAATGAGGGCAAAAGGAGTATCCATTATACTCAAGAAGCATACCTTCTGTTCCAGGGATCTCTCAAAAAGTTGACATTTTTGTATGAGACACTGCAAAATGCCCACAAAACCGAGTGTCCTTTTAAACCAGCCACTGAATCTCAAGTAACAGGTTTGCACTGCATGATTAAAGAGACAGAGACTATGATAATGGACAAAATTACCAACTACAGATTTGAAAGATATACATTAGTCTTTTTAAGCTAACTTTAAAATAAAATGCATCTCCTTGCTAAATTACGGGTCCTTTTCCTGACTGCTGAATTGATTCATTCTGCCTTCTTTTCCCCTTCAGCTATTTTCATCCCTCATCTTTCCCCCCCCCTTTTTATTTTGAAACCTTTGATGCCATTAAAACTCAGTTTCATATTTTTCTTTAATCTGATTATATCAGAACGAAGCCTAATTTTTTATTTCTCCACATCTTGTTAGCCAAGGTCTCAACACTGCAAATTCATTTTCACAATACAACTCCAATTTTAATGGTCAGTGAGCTAAATATCCTATGTAAAAAGACTGAAAGACTTGGTTCTGCTCAGTTCACCCATCCATCTTGTATATACTTCTATATACTTTTTATTAAAATGTCTCTAAAACAGTTGCCATGCACATAGAATTGGTTATTTTCTATGGCAGTTTATCTAAAGCAGTAACAATCACAGATGGTTGTTCTCATTGGCTTGAGAAAGGATGCCTTTAGTCCTCACACAACTTATAAATTATTTAGAAATAAAAGGGAAAAGAAATATGGAAAACAATGCAATTAAATGGCTTTATGGTCTTATCTCCTCTATTTCAAAAAATATAACTCCTCTAATTTGAATTCATAACAAAAGGTCAAATAGAAAAAGAACATTTCTTCTTATTTTTTCACATTAAAAATATATAATACAGATGAAAGGAATTGCAATAATTCATAATTTAAAACTAAAGCCCAACACATTTGTATCACTGAAGAAGCTGGTCTTCCTGCAAGAGCACTCTCATACAACCAAAACTTCGTAACTCCCATCACAGAGTATTCTAAAGCAAAACATAAGAAAGCAACTAAAATAAAAAGGCTTAACACAAGAACCCTTGTTGGGTCCAAGACAAAGTTTATGTAGTACAGGATCCCATCTCAAATACCATCCAACATTAGGTGCCTAAGGGATAGTATAAAGACCGAGAAGCATGCAGTGATAGGCTACTTTCTCTGTAGGTCAGAGTCTTCATATTTAATAGTCCTTGACAAATCTCTCTACAAAAACTTGCACGGTTACCCCCTTGAACTTGCACAGTTGCCCCTTGGACGGATGTGAAATTTTGTTTTGAATATGCCACCTGACCATGCAGGCTTGTGTCTTGTACTGGAAGGTATCAGTGAACAGCTGATCCCTATTTATCCTTTATACACCCCACAAAATTTAATAAACCTCCGAGACATCTTTCCTCGGTCCTCCCTCTTCCAAGACTATAAAGAGAGCACATAAGAAAAAAAGAAGAAGAAATGGAATGTTATTTCCATGCAAAGATGTTGCAAATTACCACCTTTCAAAGAGCCTTTTGCACCACTTCCAGCTGATGTTCCCATTACTGTCACTTTTGAGAAACTTGTACTTTAACCCTGGGAATGGACCTGAGACTACAGAGGTATCAAAGTGTTGCTAAAAATTTAAAAGCAGCACCTTTACAACCTTGCTGATTACACAAAAAAGTTTGAGAAAGTAAGTTAGGTGTATCCTATCACATTTTATATTATTTGTTTACTCAAGGAGTACTAAGAACCTCATTTTATTTAACCTGGTCTGACAATATGAAAGGCCTGCACATAAAGATCAACCCCCTCTATGCAGACACCATCACAACAAAACACGTTTGTGCGCAGGAGTTCAGTTGAGTATCCCTCTCTCATCACAGAATAGTTTGGAAGAAAGTCCATGGTGGAGCACATCCTTTTGGTTTACTTTCTGAAATTGCCTCTGAGGCAGCCACACCAGGGGACCATCACATATCTCCAGAGATGCTGTGCCATTAGAACTGTACCACTAGTCTCTGAACCTCTCCTGTGACCAAGCGTGGCCCTTCCAGTATTTAACATTGATAGGGAATTCAAAAACATTATTGATGTCACAGCTGAGTCCAGCCCACAGATTTTTTGATATATGATATATATCAAATATATATATATATTTCAATATATTTCACTTCCCTGAAACTAGAACTCTTTTTCTGTCAACCAAATGCGTTCTGTCTATTACTCCAGTTTTGATAGCAAAATTACATCTCAAGGTGAACTGAACAACTTTCAATCAGCAGTTTTACAGCCTTTGGGCACAATCAAAAGAAACAAATAATTTGCTCAGTTTGTGCTTTTATGAGTAATAATTATTATTTCACATGTGTCCTGATACTTTAGGATTATCACTTAATTAGCTAAATATAAATAGAGTAAACAATTGGTGCAAGCCCCACTGGAGACTGCCCTTGGCTCTATGATGGATCCCCAAAAGAAAGCCTGGCAACAGGAAAAAGACAGCTCTAACAGCCACCTGCTTTGGATCTGGCATGAGTGGATGGACAGAGGCTTTCAGTCTCTTTCAGGATGCTACCCTGCACAGTGGGGTATTAAAAACAGCAGCTGTGATGTCAACATGGTTCTTTGGAGTGCTTTCAAGCCTTGTTTCTTCTCCACAGAACGGGTACATTTCAGGAGCTACAGATTAATTTCAAGAATGTGCACTGTACCAAAGATTTCCTTTACACTATATACACTTACAGTAGGACATTATTTTCACATATGTTATGACAGAGGGCAAGCTGCAGATACATCGTTCTTTTCAAAACAAAACAGGCTCCCACGTGTGCAATGCTGTCAGTACAGGTGCATCCAAAGCACTCAGCACACCAATACCACCACCCCCTTTCTGGGGTTTAGCAACTTGCAAACAGTCATTTGCACAGACACAGGGAAGTGGATTTTAAACAATGTTCAACTAAAGTCGTTTTCCCCACTGACCTCTTGTAAATGTCTATATAAGACTAGTGGTTGGATCATTCGAGGGTACTTCTCTGTGCTCTCCTGGTCTGTGGCAGCCTTAGGAAGCCAAGTCCTCTGACTCTCATTACCCCCTGAGCTAGCTTGAGTGGCTGAGACTTTTACTTTTCATCACCAACCAAACTATGGCCAAAGACAGGCAGGGAAAAAGATAACCTGCCATTTCTAATTCTATAGGCAACCCAGTCCCTGAGATATAAGGTAAACTTGGATGTAAGATGGGATGAAGTTGAATGGGGTGAAGTTGTACCCTTCTGCTTTGCACTGTAGTGCAAACACAGTGACATTCAGTAGGGCCAAATGAGATTTGTGATTCTTTTTACTCTGTCATGACATGCAAGGCTGAAGGAATATAAGACCTGAGGATTAAAACATGTAAGAATACTTGAAGGAGACCCTGTGAAATCAGCCAGACGTTTCTCGCCATTTTATAGGATAGAAAGATGGAAGTGTACAGGCACGTAGTCACAGTGGTCCCAGCAATTTTCTGAAATCCATCTGCCTATACTAAATGGAATTTTCCATTTGAAAACTACTTAAGACCAACAAAGACACAAAGGTTACTGAGAACACTATGTAGAATACAGGGCCTTGCAGTGTGACCCTGAGTATGCCAGCACTAGCAGACCTTCCATGTGGATGTCTCTGTGTGTGCCTGCAAAAGAGAAGTGTACATGCTACTGGCAGATCAGACATCTGCCCGGCTATGAATCGTGAATCTTTGGTCTTTCAAACCCAGATAATGTCAGCACACGATTTCCCTTGCACAAATGTTTGCAATTTAATTGCAAAAGTCTGGCCCTTGGCATTTTGTGAGTGAGAGATATGACACTCACAGATGTACCAATAATACTGGTGAAGGCAGGAAAAAATGGGGACAGGGAAAACACACAGCAACTTGTAAGTTTTTGGCTTTAAGAGACCGTCTACAATATCTGTCTAGTCCTGTATGAAAGAGCTGACAACCATCACAGAAATTTTAATTGGTCTGTTCACTGCATTTTAGTAGGATAGCAATTTACTTTGTGTGCCAACTAAATGGAGTCTGAATTGAAAGGTGCCCTGACAGAAACTGCCACGATACTAGATCATTCTGTGCAAATACGGGTATTCAAAATTAGATCAGGACATTTTTGACACTTGCTTTATCTCAAGCTGCTAGGACAGTGCTAATAAAGAGTTTTGAAATCCTCTCTGCAGCACAGCATCTAAATCACAGAACATTATTTTAGTTTCCTTAAACGAGCAATTAATATTAGTCACCCAGGAGAGCAACACATCATAGCTCTTACAAGTTCTCCTTCCTCTCCCATACATCTCTGCTTTAGGCACAAAATGCGCACTAATGTACTAACGCAGCTCTAGAGGAGCCGCACGTGCATCTCTACAAATGTGCCGCACACCATTTCCCTCCTGCTGGCGCATCCTTTGCCAGGCAAATGTGAGAAGTGGATACAGCATCAAGGTCTTCCCTGCCAGTTTCCCTCCTCCACCAGCTGGGAAGAGTGAGGGCAGGGGCAGACGGGACTGAGAGGCTGGTCCACATCTCCCCAGTAACAAACCTGCCACTTGGCTGGTGTTCCACTTGAGTGGCCTGCCGGGACGGAGAGGACCCCATCCGCTCTCCATGGGGGCCTGCTGGTCATCACTGTTCCACTGAACTGGCAGCCCGCTTTGCTGGTGTGAAACTGAAAATTAAAATCACAGTGAACTCTTTTCTAAGTAAACTGAATTAAGTGGCAGGCGAGAGCGCCTCGGAGCCGCTTCCTGTGATCAGAGCACTTAGCTGGCATCACCACTGATAAGGAGGCGCAGGCAGCACTGCTTTTTATTCTCCCTTTGTGGGCTTGATCTTATTACAGAAAACAAATTTACCAAGCATGAATTATCGCTAAAATTCTAAATGCTCTGGCGGAGAAGAAAGTCTGATGCAGACGCTAGTAAATATGCACGTCTGTGGCTGAGGAGGCCTCTCCTCGGCACACTGCGCTCTCCCAACTTTTGGCTGTGTGCTGCTGCGAGAATTATTCAAAAGACGGGCTGCAGAAAAAGGATCAATTAATCTGCTGAGCGGGTTTTTGAATCCATTCTCAATGCCACTGACAGCCGGAGACCCCCTCCCTGCGCTTGGTAATTACCCCAATATTTCCTGCACGCTTGTTTAAACGGCTTACACTTGGGCTGCCTGTGAAGAAGAGCTCTCCCTCTGCCGATCTGAGGCAGGGGAGAAAGGCAGCTTGCCTTATCGCTCTGTTTCACTCCATCTGCAGCCAGCGGGAGGGCTGCCTAATCGTTGTCCCAGGGACAGGGACGAGCGGGCTGGGGGACGCAGATAGATGTGACACCAAAGGAGACTGGGACTTTCCTACCGTGCTGGTGCCACAGAAAACTCATCACGCTCTCGCTGTTTCAAAGGCGAAAGAGGAGCCCCTATAAACCACAGGCCTGTCCCTTAATTATACAAATGCAGCGATCAAAGTTATTATCTGTCCTTACAAAGGCTGGAGGTTTAATTGAATGGTGTGTTGCTACCTTTGAGAGAAAATGTTCAGTACTCCTGGAGAGCAAAGTGGGAGGAGAGGGAAAATGGGAAAAGAGAGAGCAAGGAAGAGGAAAAAAGCAAGAGGAAGAAGGATGGTATTTAACAAGGAGACTGCTTTATATGGAAATGTAATGAATACAGTTGATAAAAAAAGGGAGAGACAAAAGTTGTGAAGTTTCAAGCTGTGAAAGAACTTCAAAGTGTATTCAAATGTCACATTGATTTCTCTTCCAATCTCTAAGTAGTAAGTTTTTCAAAAGAGGAATATGATCCCCTATTTTATCCACTAATGTTTTATCTATAAAAAAGGGGAGAAAAAGCACAATGTTTTCCTTTCACATGATATAATCCCTATACTGGAAGTCTTAATCTTTTTTTTTTGCTAACCAAAGATTTTCTTCTGTATCTTTGAACGTGGTGATGTCTTCACCGTATTTGTATATTGCATGTTTAACTCTGGAGAATTTTGGGTCTGAGACTCCGTTCTAAATTAAGTGGAGGTGAACCACACCCTGATGGGGCCTCTTTACCACAGTACTCCAAGCCAGCTATAGCAAGAAAATACTTCCTTTCCTGGAAGGAAACGATGGGACAACTCTGGGAGCAATCTTTAAAGATGCATGAACCAACAAGGCTTTTTATCACAGTAGTAAAATGCTGGCAAAGTAGCAGATTAAAATTATGCTAATTATTAAGGCAGCAACACAACTCAATACAAACAATTTAGTTCTAAATCAAAATCGGCAGCATGACTGTATATCATCTTCAATGTCTACAGTGGATCTAGACATCAAGAAGAATGCATTTTATGCCCCCTCAAAATGATTACCAGTTGTTTTACATGTCTACTGCTTTATATGATAGCTTAGTAGAAATTCCAGATAGCACCTCTGAAAAGCAGAGCATAATTAATGCAAAAAATCGTTAGAGGGAACAGAAGCCATTTTATGGTAAATTCTTAACGTCTAAAACAGTCCTTACAACCTGAGCTCTTACAGCAATGCAAAGGAGAGGCTTCTGCAGCACTCACAGTATAGGGATTACTCTGTAAAAACGCAAACCTCAAGGGGAGAGGAATGCAAAGGAAAAATAATGTCTTATATCTTGAGAAAACATGATTTCTAAGCTGAGCTCAAAGTTTTTGGGTGAGTGGCTTCATAGTCTTCCGAAAATTTGTTTCAGTCAGAGAGGGTACTTCAGACTTTGATGATGCTTTGGGAGCCCCCTATATATCAAACAAATTCTGCTGAATGCCACAAAATTATAATACTGGAAGGATAATATGAGGAAAAAAATAAGGATCAAACTCAATCCTGATGGTTCTATCTTTGGTTTGTAGTGCACTTTTCAGTTTTGGCAATAGGAGTAAAACACAGCTGCCTCCTGACCTTCCTTGTAGGAGCTCCATCCCCCTGCAGACTGGAGAGAAACCTATGTGTGAGCAGCATAAGGAGCATTCCAGTGCATCCCTCACTTAGGATAATCAAGTCAATAATCAAGGCACTAGGACTTCAGGGAGACCACAGAGCATACCTGTCTCAGATGACTCACATGAACTGTTACACTTGGCAAAAGAAATTGTCATTGCTTGGGGACTGTTTTCTTATGTTTATTTGTTTGTGTTTTTTTTATTTGTTTTGTTTTTGTTTTAGGTTTGTTTTGTTTGTTCTTAAAATTTAGCCATCTTGTTAGGAAATCGCAAAAATGGAACATGTTCACTTCTTTACTATGTCCAGTTCTCTCGCACATGGATTTTCAGTTCCAATACTACTACATCCAGGCAGAATATGCTCAGATTTATGTGGGAAATGGCTCAGAATTTGGATTTCTTACTTAAAGAAATTTGCATTTGGGCATCATCTAGTAGTGGGAAGAGTGCCTTGGTCAGCTGCCTAAGATTACTACTTTGTGGAGGAATCCTAAACCAAAGTAATACAAGGATGGGGTCTCAACCATGCTTCTGGTTGAGACCCTACAGCTATGACACTTTGTGGAAGGGCAGAAGTTGTAAATATTGCAGTGCTATGCCAAAGTACTTGTGAAATAAGGTTTTCTTCAGACAGAGGAGAAATGTAAGAATCTGTCTTTCAATTGATATTTTGAATAGTAAGAAATACTGTTGTACAATACAGAGTTTGCAGTAAGATAAACCTGTGGATACAATTCCAGTTAAGCAGATATTAATTTTCTTCCAAAATCTTCAGTAGCAATCATTATATGTTTGGATGGAGTTCTCCACCCCTTCTGCTGATGGTTCTGAAGTCATCATAACCACAGTTACAATTTGTGCTATAGGAACAGTGCCAGTACTGTCTCTGTAGCAGCCTTCCAGGGTTGCTTGAGGAAAAGTTTTGGTGGAGTTAGTATTTGCAAGAATTCCTTTTTACCCAAGTCCTTTCAGTAGGAATAAAGCAGGCCTTCAGCTATATCCTCCTGAGTCAACTGTAGACTGTAGCTCAGTCTTTCCAGACAGGGATTCCAGTGTATATTCTGTGGAGGGTTAGACTTTATCTAGTGCAAATGCAGACTGGATATGTGAGCAGCCAGAGCCAGAGATGAATGTGTGATGCCTACAAAAGACAAAGAGAATGGTAGGAAGTTTTGCAGATACGCTTGGTGGCTGGTCCTCCTGACATGGAGGAGGACCAAACAAACCAAGTAGACACCACAATGACACAGCAGAAAAAAACACAAGTTTACCTTTCCTTGCCCAAAACATTCTAATGAATGAATGATTCTTTTAAAGCTGTCAGTTCTCTTGTTTTTTTCACTTGACTCACAGCAGCTTTCTGCTGTGTGTGCTTCTCTCTCTTTGACTGCTCTTGCTATCTCTGCCCACAATTCTGTTCCTAGAACTTGCTCATGCAACACTAATCAGGGAGATTTTCTCAACAGGTGGTTCAAGCCCCAGGAATACCCGTTAAATTTCTAACATAATTGGAGATAAGATCTGAATAATAATAAGTGTAATTCTTCATCTCTGTATGGAAATAGCAATTTGTCTTGCTCCTGCTTTGTAATATACACACCTGCTTCTTAAGAGAACAGAAATATGCCCTTCTTGTGCCACATTTTGAGTTACCTATGAGATAATTCACACAAACTTCCCAGGGAGAGCTTTGTTTGTTATTTAAATTCAACTGATTGAATATTTATCCAAAGTAGAGCAGGATGCATAGAATTTCCTGTGGTTACTGGCTAGGATAAAGGTTTCTTTTAGAAGCCATGGAGGAGAAAGGGTTGCCATCAGACCTACAGGCCATCACAAATCTGAACTCACTCATGCTCCATTTGCTGGGTGTATTTGCTTCTCTCTGTCTATTTTAATTTAAGCACATTGCATTTTAAAGTTAAATAAATACCTTATCATGATAGACATTACTGCTGCAGGTTTGGACACCTGGTGTGATAAACGCCTCTTCCCTGCTGCCTCCCAGGATGTTAGGTCCCGTTAGCATTGGGAGCCCTCAGTGACATCATCCAGCGTAGTAATAGCAAACTGCCCCTCCGGTGAACCTCTTTTCCAGAGACTCCTTTCCAGAAGGTTTTTTAAAAATCCAGGAATGTTAGCGCCACTTGGTTATACATTTTTGTAGAAGGAAATCTCCTACACAATTATAGATGTTTTTCTTACAAAGATTTCTCTCACACCAGAGAGCCATTATTTACCTCTGTGGGAGATGCCACGGTTTGGTCTAAAATTACAATCATCTAATACTTGGCCTGTAGTTAGATTGTTAGTAGATTTCCTTGAAGCTGAGATTAAGCTCATCAGGCTGCAATTCTTGAAATTGATCTTTTATTCAGTCAAAAAAGAATAATAATTTTTATTCTAAGTACAGTCTGGATTTTCCCTTTTAAAAGGAACAGCTGCTATTTTTAATGATTTATTGCCAGTATCTTCCCTCTTTCGCACTTTATTTCTTTCAGAACCCCCCAATGAATACCATCTGGTTCAAGTGATTTACTGCGCTTGCATTTCATGAGCTGCTCTGCGACATCCCAAATTAAGACAAGGAAAATATAGTCTGAGTTTCAGGAAAATCTTTCTGACAGATCTATTAGACTATGGAGTAATCTTTCAGTGGGAGTCTCATTGTCTGAGACATTTATAGGAACACTGGACAAAGCATTGATAAAATATACTGCAGGGGACAATTCTACATTAGCAGAAGGATAGTACAGATATATGACTCTGAAATTGAGCCAGTCAGAAAAAATTTTAAGGGAACCATTTTCCATCAGAAAATGCAGTTCTGACAGAACTAAAAATACTTCAGTGAACTATGTGGATTTTTGTGAATATTATTGTAAAAAGAAAAAATAAAGTGGAGGAATTCTAATGTCAAAGTGTCATACTGAGGTCTTCCTTGAATGAAGAATTTCACTTTTTAAATGAAATTGTTATTTATCCTATTTCTATACTACATTCTGAAGCAGAAATCAAAATAAATGTTAAATATTTTCGATAACCCAAATTTACCATTCTTCCCTCTTGAATTGTACTTCCTAGAGAAATACAGAAAAATGTAGGGTTTTTTCCAGTCAAAAAATGAAAGCAAATAAGAAATATTGTATAGCTTGACCACTGAAAATTGCCTTTCAACATGCCTCTGATAGTTTTCTATGGCAAATGTCATCTCTTTATGTTCCATGTTTACAACACTTTTCTCTGCATTTGCCCTTTTTCTATGTCATTTCAATGCTTAGTGCCTCAGTTCCTTCCAGATTAAAATCAAAACAGAAATGTGTTTTTTGCTCTGAGAAGCTGGAGTGAAAGGCATTTCATAACAGCTTACATTTTTATTAGTGAATTTCTTTCTCATTCCCTGTGGCTTGTCTACTTTATTGTCCTCGGGTTGCTCTGCAGTTTTGTTCTGCTTTCATTGATGTGTTTTATCCTTCCAGCTGTAATATAATTGGAAATCTTAATCACAGTTGAAATCACTCTGAAGACAGACATGGAGAAGCAGTCCAACTCTAAGCTAGATGACACATTTTTTTCTAAAGCTTGGCAGGTCAGAATAGTTTATCAAAGCCTTTCTGTCCTCTTCAAGATTAGGAGACAAAACACAGGTTTCTTTTATAAACAAACTGACTTTTGAAAGTGTCAAACCCCCATATTCAATTTTGAAGTCCTAGGATCTGGCCAGTGTTTAACAGCATTGAAAATTACTGTCCTTAGAAGAAGAAAGTCTCTATATTTGAAGACTAATAGTTGCTTCATCTTTCTAAAGGAAGCAGCTTTCTGAAAGTGTTCTGTTATTTCGTGAACTATGGATGCTACTGGATCTTCCCCTCCTTTAATCTCTGTTTGAATCCCAGTATCTTCCACAAACTAAAACAAGAATTGCAGAAAGCAAACATGCTTGGACTCTCACCTTCCTCCCACAGTGAGGTTTTTTCCCTTTTCTCACAAAAATTCTCTCTTCCGAAACCAGAAAATTATTTCCTGCTCTCAGTGGCAAACTACCTTGCTGTCTCTAATGAGCCCTTCATGCTTCCCACACACATCTTGCCTCCTTAGAGACGATCTGAAAGACAGGAGGGTTTCCTTCCTATTTTGTGGGCTCCATCTGTGTGTCACAGAGGACTGGCAGAGTGAATGTTCCTGCCCCCATCTGCAGAACGAAGGCTATAGGCAACTAAAATTGTTCAGTGACTTGTTTAGCAACTATCTGAGCATACTTTGTAGAGGTAAGGTTGACAAGGTGCCCTTGCTACCACATGCAGTTTTGAGGATCTTCATCCACTCCTATGTTTTATCATAGTAGAAGGTGAATGCAAACAAGGCATCTTCTGGCACTACCTTGTATGTGTATAATAAGCCTCTTCTTCTCTGTGTCAAGGGACTGTCGTGGGTTTGTCTAGGGACAATTTTTACCACATCCCCCACAAATTGCTCTAAGGTGAGAGAAGGTTTATGAAGACAAAAGGAATCTGATTGGGGAGAAAATAATATTAGGATTTATTATTATCAAAATAAAAACTAAACAACTACATATACAATAATTCTAATTAAGCAAAAGCACTATGTATTTACAGAAATACCCCTTCCCCCTTTGTATCAGTCCAGGAGGAGAAGTAGTTTCTTTTGCACTTTTAAAGCTCCAGCTTTAAAGCTCCAAGCAATTCGGCAGCATTTTGTAAGTTCTTCTCTCCTGTCTCTGGGACGACAACTCCGACTTGTTGCAGCTGGAACTGTTTCTGTCTCTTTCTCTTCTGTGTCGACCTCAAGGCTGGGCCTACCTCCCTCCTGGGATAAGGCTGGGGTTACCCAGGTCCTGTAAGGTCTCC
>JAWMRA010000130.1:22072083-22173749 GCA_035584735.1 Pseudotriccus pelzelni | reverse complement strand
GAGCTCCTCAAGCTGCAGATGGAGTTGTCTCTGCTCCCCAACAATCTTCCACAGGTGGCAGAGATTTTTAGATTTCAATCTTTTCCCTGCTGAAGTGAGAGAGAGAGGGAGGGGGAGAAGGAGCCATCTTCCCCCCTCACCGCTTCTTTCTCTCTCCTGACGGCAGCTCTGACCTTGAAGGCTCCGCTGCCTCTCTGGTTGGAATTCTTTCTGCAGCAGCCCTGTCCAAGTTCGTCTTTAAAGTTTTTTTTTTCTTCACTCTGTTACACGTCTGGTCAGGGGGGGCTTCAGTGCTGCTCCTGCCCCTGGCCCTTGGCCTGGGGAGGAGAGAGGCCCGGCCCCCACCTGGGGGCCTGACACCTCTCTCCTACATGGCTCCCAATTTCATCTGCGCCGCCACCCTTCGCTTCAGTTTTCTTAAAGATATAATTGGCAAAAGTGTCACCAAAACTTTTGGTTGGCTTTATTCCAGAAACTCACCTGGACAAACCACTTACAGCCCCCAGGGAGGGGGGACCTTTGCAAACCCATGACAGGGACACAGACTTTTAACAGGGTGTGGAGAAAGAAGGTGCTCAGTGGCCCTGTTTGACAGCTTTTTAACAAAGTGAAAACCGAGAAACAGCTACCTGGTAGCTTACACAGCCTTGAGAGAGAAACTTTCCTGAAGCTGAGCTGCAGAAGAGAAAGTGGAAGGAGATTTCTGGGTTCTTTTACAGGCAATAGCTTAGAGGAATAATATCTCATGGTTCATTTGATGAGAAGTGAGAGAAAAAGAAAAGTCCCGGACAGGCAGAAAGAGGTAGGAAATGTGATGGAAAGATCGAGTTTCTGAAAGATTTCTTGTCACAATGCAAATAACCGCATCAGGCCGCAAGGGCAAATCTGCTGTAGGACTCAAATCACAAGGACTTATCTGTACTTATTGCAACATAAATGCACCACTCACACATTTCAACATGCCCCTTGCAATATCTGAATTCATGGTGTAGGTTATTTTCTGCATATTTTGCACGTATGGGAGAGGTGAAACACATCGTTCTAAGTACCAGTACACTGTGCCTGTGTATACTACTGTAAACCTTTGCACGACTACAGCTGATACTGATTTTGGCTCTTGCTAGGAAAGAAGTGATCCTTTCTGATGGCTCCCTGCTCCCAGAAGGGAGCTGTGCCTTCCCAGCTGCCAGCCTGTCCATACATAACCTCTGGGTATCAAGTGACCTGCAAGGTGCTTACTTCCTGCATCACTGTTCTTTCTGGTTGTTGTGCACTTCTCTTGCAGTTTTAAAACCTGATGTTCAGTGACCATACCAAAAGGGACTTCTTCAGTAAGGTCTAAGTCTTCCCCTCAGAGGCTGGGGTGAGGCAGTCCGAGGGACCACTACCATTTCAAGGGTATGCTGTGCAGAAAAAACTAACTCATATTCCCACATTTTGCTCAGCCCTGTGATGGTGGAGCACTGAATTTGATGCAGGGAAGTGTGCTGTTGGGTATTACTTATGCTTCCTGTTTTAACATCAGAATTAAAAAAATAATAATAATTAAAAAAATCTAGTCAAGAACAAATCTATAAAATACTTCCAGCACAAATAATGCCGTCTGCCCATTATGAAGTAGCTGGGCATATCTGTGATAAAAATAAAGTGTCAAAAATCTGCTCATTTCAAGCCCTTCATTCAGATCCAATGCTTAATAATTACCTTTAACTACTTCTAAGATGTTACTCTTGCTCACGTGTATCCACACACTCACTAAAACGCCTGGCATTTAGGAGCAAACACAAAAGAGATTGATCTTTGCACGACTGAGCTCATCTGCTGAACAGATTTTTACAGCGCTCTATAGGACGGAAAATATTTCAGATTTTAGTAGCTGTAACAATATTTCAATCCTGAGTTAAGAATACTTTCTTAATGGACATTTAACACAAATATATACAAATGTTAAATTTTTTTTTTTCCAAAACATGCTAGAAAAACGACTTCAACACTTTCAGATGAAGTATCATCATATACCGAACTAGCAATATTTAGCAAAGAGAGTAGGCATACAAGTAACACTGGAATAAGAGGAGCTGAAACTATGTCCGAGAAGTTTAGTCAATGGATCAGGAAGGAGATTCTTATTTCATCTTTGATTTAAAAAGCATAAATGAAATCACTTACAACTCCACATATGCAAAAACAAAATTAAGGCAAACATTACCAATTTCACTGGGAAGGCCAAGTCTCCTGTGAAAACAGTGATGAAGTATAATGGACGCTGTTACCCTCTAATTTCAGGGGCTAAGTTATTAGCAGATCAAAGAGGTCAAGTTGTAAGTAACAGTAGTTATTTCAGATCCAGGGAATGCCATTAAAGTTAAAAGCAGTTGTAATGCAACTTAATGCCTCTGCCTTTTTTATTTACATCTTATTCCTACCATGTAACAAAAAGGTTACAGAAAAAATAGCCACCTGACGGCAGAAAAGTATTACATTATGATCTCACTTTTAATTATTTAGTGTACAATGGTTAGATTCTGACACTCTTTTTGACATTATTGCCTTACTCAATAAATACCTGAACTAATTTCAACAGTAGTATGTCTTTGCCTCCATAAAATCAAGAGCATGGGTATTTGACTTTTAAATTCTGCAGGAAAAAACCCACTGCACTTTATTCTGGATCAGATCTACTGATTGATGTTTGCTGTCCCACAGTGAACAAGACAAAATATTTCTAATTCTTCCTCTGGTTAGCAGATGTCTCTTTAGATACATAGCTGATTCAATGAGTGGACACACTGTCAGTGAAGAATTATCTTTGAACATATATCATTTACAATAAAAGAAATATTTTATTAGCAAGCTAAAAAAGTCATATGCCTTTTCTGCTATATGGGAGAGGTGAAAATCAAAGGAGAGCATTGCAATCTACCTGCAACTAGCTACGCTATTCACAGATCATCTGTAATACAAACAGAAAGCATAGTGCTCAACAAGTAGCCTGTACAATTCTGCTCACTTCCCTCAATTCCAACAAATTCTGTGAAGTTGCTGCCAGATTACATAAGGGAAGCCTAAAATCGAAACCACTCCATTAAATACCTTCGTCTGTTGAAGCCAATTAATTTGTAGTGGCAGCATACAAGTAACCTTATTTGTTTTATTTACGAGTTCCTAGTCTCAGGTCTCACCTTCTAATAGGAATTTAGGATGGTGCCTCTAAATACATGGCTTCTTGAAAGTGAATTTTAGTGCTCCTGAGAAGTACTGCAATTTGATTTCTGACTCCAGGTCACAAGACTATGAAGTGAATTTCTGTTTTCTCAGTTTTCTAGCCAAGCCAAGGTCAGGGGGTCTCCTGTGAGACTGATTAAAGTAGACAAAAGTGGATCCTGCTCTGGTCTGGATAAAAATCACAGTGGTTAAAGCTAACAAAAGTCCAAGTAAGTCTTGTAAGGGGTAGGAAAACTGGAATGTTGCTGGCTTATAAGAACATTTTAATTGCTATAAATCTGTAATTTCATCTACATAGAAATACTATAAAATGCCTATTGGAATATTTTCCTGCCACATCTAGATTCATTATCCCATTTTAAAATGCAGTACTAAAACCAGTGCGTTAGCTGAGGTCATGACAATACTGCTATCAGATAGTTTCAGTGCTTACGCTAATTAAAATGATGGCAAATATAAAAGAAGAAACCCATCTTGTGAGGGTCAAAGGCTCAGATCCAAACTGGGCATTCCAAGTTGCTCCTGGAAAGCTTTTGGGATGAATTACACTCCCCTTTCTGCATGCTCCCTGTCATCTCTCTGAACGGGGCTGCCCTTGCTGCCGTGCCCGCAGCATAAGCGTGGGGGCAGAGATACTCCCCGTCACCCAGAGAGTCACCTAGGTGCAAGTATGAACATATTTGTAGGAGCTGGTGTCCCAGGCAATACAGAAATATGGGCAATAAACGTTTGGTGTTTGCTTTTTCAGGGGAAGGACACCTATTTCTTCATTCCTGCCATCTCTGCCTTGGTAGTCCACTGGTAAAACCCTGTAGACCACTTCAAAACAACTGACTTTTCCCGTGACTTCAATCCTTACTTTAAACACTTTAGGCACCATGTGACTTCATTTACCCCCCAGAAACAGAGATTTATTTTTTTCTCCTAATGTTTTTTCCACTAGCACTGGGGTAAAATGGGGAAAAAATGCTAACACACATTAAAAGCCATTACAAGATTCTCCAAGGTGCCGCCGTCTGCTTTTGCTACCACAAGGAAATAAAGCAGTTCACACTAAACCCAGTGCTGTTCCTTTTTTAGAATGCAAAATTACTTTTGCTCCTTGCAGCATAGTTAACAATAAAAAAACCCGCAACTCTAATATATCTTTAACATTTGTAAAAATAGCTATTGTCTAAACACTTTTGACATACTGCTATCTAAAAATCTACTAGAGGTTATTCTGAATTAAGATTTATATACTAAATCTGATTGGCTGTAATAGTTAGATATTTATGATGAAATAATCATGCAAGTAAGATAAAATTAGCTTCAAATTCTTAGCATTACAGAGAAAATAATTTCATTATGGAATTCATTTTTTAAAGCTTCACAGACAGAAAAAACAAATATGAAAAGGAAAAAGACTTATCAGTTTTTAAATGTATTTTCTTCATAAGAAGTTACTGAAGCAGAACATGAACCAGCCTGTTTCTAGTTTCATGAAAAAAAGAATGAAAATGTAGTTCAGACCTTCCTTTCCAAATAGATCATGTTCTGTCTTCTACTCCTGCTTTGATATATTGTATCCAGAACATAAAAGCTGTATTGGCCATGATTATAAGAGATTATATTTTTTATAGCTTCATACACAGAAAAGTGTTACGTTGTTTCCAAGCAGATTAGAGAGTATACACAGAAATGATCCAATTTCAAAAAATTAAGAGTGGAATTGATTTTCATTGAGTTGAACAGAATTTTAATGGCTGAGTTTATAAGTGGAATTCAATATGTATCATCATTTCATTATTTGGGTTAGAAGTAAAGCCACACCTTCCTTAGGGACAGGTCTAGATGAGTTTCTGATAACTGCTTAAGTAAACTGGAGTTAGGCAGGAAGCAGATTTATTTGAATTAAAAGAGAACCACATACCCTAACATGATGTCTAACTCTGGTGCCACTGTATATTAAGCTGATGCAAAGTGTGCGAAATTTTTTCAGGGTAGCTTGATTTGCTTTCTTTTTTCAGCAACACATCTAATCTGATATAAATATTGCTGTGGATGCCTTAGAGCTCGTATACATGGAAACATTTTCCCACCAGCTACAGAGAGAAGTCTGTTTATTCCCTTAAACCTGTGACAGAATGATTCTTCCAGATGGACTCCAGCCTGTAACAAGAAGTGGGTCTGAAGCAATGACTTTGACTAAAAAGCTCTGTTTTATAACCAACTCTTTAATCATCCACACTCCAGAATTAGATATTTTTATTACAGAAGGTGTTAGCAGTCATGGGTCAGAGAAAAAGATGGGATCCAAGAAGAGTCATGAGTCAATTAGACATAAAGATGCTGTTGCAGATGGTGGACTCAAATAAGTCTTCTGTTCAATAACAGATATCACAGAAAAACATGGGAAAGTGCCATTGAGGTGGGAAAGATTATAGAATGTAGGAAAGACTAGCAAAAGAAGGAAAAATAATTTAAAATTGAAAATTAGTGAGCTGTCATTTTGACAGGTAGAAGAGAGTAAGTCAAGATCAGTGGCTGGACTGATGTGCCCATTAACACAAGAACGCTGTGGCACCAAAGTAAAGTTTTAGTCCTTCAGCTGTGGGAGGGACGAAACGCAACAGCCCCATGGAAGCAAAGCAGTAGAGCATGCCACTTGTATCATTTTCTTGTGGTTGGATTTTGGCACAAAAGCTCTGAATTCCTGGCTTGGGGACACACCTCAACTGTCTGGACTCTGCATTCAATGAAGACATGAATCTGACTGTCCCTCCAGTACAGTTAGGTGGCAAAGCCATTGAAAGGGTATCTGGGTACACACCCCAAAACTAGCCTCAGGGCATCTTATTAGGCAACTTATTTTGAACAAGGTGATGATGAGCACCCTGTGGCAGGCTGTGGTCCTTGCCAGCCACTGTGTGTGTTCCTAGCAAAACACAGTGAGAAGTTAAAAAAGAAACTGAGATAGCAGCTCAAATTCTGATCTTTAGTTTACCTTGGCTTGCATCCAAGACTCTCAAAGGAAAAATGAAATCTTCAAACTTTAATTCAAAGGCTGTATAGTATTCTCAAATGCATTCAGTAAAGGGGATAATGTCAATATCAACAACATTTAGAAACACTCTGAGTAGAAATTTTTATGTACTTCTGAAATAAGTGCATTACCTCAAAAGAAGTGTTTGCCTTACTAATTTCTAACTGAAACATGCCCTAAGAGTGTGAATTTTAGACCCTCCTGAAATGGGGTGACATTTCTGTGCACGTGTCTATAAAGTCATATAATTCCATTTATGGAAATGACAGCAGAGTCTGCTTTGTTTGTATGCAAACTCCCTTTGGTATTATCTGCCAAACCTCAATTAAACATACTTTGGTATCACATAGAAAGTATGGAAATGCACCAACTAAGCAGAAGACTTAATTAACTGAAATATGCCAGCTCCATACCAAGGGACCTATGAATATTCACTGGCTCAGTTACAAAACAGGTAATCAACTATTCCCTTTATGAATTATGTCAATAGTGCCATCAGTTGCTAAGTATTTTCTCAGAAAGCAATTTTTAAAGAACATTCCAAGTTCAGGCCTTTTGAGAAGTATACATGCACCTACATTCATATATATGTATTTAGAAGTATAAATATACATACCCAAAATTATTCTGGGGCTTCTTTACACATTTAAAAATGTGAGAGCACATGTGCTTTCTAGAGCCATCACTGTCATACTATACATGGGGTTACGCACCTAGGAATTCAACTTGGCAGATCACACTGAGTCTTGTTCGTACACTCAGGACTCAAAGCCATGAGCACACAGCACCACATTTTTTGCAAGCCCATGGGACACTTATGCAACCAGACTCAAGGAATGCAGAGTCAGTGTTTGTGAGAAAAGATTCTCCTTCAGGCTTAAAAGGCAGTAGGAAAGTAGAGCACAGCAGTGGAAAAACTAGTTCTAATGCAAAAAGGAAGAACTATCCAAATTAAAAACAAACCAATTAAAATTTTGCTTTGCTTGTGCTCAATCTGTATGAATAGAAGTCATGCCTTTTTTCACCTTTCATTTCATGGAGTTAAAGTCTACAAACAGGTGGTTTACCCTATAGTTCTGCTGAAACTTGTCATCATTTACTCCTGTATACCATTACTTAAGGCTGTTGTGCTGTCTGTGAAAATCACCACAAAAGATGATAGAGAATGACCCTACATCTCCCTAGAAGTAATCCATATTTCTTTGTCATTTTTCCATGATAACATTTAGCTTCTTCCTACTCAAAGCCCTAGTGATTAAGAATTAAATTGCTTGTAAGGAGATGCCTTGCCTCACTGAACTGTTCTCATAGACAATTACTGAAAGGCCTCTGAAAATTCCCAGTGGTGGCCAGTGTATTTGTCTTCTGTGGGCATTTGTGAAACAGCTTCAGGACTGTGAGAAAAGTGAACACAGAGGAAAGCAGAAGCTGTGCCATAACCAGAAGAAGTTACACCCAAAGGACTGGTGGCTCACGGGCAAAAACGAGCAGGCAAAACCAAACCCCTGTCTATATGTCAATACAACCCTTATTACATTGTCAGCTCTCACATAGATACATATTTCTTGCTCTTCTGCAGATTAAAGTCACTTGTCTCCATAATTTCTCAACAGGTACACGATCAAATTGTGAAGGTCCATTTTCATACTCATCATTATACAGAAAATGCAGTGTTATTAATATCTGGTTTATATGGTCTTCATTGCGGGCAGCACAGAACTGTTAATGGGTCTCCCTAAACTGCAAAAATAACAGTTCTCAGGAAGGATGTTAAGTCAGGGTAACTACTATGCTCCTAAGAAACTAATATAAATATTGTGTAATTTTTGGGATTCTTTCCAAGTTTCTTTGAAGATTAGTGAAACTCCCAGTTTTCCTAGTATTTCCTTTATTGGCGGGAATAACTGTGTTTACAAATCCTTTTCTTGCATCAGGCTTTGTTAAATCAGTTATGATTTCCCAGGTCTTAAGGAGCAGTGAACAAATAGCATGCAATTTTGCAACTAAAACCATTATAGCATCGTCAAGGTTGGAAAAGACCTTAAATTCTTTGAGTCCAACCATTAATCTACAGGAGCAGAAATAATATCCCAGAAGAACTTTTTAATTCTGACACCTGTTTAATTTTGAGAAACTACTGTGTATGGGCTGGAGAGAGAAAGTGAAGTCTAAGTGGCATTTCACAGGACTCAGAAAAACCCCACTGTTCCCCTGGATCTGCTCCTCCTTCACACTGCCTGACACTGGCCTGTGACTTTACAAGGTCACAGGCAGGTTGAGGCTGGAAAGGACCTCTGGAGGTCATCTGGTCCAACCCCTCCGCTCAATCAGGGTCACCCAGAGACAGCTGCCAAGGACCACATCCAGACAGCCTTTGAATATCTCTGAGGATAGAAACCTGCCACATGAGTGCTTACCATTGGGCTAATGCCACAACTGACAACTCCATAATACAGTTGTAATCTTATATGTGGATCAACACTGTTAGGAAATGTGAACCATAAATATTTCATGACAGCAAATGAATGCAGAGAAACGGGAATTGGTTCTACTGCTGCTGCTCACTACAAGGGAGTCTAGCGAGAACAGGCACTTCTGCTCATTTCCCCAGACTTTGATCTGTCTCCCTTAGGTTTACATAATTTATCCCTTGAAAATCTACAATCTATACCCAGACTTTCACAGTCCTTCAGATTCTTGCATCCTGTTTCATTTTCTCATGTTCTCTTTCCACTTGCTGCTTCCTTGCTCTTAGTATACTCTGACTTTCCTTATGGCC
The DNA here is from genome assembly GCA_035584735.1 of Pseudotriccus pelzelni. Lineage (NCBI taxonomy): Eukaryota > Metazoa > Chordata > Aves > Passeriformes > Tyrannidae > Pseudotriccus > Pseudotriccus pelzelni. The sequence continues at coordinate 22,164,720 of JAWMRA010000130.1, read as the reverse complement.
AGACACAAGTCAGTCATGCTGACATTGCCATGCCCACTTACCATTGGCTTTTGACTTCGCTTTCGCTTAGTTGTCCATCTCCTTTTCTTTTTGTGTTCTATTTCATCTTTCTGTTTTTACAGTCCTAACATGTCCTTGATACCCTGTATGATTCCTGTTCATCTTCTCATACCTATATTCTCATGTGCATTTTCCCCATTCAGCTAATTCCTGTCTTGATCAAATTTTGTGTGTCCTACAAAAACACCTGTCCCAGACTATCATAGTTTCTCTTCCTACCTCCTTTTCCTTGAATCCAATAGCTGATTCCTTTTTTCTACCATCTTTTGTGTTACTTTGTTCTTAAAAAGATCTCCAGCCTGAAGTTAGAACAGATTTTCTGATATGCAAGCTTTCAAAAGCTTATAACCTTGGCAGCTTGCCCTGCACCATAGTTCTCCATGTCCTAAGTTGTGGCAGTGGACCTACCATATTTAGTATGGAAAAAGTCCTGTCAGTGATGAACTGGTGGGGAAAATGAAGAAAACAGCCAGGTTTTTTAAAAACAGAGGTTTTTGATGTTGTTTAAACACGTTTCAAAATGGCTTTTTTGTGAATTCTGCTGGGTCACTGTCTCCTTCCCAGAATCCCCCTGGATAAGTGTTACCTCCAATGCAGGAATGTCCTGGGAAGATATCGGGAAGAGTTCTCATTGGCTTTTTTTAACCCCTTCCTATTGGTTGTTAACCCCTGTTTGCTATTGGAAGATTCTGGAAACCCCCTGAGAGTTCTCACTGGTGACTTTATAATCCACCTAAAACCCATATAAACCTGTACCCCACAATAAACTTCCTCTTTAGCTCATCCCTCTCCTGTGGTCCGTGTGCAGCTCTCTGCGGGCTACCAGGGCCACGTGGTGGGGGGAGGGGGGAGCATTTCCCCCTCCAGGTGATAGGCTGAAATCCCAGGACCTGGAGCCCCCCCCCATCCAATTCAGCTGCCAGACTAAATTGTGCTGACACAGTTCTGCATTAAGCTCCGTGTTAAACCACATCACTGAACACACTGAAACAGAACTGTTTGTCTGATTGGGTACTTTCCCTGAGATATTAAAAGAGAAATAAAAACAACACAGAAAATTTCAATCTCCATATTGAAGAAAGTAAGCTTAAGAGCAGCTGAGAATGTTATCCTATAGTACATGATGTTGGAGAGCCTTAAATAAAAAACCCCACGTGGTACTTAGTAAGACAAGGCACAATTTATAAAGTTCTCTCTTTTCTGTCCATTCAACAGCCTTGTCTTTGCTGTAAAGCAAATCTACAGTTTAATGGTACAACCCGTAATGCTAATAATCTCCTGAAATAACTGAGATTACTGAACCAAGACATATCTTCAGAGTGCATGGTCTGCTGCCATTCAAGGAGTAGCATGAGACCTGTTCCCTTTACAAATATGTAATTTTTGGAGTACATGCTGGATCTCAAATGATGAGGAAGAGATCGTATGCATTTTCTGCCTTCCTGTTTGCACTGAGGAAAATATCTTTAAAGTAGAACACAAGCTCTAAGAATTTGTGCAGGGAGGTATTTTGTTTGCCTACCTAACAAAAATGAATTGTGCACAATAATCCCAATGGGGTTTGGCCTAGACAGAAGTTCTTAATATTAAGAGAGAACATATAGTAATAAAAAGAAATTCCAATAGAGGAATGTGTCACTCCTCTTTCATCTTACCAAACAGAACGCGTAAGCAATGATTAAAAAGCAATTTTTCCAAAAGAAAAGATCCAACAATAACTGGGTTGTTTGGGTTTTGTTGTTGCTGGTTTGGTTTTGTTTTTTGCCAAGTCAGAAAAAACCCTTAAAGACCTGAGATAGTCTGTTCAAATAGATAACAATGCAAATTTTTTTCCTTTCTTACCAGCATATGTAGATCAAGATAGATAAGAAGACTAACCTTTCCATACATATATCTGTTCTCAAATGCACAGGAATGGTAAATTTATTTTCAGTTCCTGAAGATCTAAAAACTCAGCAAAACTGATCATTGCAGAGATGTTTTTGTCATGTTTGTGTTTTTACCAAAATTTCTCAAAAAGTCTCCAAAGATAAGCACAACCTAAAGAGGAGAACGTACTGCCAATTTAATAGAAGGAGATACTGACAAACTAAGGAATACAAAGAAATAGAAATTATCTAATATTAATTTCTATAAGACAGATATGTTATAGTGCAAAATCTTTAAGCATAAAACCCCCAAACACAAGAAAATCCACCCACCAAAAAATCATTAAATAATGAATTCCCTTCCTTTCCACCTCCAAATTCCCACACACATGCTGGTACTTTCCAATTCATTGTAAACAGGTGTTATAATTTAAACAGGAACAGTAAATTTCACATAGTAATTTTGTACTTTAAAAACTTGTGTAACACTGTATGTGCATTTGCAATGAACATCCTACTCATCTTCTGTGTAAGTTATGGAACAGAAGAAGAAGAACTCTACCACATCCACCGTGTGGTAGAATCTTGTTTTCTAAGCTTTGTCCCAGTTTCTCTGTAAACTAGTATGGGACTTCATACATGTATTTAAATCAAAGATGGATTATGATGAAATTTGATACAGAATAGTGCAGATACTTTGCATACTTCCTCTTTCAAGTAGGTTCTGTCACTGGCTCTCCATAATCATGTACATGTTCAGCCTGGTTGAATTGTTTCTCCTCAGTTCTCTTTTATCAAGCCTTCTTCCACAGCTATTCATCTTGACTTCCCACTCAGCTCTCATCTCCTTATTCAAATTAATGTCCATTATTTACCCCTCTAGTTGACATTTATGTCTCCTCCACATTAGAGAAAAGCATTTCCTTTAGTTTGGGCTTGGGTGTGTGCAGTAGGTGTGTGGTGGTGTATGTGTGCACACATGCTTGTCTGACTCACCCAGCCTTGTTAGAAATACATACAGCATTTTGAGAAAAGGTTAGGGATATAAGCACAAATAATAAAAGCATTTTCTTTAAAATATTTCAATCTGTTGTCAGTGTTATCCAGATGATCTTGCTTTGTCTAACAGCATATAGATAGCCCTATGCTGAAAATATGTGCACATAGAAAGAGATGCTATAAGCTGAAAGTCAGTTGTAAGAAAGACAACTGGATCAAAGTGGGATTAAAATTTCTGACAGATAAGGCTAGCATAATAAGATCACCAAATAGTTTCCCACCTTTTTTCCTGCAATGTAGTATGTCATTATTTTCTTTTTTTTTTTTTTTCCCTTGCAGCAACCCTTTTGCTGTTATGCAGTATTTAACAATAGTTATTTACTGTCTTAGAATTCAGTGGAAAAGGAGATAAATAGATAAAGGTCTGAGAATAGACATAAACAATCTCTTCTGTACTTTCGGAACTGTAGTTCAATGGATGTATTTTTATAATACAAGCATTTTTAAAATAAAAAGCCATCATGCGAGTGTAGTACTGGCATCACTGTATGAATGTAAAGCAAAAGAATTTAAAGTCAAGAGAAAATATTGTTAATGAGGAAGAACATGTTTTCTTGCTAAGTTAAAAGTTGACTCTCCCATTACAGAGTACCAAAAATGTGCTGAAATGAATCCAAATTAATGCATCTCTGTGATTATTACAGTCTTTTAATTCACTCTTTCTGTCAGGTCTTTTCCTCCTATTAGGAATTATTAACAACTCACATATAATTTCACACTGCTTACCCCTTCTGCAAGGTTGGCTGATCTGCATATCAGCTGCTAACTAAAATCCTTACTCTGTTGAATGGAAAAATAAATTTCCTTCAAATATACAGAACCTGTTTACAGAGGGAATATATTCTAATTAGACCCATATGCTGAAAAATATACTTTAATATCAAAAGGTATAAAGTAAGTTTAACTTGAACCATGTAGGTACGTCTTGAATATAATGTAGGGTCCGGAGTGGACTGTATGAAAGGTAATGTAGTCCTATAGTGGGCTGCATTAAAAAAGAGCCTCAGGCATTTGTGCACTTAGAGCTAAATCCAGGGAAATGGTTAAAGAGGAATAAAGTCGTATAATAGTCCAAATTTGGTTTGTTTTTATTTTAATATACTTCCTAGTTACAGACTCTAAGAATTGTTTTGGAAAGCCACGGGTCTAAATTTTACTACCTCCAAATTATAAATGGCATGAAAGGAAGAGCTGGACAGTTGCTGAATGTTAAATTTTTGTTTCCAGTCAGAATTGCCAATAAAGTACACACAGTTTTGGAATATGCCTTATATGGCACTCAGAAATAACCTATTAGTAAGCAGGTTTTCAGAATATCTTTCCTGCCTAAAACCTGTTTCATATTGTACTAATTCCACCAAATACTTGAGTCAAAAAAATATGAATTTTGAAGCAAATTAGGTTGGGTCTGGGTCTTGATATTTAACATTCAGAAATGCTGGAATGGCAAGTTTACATGTTTTCCTTTAGCAGGGGCACAAAGCTGAGATGTGTGGCTAAGGGGCTGGCACTGCTGGTCAACAGTTTAGCAGTTGTGTAGCTTTTCCTTGCGGTGGGATAGGAGTTCTGAGATTCTGATCCCTTGGATGGCACTGACTGTACATTACTGTTCAGATACAAAGCAGATGGACCCAAAGATACAGGAAAGGACAGTATTTATACTACATTTATACTAGTCAGTGTATATCTCTACCGGGCCTGAAATGTGGATGAGCTCTAAGAGAAAGAGTTGGCCCAGCAGGTATTTTGCTGTGTTGTTACTGGCAATACTCACAGGAAAGTATTATCTAAGGTTTGTGGTGATAAAGAAGATGAGTTCAATACATAGAGGAAAATATACTCAAAACTCATAGAAAATACAGAATATTTCCTACTTCATACAATGTGAATAGGAGTTCTATTTCCATTTAGTAGAACACAATTCATATTAATGTTCTGGCAAAAATTCAAATTTCCTGGAAAGAAGAATGAATGCAGACTCTGTATATGGGCAAATGTGCTTTCAGTATCAGTAGAACCTTAATTGATTCTGATACACTTGGAAAATTCATCTTCATATGAAATTATTGTTATTGACTGAAAGGCACACCCAAGCTGCCTTTCTGCTCTCATTTATGTCAATGCAATGCCATTCAATTCAGCAGAGTGGAACAGAGAGCAGAATTGGGCCCCCAGTGCCCAGTCCAGGAAAAGGGACTTACAACGCATCCATCAGTATGACATTTCTTATCCTCAGGCATTTGCATATGATTCTCACTGTAACTTTAGGCAAAATAGAACTTGAAGAGAATATTTTTATGTTTGTCTGATGCCTGAGACGACTTTGCGAAAAATTGATTTATTTATACTATAGACATAAATTCAGGCTGGATCATTAATCAGTTTTCCCAGACTCTAGATGCATGATTTTGATACACCATTTTCCTGCACCTTTCATCTATGAAGTTCATTGAAAAAAAAAAAAGGGGTTTCTTTTCAAAAAGCAAACATTATCCCAGTAAGTAAGTAGGTGCAATGCAGTGATATTTTTTCATCTAGATATTAAGAACACCATACCATAGTATCTGTGAATCGATCCTTATGTGACTAGCGGAAAACTGCAATTTTTAGCATTATGTTTTCATAGAAGTGATGTCAGGGATGTAACTTCCTTCAGGCATGCATATAGGCTGTTTGGCATTAGCATGCTAAGGCAGCACAAGCTGGCATTGATGCTGAAAGGCAGTATCCTGCTTTCACCTCGCCTGGGCCAACTACTCCTCTGCCTCCGCCCCCCTGTTTCTTGTGCCGTGCAAAGAACCAAAGTGAGCAACTGGCTTGGGTTAAAACTAACCCAAGAAATGACAAAAAATAGTCTTAATCCCGAGCAGCTTTTTAGCTTAATTTATAATGAAGGCTCAGGTGTTTCTGTCTGATGTAGAGGAAGCGTGGAGCAACACCAGCCACAGGTTCAGTGACGGTGCTGGTGTCTGGTGACTCAAAGTGCATGTAGATCACTCATCCCAGTGTCAGCGGAAGACATTTCCACTTTCTATTTCCATCCCTTGTGACTGCATCAAAAGCTTCTAAAGGGGAACTGAGTAATGTAATGTAAAACATGTAATGATCTTTCTGAGTCTGGAAACCAGAAAACAACGATGAAATACGAACTGTTTCTAGTCACCAGAGTGATGTACTGCTTGAAACTCAACAAGACAGTAATAATAATAATACTAATGATTCCTCTCCTTTCAAATTCTTTCACCCTCTAAACATTTCTTATACTTGTTCTATGCCAACCCCTCTACAAAGCTATCTTCCTCCTTCTATTCTCCAGACATCTCCATGCCTCCTGCAGCTTGTGCACTGCACAGGGATTTACTTTCCTCCCAGGATTCCTGCAGGCTCTCTGTGAGCTCCCGTCCCCAGAATGTGCCACTTAACTTTAGTTTGTCTCCTTTTCTTAGTTTGTTTTCTAGCAATTAAAGTTAATCCATGTTCCCCCCTACAATTTCCCAAATCCTTGTGTCTCTCAATCTCCTGAGCTCCTCTCCCACTGCATCCTAATGCACCGCTCCATTGAGGTGGTGATGGAAAGTGCCTAAGGCTGCCTGGGTGATCTCACATGTCCCCTTTCTGCTCACTTAGTTGTCTTTCCCTCTTCCACAGGTAAGACTTCATGGTGGAAAAGTGCAGAGAGAAGGTGGGAGGAGGACATAAGTACCTGACAGAGCTCAGCCTGGGACATGTACTCACAATCCTGTAATATAATCACTCCAGCCAAGAATACCTACACTCGACACAAAGTATTTCAAACCTACTATTTTTTGTCAGTGCAGAAGTGGCAAGGAAGATCAAAAAGAGACAAAACACTAACTCTTTCGGGAAAACTCAGCACATAGACCACAAGAAAAAATGTCCTACAGTTTGTTTCTTTGCAGAATGCTTTGACAAATGCTGCTTTTTATAAACCTTGTCTAATATGTATTTCCTATAAATCTTTTGAAAATGACTCATTTTTCCTTAACATTCAAAAAAACCAAACCAAAACCAACTGCAGAGGCTATATTTTAGCGGTGCCTATTGCAATCTAGGGGTTTTTTTGCTGTGGTATAAACTGTAGACCAAAAGCTGTATGTATCTCTCAATATTCCAGACAACCCTTGACATTTATTTTCCTTCTACTGAAATAATTTTTGCTTCTTGTATTCTTTTAAAAAAGGTTTTCTTTTTACATGGAAAATAAAATAATTTCACATTCAATCACAGAACAGTTTGGATCTTTAGCAGGTCATGTAACCCATTTCCCCCTGCTCATATAGATAATTAAAATGCACCAGGTAAACACAAATTTAATTATCTATAAGAGTTTCTGATAGCTGGATCTAACTTCCTTGTATCCATTGAAATAATTTTCCAAAGTCCCATGATAATTTGCCTCACCCCTCTACTTAGCACAATTTGTTTTTCTTTTTTGTGGATTTTGTTTTTTTTTACTTCAAAGGTTAATAAGACAACATTTTTTCCTCTCTTTATTGTCCTTTACTTAACTATAGGTTTTCCCATTGTATTCCACAGTATTTCACTGTTCTTCTTTCTTATCATGTGTTACTTTTCCCTAAACTGTATCTCACAAAAAGAGATGCTGAAAGAAAGGGAGTATGGCTACTGAATAAAATAACAAAACAACAATTGAAATTAATTACTGTTATCAATGCTTTACATTAGTCATGACTGTAGAAAAGAAAGTATAGTTTCATCTGGTTCTTTTCTCTCAGCCAGATTCTCTTATGCTTATTTTGGTGGAGTATTACTTTCCTCTTCTCACGGTGTTATTAAAATTAGCAGGATTGTCACTGCAGGAAACATTCTAATACTGAAAAAGGTGGCAGAATCTAGTCTTGAATGATTTTTATATATCATAACCCACAGGGGTTCAGTAGATTATTTACTCCTAAATTGAAATATTTGTATCAAATAGGTATTTGCTTCCCAAATTGTGGATCACCTTCAAGCCCCTGCCTACCTTTTATTAGCATCCTACACCAAAAAATACCGTTTTTGCTCTCTATCCTATGACTCTGATATGCAGAGACACTTTAATTGCTCTGCATTCCTGAGTAATCATTTTATGATGGGTTTATTGCCACCTCTCCCTTATCAGGGCATGGCACTGTTACAGACCCTAGTGATAAATTATCCTTCAGAGAGGGAGAAGACTGTGCCACTTTAACAAGTGCAATAAAGCACTTTTTATACCATGAGAGTTCAGTGCATTTCCCATTCATCATACACCCTCAGTGATTTTACACAGATTTTACACTGTTGATTAGCTCATTAGTGGGGTTAATTGGATACATTAACTGGCAGAATTACAGCTTGACTATGAACCAGAGGCTGCAGCATTATAAATGACAGACAAACTACAGACACGCATGGCCAGTCTGAAGGAAGTTCTTCTCTTTGATTAACTTTCATTAGGTTTTAATTCTTCCCCTTTTACTTCTATAATTGACTCTGCCTGAATATTTACTATAGCACAAAATGAATAAGGGGGTAGATTACATGAAGTTGCATTATCTATGTCCATCTGTCTTGATGTTGCAAATATTCAGAAGACAACAACTAGAAAATGAGCAGTAAGAAGACTGTGAATAGTTAGACCTTACAATTAAAGTGTACAAACAGTCAAATCCTAGCTGCCTTCACACATCCTGCTATAAAATAGTGCCCACAGTTTCATGTTTGGGGTCCAGCCCCGTTCCTTGCACACAGCCAGAATTTTACAGATGGATTAGTGTGACATAAAAAGATAGGAAACATTTGCTGTCTTTGGGAAACAGAATGGAGTCACTGAGCAGCTATCTGCTTAGCCTAAATTCTGCAGTGCTTCTGCAGCTGCTAGGATAATGTTATTGAAGGTAGTCTGAGTTGTTACGTCTCACAGGTGCCCAAAGTATTCCCCAATCATGTATGCAGATTACTGTTCTATCAAGGTAATACAGCTTTGAATTATGTTGGCTAATAATTACAGAAGTTTAAAATTCAGTGATTTATTGTAAGCAAAAGATTTGGTAACTATACTGATGCTTTTACACTGTTTTTCTCACAGGTAGCTCTGGCCACATGAACCAAGGTTTCCACTTCAGATTTTTTGTCTGTTAAGAACCCAAACTTCCTTCAGTTTGAATACTCAGAAGGTCAAAATGGAAGAAACTCTGTCCTTTTCATCCCCCATGCCTCTTCCATCCCATACAAAACCCACTGTTTTTTCTTCTTAACAACACTGTATGTGTGCAGGTAGTGGCTTGGGGCAGATGCAGCATAAAGAGCTGCTCTGACCACCTCTGACAAAAAGCTCTCCCTGAGTTTGCAGACTCTTCCCTGGTTTACAGGTAATGCCTCAAAATGCTGTCGGTTATCAAAACAGGTCCCGGACACCTACTTGAGCATTTGTTATCAGTGCCATTTTGTTTCATACACCTTATTTCTTAGCGGTAGCAGATACAATATTTACAATGTGTACATATGGACAAGTGTTCCTATGCCCAAGAGGATATTTCCACATGCAAATATAAGAGAACGTAATGCCTGAATCTGTTGAGCACACAGATGAGAATGTGGAGCAGGACCTTAGGCAAACTCATTTGCCTACACAAGCAGGGATTACTTTTAATACTTCTCTATGCCTTTTTAGGCCAAAGCTCTTAATGGGATTTTGTTGCAGGGGTTTGTTTTTTCATGTATGCCTGCAATTGTCAGCCTAAGATTATTTGTTGTTTTACTAGGATGGGTGAAAGAATATTGTAGTGAGTGAGTTTGACCTTATTAGTATGCACAGTTGAGTTTGTGACCTTCATTTTCACTTTGGCTTGCCCATCTGGAAGGGAATATGTTCCTTGCTTTTTTTTATTGAACGGGTCTGATTTCCATCATTGTACATTATCTTAACTTTTCTCATTTCAGTAAGATAGGCTTTGGGAAGATAGCCATTTATTTTTTGCTTAGCCTCTGTTTAGGGCCTCTTTCATTTGCTTTTTAATTTCTGTGTTAAATAATGTTCCAAGTTTTGGATTGCTACCAGTTTCTGGATTTTTTGTGTCTCTTCTGGATAGACAGCACTTAGTTGCGAGTACTAACAACATCAAAGCACTTTGGTACATTCCCTCTTAACTACCTATAAGCCATTACTTTCCACACTATGTTATTATCTACAACAAAGTAACTACAAGCGATTTGAAAACTGAGGATGAAGTCTGTGGGTTGTAAAAGCCATGCCTACATCATCGTGAAGAAAAGTAGTTTTGTTGCTGATTTTGTTCCAGTAGCTCCAGTTTCTGAAGCTGAAACACATCTTATACTCAGAGACAACTACAAATTCTTATAAAATTAAGCCCTTAATAAAGAGGATTCTGGGCTTCAGAGGTAAACAGTTTATTAATTCAGCCCTGAAGGCACAGCAGGATAAGTGCAAATCAACAGAAAGATGGACATTTTTCTTCCTAGTAGGTGGTTTGTTATCTCAAAACCTACAGCGCAGCTCTCAGAAACACCTGGGATGAGTATTTCTTCATATAGCTCTAAGAACAATGCCATCCCTCTTTTTTCTGTGAAGAATTTCATTCCTTTTGGTTCTGTGGCTTGTCCCTTTGGGAACAAGACTATTGTCCCATAAACCAGCAAGTGGTTACTGTTATCCCTTAATTACTCGTAACAGTGTGAAGCTGAAAAGTAATATTGCGTGGCTTGTAATATGAGTGTTATTAGGCACTGCACTTACTGACAGGGAGATTGATTCTAGGTCTGTTTTAGCACCACCAGAATGGAAGGGCTCGATCTGAGGTCTGTGCCATCACACAGACATCGGTACCCAGACTGATGTTTCTACTGGTCAAATAGCACAGCTTTGCAAAGGGCTCCTCGGAAGTGAAAGGAAATGCCAACAGAGTGAGGTAATGATACTCAGCATAAGTAAACATATTTGATCTTGGCTCAGTGTTTGCAAACTCTTCCTCTGGAAATCACGATAGGCATCAAAGACAGAAGTAACATGGTGTGACTGCAGAAGTAGGCTTCTGGCTCCCTACGCCCACAGGCACAAGAACGTGCCTTATTGTCAATGCATGAGAAGTGCCCTTTGAGTCAACAAGATTGTTCATGCACCTAACGTTAGACACTTGTGCAAGCACCTGGATTGTTTGCACAGGCATTATGCAGGCTGCTGTAGTTTCAGAGCATTCCAAGGTACTTTTAACACAAAAAAATTATCATGTTGATCGTCCCACGAGTGCTCGCAGTCAACCTCTAAACTCAGGGCGCAAGCAGGACACAGCAGTTCTGCCCTCCTCCTACAGCTTTTTCACACTCACAGCTGCTGCATTTGCTTAAAAATCTGGAACTTCCTAAACAAATCAAAGGGAAAGCACTAACAGATGAGCTGTTTGCCCTGGTTTCTGGTCAATTAAATGCTACTTTTACTAAGACGGGTTTTCCTCCCTGTTAATTAAGGTTCTTAGGCTAGCGAAGTTCAGCATGACGATGTGGGTAAGAGGGTGGACACCAGGTCTGAAAGGTGTGTGTCTACAGATGCTTGGACAGGTAACTTTGTTCCCCAGTTTGCTCGTCAGTCCCAGCTCTCTTTTGAAATGAGCCAACTAGTTAGTTATCTTTCAGGCAAATGCAGATGCAATTCTGTACCTGGTCCAATGACAGAAAGGCATCACACTGGTGCAATACAACACAATACTTGCATCATTTTAGACACTGTGAATTTAAAAGCTGTTTGACAAAATTCTCTTAAGGTTACAAGGGCGCTGGGTGAGACCTGAGGAAGAGGCTCAGTGTGGACAGCAATTACTAACATTATTATTGCTGTTGTCGTCGTCACTATAATAATGATTATATTTCTTATTGCGCTATGGTTATATTATATTATTATTTTATTACTAACAAACAGTATGGCTTCATGCAAACTGCCTACTGATTGTAGTCCAAACTCATGCTGAACATGGCTCTAATAACACAATAGTCCAGATAGTCCAGGTCCAGCACTTGAGAACATTACCTGATCCTGCTTAATTCACTCCTATGAATAGGCAGCATTAGGTAGATCTGAAGCTCTTCCCTATGCACAGGGACATTCAACAGGAGAGATGCCTTCAGCAACCACCTGGCTTAACACGACTCCTTTCGAAGAAGCTTGCCTGAGTCTCTGGTGTAACCACTGGCAGATGGTCTTTGAGAGCCATTTTTGGGTTTAAAAGTTTATCAGCTAGCTATATGAACAATAATTTGTATTCAGGTTGCTATATGAACAATGATTTGTATTCAGCTTAAGAACCTCGTGAATAAAAAGTCTGGGATAAAATGGTAAGTCCCAAGACTTAAAAAATTAGTAAAAGCCTGTCTTTTGTGACTGCAGTATGATTTACATTTTGAAAGTTCCAGCAAAAACTTTCAATTCCTTTTGCCAGTGGACTTAGAATAGGGAAATAATGTGATAATATTAAACCTTAATTCTTCTGCGGCTGTTGGTTTGGGAGAACTAATTTATGATTTTACCATGAAAACAAACAGCATGAAAGGTATAAAACTGGCTAGAATCTGTTGCTAAAAGGAAGAAAAGAATTTGCAGGGAAAGGCTCCACACATAACTGGATGAATAATTACATGAAATAAGATATTGGGAATAAACGGAGTATCTAAAGATGGGAATGGAAAAAAAAAGAAAGAAAAAAGAAGTGATTGGCAAAAAGAAGCTGTTTCTTTAGGGACAAAATGCTGAAGAATTTAGTGAGAATTACAAAAATGCAGGCTGAACTAAGGTAGATTAAAAGTACCCTCAAAATGTCCTTCAGACACGCTAAAAATTAGGGAAGAAAAGTGAGTTCTTATGTAATGAGATATAGGGTAGAAATTAAGGATAGTGCAGCCATGAATGAAAAAAATCATCTCACCTCAGTTTTCTAAAATGACACAGTCTACTGGAGCCAATTCAGTGTGACTGAATTGTGAAGCCCTGCCAAAAAAAAAGGATAATATTACCTTGCTTAGATAACAAAGAAAGAGCCATTATTTAATAAAAGAAACAAAAATAACCAGGTATCTATTGGCCAGAGTTAGCTTCTCAAAATTTTGCAAAGCTAGAGAATAACTTATAAATGAAAAACTGAAAAGGAGGTAAATAGAATATGTATTTACTAAGGGTAGTCTCATGCTAAACTGACACCTTTTTTGACATCATAGATGATCTTCCAGGAAAGGGAAGCACAGTACATGTTAGCATCAGTGTATGCAGCCAAGGCTGACGACTTTTAAAGTAATTTGTTTCTTGAATGTCATAGTTTCTACATACTTATTTATTCTTTCCTGGAAGGTCTGAATTATACTTTGTTGGTAGAAAAAAAAATCTAGGAATAGATAATCTGTTCAACAGCAGAATCCTTGTAAGGTGTCCAGTCTTTTGGTTGTTGCTGCTGCTTCCTTACATATTTTGCTTTCTAGCTACTCTATGATTCATATTCCATAACGCAATTTTGGCCACTTTCCTTCCCTCTGAATTGATGTTTCTTTCCATTGCTGTTAGCTAACATCTTATTCAAATTCAAAACATTATTATATTTCTCCCTCTCTGGCTCGCTCGTTCTTCTTTTTAAAGATCAAACCTTATTAACATCCTGGCTCCAATTGCTCCTATTTTTCACTATGCACTCAGTATGACTTCGAGTTCTAGAATGGAAAAAAAAAGACTTCCCCCCCCCCCTCCAATTTAATTTATCAGGGAAATTTAGTCTCCAAACTTTCTGCCTTTCCCTCTTCAGTATGCAAGTTTTTACACCTTATTAATAATACGCAAACACACACACACACGCAAATACTCTGTTTCTAGACCAAGACACAGACATGTGTAGCTACTCTCCTCCACCTCATGACTGCAGTCTCTGTTATTTTAGTACTGTAGAATTCCCTTGATATTTTGGTGTCTTCCAAACTGCCCCATTCTGTGACCATTATAAGGTATATTCAAATTGCTCTACAGCCAGCTTTCAAAAGCTATTTTAATGAACTAATACAGTGCAAGTAGCTGGAAATGAGAGCCAGGATTATAAATCAGTTGATAAACTAATTTTTTCTGTCAAAAAGAATGGCTTCTTAAAGTCTTGCTCCTTGCAAAAATATGGGTTCCACTTTCAGAAAATATCAACAGTCTGATGATTTTAAAATACTGACCTTACTACTATGGGCAGGTTTTTGTTTGTTGGTTTTTTCGAGAACTGAAGCTACTGTACTTTATAATAAGATTAAGAAATTTACAACCCAGCCTCAATTAGCCATCAAAAGGAATTCTTTCAAGTGAAGGAGTTACAAGGTGTATTCCCCATTAGCTTCACATGTCAAGGTTAAGTAGTTTGGATGGATGGTGAAAAGAATATACAGAAATTTGTCAACAGCCACGTAGCTATTATTTGTGATCTGTGGAAGAGTGCTCCCAGCAGCAGGACATATGTGGAGCCAGGCATCACAGGCACAGTTGCACAGAGCAGTCCAGTTCCATTTAGCCCAGCTGGGTGACACCACACTACTCCACCTCTCAGTTTGCTGCCTTCTCTGAAGTTTGAAGGGATGGACACTGTGGTACTGCCCAGCAAGTCCTCAGTTTCTTCTCACTATGCAGGCCTGTGACCTCAGAAAGAATGGCTGGAAGTCACTTGTTTTTTCACAGAGTGTCCTTGGCCATAGATTAGTTTTTATTATTTCTGTTGTGAGATCTGTCATGTCTATTCTCTTGTTAATTTGACCCATTTGAATTTCAAATAAGTCTTCCTTAAACTACAGCTACAGATAATAGAAAAAAACTAAGTACAAAGTGAACAAACATGATTGCAACAACTAAATTTAAATCTATCTGCGCATGTACTTCTTAAAAATCTTGGCTAACATGATATCTGTCATGTCTCCTCAGCCAAATCCCAACCTCTTCAAGTCTCAGGTGAAAACTGGAAGAATACCTGAATAATGCAATGACTCCCAAAATCATCAGCTCTGAGACACAGAGCAGCAGGCCAGCGAGCTTCTTTTTTGGAAATGCAGCAGCTGCCACCGACAAGCCTTGAGGTCAGCTTCCTTCCTCCCTTGCCAAGCCATGGAGGCAACCCTACCTGGGACAGTATCCCAAGGGACAGAGGTGATCTCTCAAATGGACAGAAATGTCACTGATAAAAACATGCTTCCCTGCTTCTGAGACCTTAGTGTGAAAGGGAGGTGTGACCCATCTGGCCTGGTGTGAAAGCCCAGACAGGAGAGAAATGAAAAGTGACTGAAAGAGGGCAGAGTTGCATGATTGTTTTTCCTGATTACAAGCTGGACCTTGTTTTGCTGGAACATTTCCCTGTGAAGTCTACTCAACAGAGCAGAGTTGGTCAGAGGTGAATGACAAACCTTTAACAGGGATCAGTCTCTTCCAGAGGAGTGCAATGTGCAGGGGAAACCAATGAACATGGCAACCTGTTGTCTCTGCATCATGAGCTGCAGGTTTATTTTTCCTGCATGTTACCAGAGATACTCTAGGGAAGAAGCTCTGCAAGATGTGAATGTCGGCAGTTTTGTATGCCAGGCACTCATAGGCTCACCCCAAAGGACTGTCATACCTAAATATTAAGCATCTCTATCTCTCTCTCAAATCACTATCAGGTCATACCTCTTTAGTAGTGCTTATGCAGGACCCTGAGGTCCAGACTGTGTGTCCCGAGCAGTCACTGTTGTCCCAGCTTTAGAAAATATCATCTGGATAGCTTTTACCAGTGGCTTCCTCCTGGAGTTGCAAATGGAACACCATGTTCCCAAATGGACTCCCAGGAGAGCCAACAGCTGTTACTCCATGTATCTTCTCCTTAAAAACTGCTCTTCTCAATTATTTATATTCTCTCAGGTTTAAACAAGTGCACATGCATACAAATATACAGACAGAGGATGCCTGAGCCCATAAATTTGACTCACCACATGTTAATACAGGGAATAACAAGTTCTTAACAGGAATATATCTGTGCTTTTCCTTCTCAAACGTGTTGTTCAGAAAACAGATTCAAGTTCGGTTTCATTAAAATATCCCATCAGCCATGTTTAAAAAGCAAGAATTTTACTGTAGCTAAGACAGTTATATTACTGAAACTAAATACTTCATAACTTCTCCTCCTTCAGAACTCTGCAGATGTGAGAGACTGAAATGTTAAGGGTTAATGACTCAAACAATTGGCCATTTGCAAAAGCAGTGGGTGCTTTGCTGACAGTATGAAAGGTAACAGACCAGTTGCAGAGGGTGTGTGCACCCACCACCAGAGGCTACAAGCTGGGTTTGAGCCAAATAGGGGAGAAGGCTGCTAAGAAGCAGGAGGTGGGATCGTGTTTATCACGCCAATGTCCTTCCTTACACAGCTGACTCAGTAGTAAAACTTCCTTCTTCTCCCATTGGGAGGTATTGGAACATTCACACATAGTGCTGAAGGTACTCATTCCTTCTGATGTGGCATAACTGCCTCAACTACACTGATGTGAGAAGCAGCTGTCACAAACCATCAAAGATCCCCAAAGTGCCCACACTCTTGTTTCTGGGGCCTTCCACTAGAGGACTCCACAAGATCCACACTGTTGCAACAGACAATGTAAAACTACCCCACCCTTCCAGGGGCGGTACCTGGGTGCTCCCACATAAACCTAAGGGTATATTAACCCCCTGAACTTCGTGTTTCATGGTTTACCCCACCCCTGATGGATCAAGACGGTAACCATCGCTTCAACCGACGGACATGGAAATTGCAACAATCAAGTCTCATTGCTGGATCCACTTGTGGTGATATCTTTCTAGTCTTAGCCTTTTTTCTCTTTCTTTTCCTTATACATTTTCTTAAGTGTTATTTTTACACTTCTATATTGCCATATTGCAACCAAATTGTTCTAAAATAAACCCTACATATATAAACACCAGCCATTCAGCATAATTTCACTCTATTCCACCCCAAGAGATCTATTATTAATAAGAACATCAGTCACCCTTGCCTTCGGGGTGGGTTATAACAGCAGAGAACAAGTAAGGAGCTGCCCTTCACAGGAGCAAGATACCAGTTAGGGAAAGGGACTTGTCTTCCCTTCTGCTAAGCTGCCATTTAGCACTGAAAACCCTTATTTGCAGCTTCACACAAAGTGCTCAGTGATGAGTGCTTGCCCATTGCTATACAGATTTTGTCAGACCCTCACTTATGGTGACAATTATCTGGCTCTACCTACTTGCATCGCTGATGTCAGTGGGACCACTGCTGGAAGACCCTGAGTCTGTGCCTTCTGTTATCTGATGGCCCTGTGCCTTCTGTTATCAATACTTACGTTATGATTCTTACACTGCTAATATGCAAAGTTATTTCAATTATTTTTGGGCATGCTTTCTCTACTTTGCATTTTACACACAGGGCTTTGCACCGGATTTGACAATCCAGGCAAAGTGTGCCTTTTTGTAGTTAAAAGAAAAAGCAATTCCCTTGAAGATCTTATAGTGTTTGCATATGACAGGGGAGATTTACAGACAAATTATATTTTAGTACATCCTCACTAGAACTGTACTGTTAAGAAATTCAGAAACACTGGGAATATAAATCCAGCAATATGTGGCATGTTGCCAGATTCAGAAATAATCCAATAATGTCATATTTTGGAGGTAAGATAGTTTCAGTCCAGCAGCATCTTAAAGCTCATAGCTCACATTACTAAGTTCATATTTCATGGAAGTTACACATATATAGATTTCAGTTTTGCTACAAATCTGATGAATTGCAAAAGGAGATGTCACACCAGAACATAAACACAAACAGAGAAAATATGTTGCAGTGTTACTTTTCCTATAGAATTCCAAGCATCAGCTGGAATGCAATGCAAAATTACAGTGCAATAGGCACTGTGCTTGATACAGGAGGACACCTGCTTATACTGCTTCAAATGTAAAACTTTGCGTTATTCAGTCTTTCAGTAACCTGAACACATTCCACTTGCCTTCTGAAACTATGTATAAGCCCACGATTTAGCTGGTATTCAATATATTTCCACTAAAATGAGTGAAAACTACACAAGAAGCTACATACAGTGGCAACAATGCATTGTTAGACACTCACTAGACCATGATGGGACACAAGGCCATGTAGGTGGACAACCTGAGTAATTACATTACTCTTCTGTGGCAGTACAAATCATCCAGGAAAGTATCTTGATGTAGGCCACTTTTATGACATTTATCCTCCCCCCTCTCCAGTCAGCTCTAAACATATTTGCAACAAAAATAAATACGAAGGAAAACCAAATTGGATACTGCTCTCTAACTAGAGGCCACAGCAATAAAACTGAGCCTTGATTACACAGCTTGATGAAATGGGTAATCCCGGCATTTTGAATTTATTGCTGCATGTTTAGACTGACCGGCAGACAACATAAATGTACATGTAATTACCCCAAGGGCCTGAGGGAAGCAAGGTGAGAAAAAAGAAGAAAAATGATGAAGAATGACAGGACAAGTACCTAAATTTTAGCAAGCTTTTGACAACTGATAGTAAAAGATTGATTATTAACAGTCTTTGACATGAGAAAGAGTTCCTTGTTAGAACTTGTACTGCAGTTGTAGGAATATAAATATATATTTCAAGTTAGAGCAAATTGTAAGAGGGACAATACTTTTTTTTTACCAAGTATTGTAACTTACTGTAACTGTGGATGTACTAAGCATTTTATTTTCCATGATATTTTTTGCTCCAAAATCAAATGCAGAAATGCAGAACAACATATCTTCTTCACAACAATTCACATGCCTAATTCTTCCCTGAAAGAAATTCTTCCCTGAAAGACCTGCCTTCTTTCACCAAAGTCTAGTGCCAAATGTAAACTGGCACTGCTTTACTGGAAACAGGGTAGGGGTGCTGATTTATGCCAACTAAGTGCAGATATTCAAGTAGAATCAAGTAAATATCACAACTTTTGCAACCAGGAAAGGGAAATGTTTCTGCTGAGAAGGCAAGCTCATGCTAATGCTGCCTTAGGCAGAGAAGAAAGTTTCTTGGTTTTGAAAGTCTGAAATATTTAAAAACAAAGCAAACTGCAGCACCACAGATTTTGCTGACAACATTTCTAATAGAGGAACTGAGTTTGTCTGCAATAAAGTATCTCAGTATCTATGTAGAAATACTCAAGTACCTATGCAGAAATGTGATTTGCTACTTGTTAGTTTAAAAACGTTTTCTTGGATGGAGTCTGTAAATGTGATATAACACAACACAATCTCCACAATGAACCGAGACATATTTCTCTGACAAAAAGAAGATCCAGAAAAGCACCAGTGTATGAGAGAGAATGGAGTTTTAATATTGCTAGAAAGAATGTATGAATGAACTTCTTATTAGAGGACGAGATTGAATCTTTCCATTATAAAAAAGTACAGATTACTACATCTCGATAAGCCTAGTTTATTATGGGATTCTTGCAGAATAAGAGGGAGTAACAGTGTTATCTTCCTTTTTCAGGATTTTGGTATGGGGAAGAGAGGTTTTTCAAAGCCTCTCAGTCAAAGATGCATGGCAGTGACTTCCCCTGTGGCGTTCACATCCACCACCTACTTTTTTCTGGTATGCATCCAACATGCAATGTTACAACACAGCTACGAAGGGCACTTTGCATCAGAAGCCCTATGTTAAAATTAACATGGCTTATGGTTTTAAAACTTATTATCTAAAAATGCCCTTTATTACTCAGTAAGCTGTCTGCAATTCAAGTCTATACCTTCCTGAAGCCATATTCTTAAATTCTAAAAATAAAAAAACACACTCTGCATTTCATCCTGCTGGTCACATACTTGAAGGTCAGGCTGGATACCCTTACACCTTCGACACTAGGAATTAGTTACAAGAGTCTTAACTGAGTGTCTGGCTGTTGAATTGTTGCAGTGGTGAGGAATCCTGTCCAAGTAGCTTTCTAAGTAGTTTTAATGGTAAAATTAAAATTCAAGCTAGTAAACCCTGTAGTTAGCGATGCTGTTCTTAAATTCTGTCTTTACCAACACTCCTTTTAGATGATTTCTCATATCTTTATGCATTCACAGACACAGTCACACACAAGTGCACAGCATGTCTGACTACACTCACACATGGCACAAGGGCAGGGTTTAAGGCACTGATGCCAAGGGCCCAGCAGCAAGAGCTCTGTCTTCAGAGTGTAGACAGGTGGAAGGGTGTGTTTTCTGAAAAGCTGCCTATGGCTACAACAACACATTCATCTTTTATGAGATTTGGGGTCTCAAGTGCCACAGGACTTATTGTTATCTCACTGCTAAAGTAGCAGTCAGTTCTGACACTGAATCAGGGTCTCAAGCAACAGGAGTTATTGCTGCCCCCAGGCTGCAGAGGTCACAGCCCCGACCTGCCAGTGTTGCTCTAAGTACTGGAGAGAAGTCATCCTCCCTTCTCCCACATCATACCTCCAGGGCTCAGCATGCCTAGCTGGAGAGTGCACGGGGTTGACAACCTGGCCTTTTAGGTGAGACTATCAAGTTGATTATTCCTTCATACAGCAGGTATCACTTTCCCACATGTCAAATATGGGCCTATGTTGTGGTCGCTGCTTAGAAAGACTGGCTTCAAAAATAAAATAGAACCTGTTGTTCTGTTACAGAGCAGGGAAATCAGGACTCAAGTAAAACACTAAGGTACAATTTCTATTACACCTTTAGCTCACAATGGGTTAAATGGTACTACATTTGATTTAAAATTTTTTATTGCTTCTATCATACTCTCAGACTATTTTAATGAGGGCAGAATATTGACAAGGAAAACCACGTCTATTCATTTCACCAAATTTACAGGTTCTGTTGAAACATCCATCATTTCACTGTGCGATTTTCTTCTGTAAGTGAAATGTCAACTATCCTCTTTCTACCACTGAAAAATATAAAAAACTAAACTGCCCACCAACTCAACTGCAATTTTATTCTGAGATGTGAGTAAAGGATCAGGCTCATTAGTTGAAAAATTTCTGTTTCAATGGTATTTAATCACATATCTGTTATGCAACAGACAGTGATGTATCCAGTTTTCAGTTACAGAACCCAAGCCATACAAAACACAGGATGGCTTTCATTTGGAAATATCATTTGGATATAGATATCTAATTAAGTAGACTTCACATTAATTCATTATGATGACATGTCAGTAAACATTATCATTCCATTTGGTTGGAATGGCTATTACCAGTATAACCAGCATTTTATTTCTGTAAAACACAGAATTTAGCAGCAGATTTGACTCTTACATTCTACCTTTCTTTAAAGATAAGAGATCATAAGATGTACCTGCTGATGACTCTGAAAGTCTAAAAATACATTTCAGAATGTTAACATTAACAATATCATAAAAAAATGCATGCAATTAATTAATTTTAAACCTTCAGGGAGAAAAGCGCTTTTTGTGTATTCCGGTGACGATACTGCAGAGTTTTTAACACCTTGTACTGAGAAAAAATATAAAACACAGGAAAGCATTAGTGCCATGGAGAATTGCCTTAATTGCTTTGACCCCAGGGGTAAGATGTTAGAGCTATATATTCAGTACAAACAATGATGCCCTCGAGCAGAAAGCAGCCTTTTCACTCTGTTGCTTTGATTTTGACCAATGTCTTCAGTGTAATCAACTATGGCAATGCTTAATCTTGCATTTGTACATCTAGATAAATACAAATCATCTTTACAAACAGAGGAAGATTTGCAACTAATAACTCATTCCTTTTACTAGACACAGGGAAGAACAATTTTGTACTGTACCCCATTGTTTAAAAAACATACTGTAAGAATGAAATATCTATGTAGATTATAACAAATAAAAACAAATTAATAAATGTGCTCAATAAATGTCAAGAGTGATTCTAATCTTGATTTCAAAAACATACAACACTTAGCTCTTATTACCTACGGAAGGTGAAAACGTGACAGACATTCATAGTAATGTAAACTTGGTGGATGGGATGCATGCTTGTTTATTACACCGGTTAATTTATTTTATACTTGCATACAGGTCATGACTTAGAGCATATGAAACGTGCATTTCATTAATTTATTCAATTTCCTCTGCCATATCAACCTGTTTTAGCTTTCTTCTTATACCAAATTTTGTGCCTGTTTTAAAGGTGGGCTCATTCCTGGCTTTCAGAGGTCATCTTCAATGCCTCATGTATCTTATTTGCTTTTTCAACTTTGATATGTGCTCTTCTGTCTTATAAATCTGTTGTTACATGCTGTTTGTTTTTTGTGTCTCATTTCAGTCTACACTTACTAAGGAACAGAAGTCTCAGACTGGAACGTTTCTGCATGTTTGAAGCCAGACAGCTTCTGATGCTATTTCGTTACAGAAAGTAGCAAGCCCCTGAGTATTTTCAGTCGCAGGGTCCAAAGAGCACTGTCACAAATCTTCCTAATGTGAACACAGACCTGCCGTCCTGCTCTCCAAATTCCTTAGGCTTTTCATTATCTTATTATAAATGAATAATAACAAGAACAGTAGTGTGAGCTCACTGTAGAAATTACACGTTTGCAGCTGTTTTCGTATTTTTGTATAAGCAGGGACAAGCTGGGCTGTGATGACATGCTCAGTGTCCCAGGATGAATGAAGGTTTTTTCTGTGTGGGTGACTGCAGTAAATGCACACAAGACTGCTGTGCATGGCTGGGATATAAATTAACCTTGATCCCACACTTGGCCCTGCTTTTCTTTCCTGTCTGTGTAATGGGTGAGGAGGAGAGATAAAGAAAATATCATCCTAAATAAAAACTTCATCATTTTTGCAAAAACTGGGATATTCCCCTCCTTCTCTAGAAGGTTTATTTTGGACCGAGGAATTCCCACTCTCCTTAGGTTGACAGACTGGTTACCTGATATGCACGTTATTTAAAGAGAAGAACACCCCCAGTTTTGGCTATGAGTGTGGATGACTTGACAGTCAACAGTGTCAGCATATATTCTCTCACAATTGTGGAAGCACCAAGCCGGTGGGATCACTCTGCAGTTGGCATAATGTGGATTAACTTTCTGGTTTTGTGCATCATATGGGCAATTGTGGTTAAATAGTATATCTATTTGGCAATTGCTTGCACCTAGGGGCATAGCATCTCTAATTCAGAAATAATTTTGACTTGTATAAAATCAAGTCAGACAGGCTGTCACGTGCTGTGGAGATAAATAACCTGTTCTGGTGGCATACAAAACCTTTTTGTTCATGTAACTATGTGGACAATATGTGGTGCACCAAACAACATCAGAGTATCTTAGAGTTTTCAGAAAGGCGCTCTTTTTTTTTCTGAAGGTCTTGGTACGCCTTACAGTGGAGGTTGTTCCCATTTACAGATAAGGAAACGTAATCATAGGGAAGTGAATTAATGGTCTGAGGTCACTCATGGTGGACCAGGAGAAGACTTGGAAAAGAAAGTCCCATCTCCTTGACATATTGATTTAAGCAAAATACAACTGAAATTATTTGGATGAAAGAAATGCTTCAAGAAGGCTGAAGAAGAAAGGCTAATATGACCTAATTAAATGCTCTTCTGTGGTGTTCAATGGCCTATTCCCACCTCTATGGGAAAGGACAGAGCTGCTCTGATCAGCTGAGTCCTTAGCTGCACATATTTGCCTTTTGGCAAGGATCTTCTCTGATGCAGGAAAGCAAAGCTCACTAGAGTTGGCAAAAGACCAAAGGCAGGACATGCTGTTCAGCCTTCTAGATTAAAAAATGGTATCAAAGTGAAATGAGTCACCAGGATAACACAGACTGTACAAATTTAAGTGGCACTCAGAGAATGGGAAAGCAATACCCTGAGTATTCATCATAGTTGTGTCAAATCTAATGTGCAACAAAATTATGATGAATTCTGGATGACAGATGACAAATCTTTGTGAGCAAATGTTTCCCTAGGGGCAACAATGAACAGAGTGAAAAGGCCACAGAAAAGAAAATACATAAATGCATGTTCCTGAATGCTAGGAGTCAAGACTCCTGCCAGTAAGCCACACACAAATATATCCAGCTGGAGATACCCTTGTGCTATCGATTATGCTGACCTGAACAAAAGCAGACTATTTCTGTCTACAAAAGCAGGGAGAGGGGAAACAAAGAAGCAGGCAGAGACTTAGCTACTTCTCACTACACAAAAAAGTGTCACTAAGGGCTCAGCTGATGCTCACATGAGTAGATACCAAAGTGCCACTTTGACATAGTGCCACTGGTGTTGTTCTAAGATACTTCACCTGGATTTTGGCTGTCAGTTCAGAAGACACAGGTCTCTTGCATGTCCTATTTCTTTATCTGTCAGCTCCATATGATTGTTACTGATACATTGAGGGAATCTCAAAAATCGTTACATGCCTTATGTGGAGCAGCGAATTCAGCCCTAAAAGTGTCAAATATGGTGTAGGTTAGCAGCAAAGCTACTATCAGAATGAACAGTAAGAAGGAGAGGAATGGGTTTCTGATCCTAAAGCAATGGCTACCACGTTAGCTTCACACAGGCACAGTTCAAAACTATCAGCCTTTAAAATCCCAAAGTGCAAGTAGCTACAGGAACTTGTGAGAGCTGCTAAGTCCATGAATCCATTAAAAAAAAAAAAATTACAGTTATTACAGAATATCTTTTATCCTAAATGGAAAGAAAAGCTGAGGTAATCTCATTCCCACTGTGTGATAAACATTAACAACTGCTGACTTTTTAATGGTGAGTGTTTCAGGTCTGAGACTTAGATGGATGGAATAGATTCTCTGTATATATTTGAATATATTTGTTCTCACTGAATGAATATACACATGCTCTTTTTCTCTATGAATATATTTTTAATGTTCTTCTACACTTAACTACAGTACATGATATAACATTCAGTTTGACCTTTAAAGCTAATCTTTACTTGTCAAAAGAAAGGATAGTTTAGACACAGAAAATATCTAAATCTCAGCTGTCTTTTGGCTCCACTGTAGTGCCCTACTGCTGTCAAATATAATTTAGAAAGTCATAACACATCATTTCAAAAGGAAGGCTTCTGTTATCCTGAATGGATACATCTGTGGCCAACATTTTCCACTTAATGTATTCTAAACTGATAACTGTGTCTTGTAACTGAAATCAGCTTACCCTAAATTTTAGAGAGGAAAAAGTAAAATATTTTTTAAAAAGAAAACTTTGCAAGGGGTTTGCGTTACTCAGTGTTAGAAGCTTCACGTGGTATTTAAGAAGAGGGGAAGGATGGGTAATACCTATAGGGCTGTAAGGTAAAGAACACATTAACCGCATAATCCTGGGCCTGTACAATCCAGGCTTCTCCATGCTTCTCTAATCAGGA
The DNA here is from genome assembly GCA_035584735.1 of Pseudotriccus pelzelni. NCBI lineage: Eukaryota > Metazoa > Chordata > Aves > Passeriformes > Tyrannidae > Pseudotriccus > Pseudotriccus pelzelni. The sequence continues at coordinate 22,139,361 of JAWMRA010000130.1, read as the reverse complement.
TTTTCTCTCTCAGCACAAGAAGCCTATCTTTCTCTCCTGTATTCACAATAAACCAGCAGCAGAGAAACCTTGATGGTGGTAATAGAGGTGCAAGCTGGAGTCTGCACACTTTTCTTTCCAGCAGTCAGCCTAGTACTGTCCTGGACAGGGATGGAGAAAACCCCCCAGAGCAGATAGCTCTGCTTCAGGACATATGGGACAACCCACATTCATCACAGCTTTTGCTTCCCTCTCTCTGCAAACTCAGGCAGATTATCTCTGTACTAGTCAGAATTCAGAGCTTTTTATTCCACCCGTGAATACGAAATATTTACTCTTTAAAAAAAAATCAACTAGTATTTCATGACCACAGGTGCTGGGGCCTCTGCTCTAAGCTGCTCTGGAAAAGTGGGAATTACGAAGTAGGAGAGCAGCATACTTGTTCCTTTGTTGGGAAGCACCTAAAATCTTCACACATATTTACAATGTCCAGGTACACTGAACACTGTGTGGTTCTCGGGATTCAATCAGCTCTCTGAAATGGGTTGTAAAAAAAAATATTGAAATCCTTCGCTTTCATTTATTTCTTCAGCTCATTAGAGCTGAATCCAGAAGAAAGACTATGGACGCAAATGTCCCAATACCACATTTCTCTTCCTCCTGCAAGGCTTTAAAAAAAGGATAACTTTCATTTCAGATAACTGCTCTCTGACACTAGTGTTTTTGAGTCTGAAATACAAAAACTGGGAGATTAGTCTAAAGTATACTCTCTCTCAAAGCATCTATTTCTAGAAAATACTAAAAGGGAAAAAGTGTAAAGATGAAGAATTAGGCAACCTGAATGGCAATGGTTTAATGCTTTTTCATAACATCTTAGTTTTATTGTTCATAAGCACCACCAAAAAAAAAATAAAGTGACCACCTATACCAGATTCCTGTGTTTAATGTCCCCCACCGTGCCTAGTCTTCAAAAAATTATTTTAATCTTTGAGATTTTTCAAATAATCCTCTGAGTGATATTTCAAATCAGATTATCTCACGAGCACTAGCATCGTGAAAATAATTCAGTTTTTAGGTCTGGTTAATTTTAGCTGCTTGTATCAGGGCATTTAATGAGCAACATTCCTAATGATTAAAACCGCTATTTTGTAAATGCACACGCATGCACACAGTCTTAAGCATGTAAATAATACCAATGAAATCGATAGGACAAGCCACATGTATAATGTTATATGTATACCTGCATGTACAGAGAGTGAAACTCAAGCTCATCTCCACTGAAATCTGTTAGGGCCAGGAAACAGTTATTAATATCTAAAATACTACCCTAATGAATAAATGTATGAGCTTTCAGTTCCCTGTAGTATATTTTTAAGTAGCTCGCCCTTTTTTTATTGTCATAGTTCTGAAGCTGTTATTTTGGTATCTTTAAGAAAACCATCACACACTACATTGTTTATTACAACCATAATCATCCACACAACACATCTGTCAGATGTTTGCAATGGACTTTGAATTTCTTTAGGGGCAAAATATTTCCATTGAATGATATTTCTTTTCATGTTTTCAGACAATACATAGCCCTCAAAATTAACCAAAGACAACTGGATAAGTACTACAGCACCTTTGAAACCTTGGAGGGCTAAGAGTTCACGTTGTAACACAATAGGGAAAAGAGGAAAGCCTCGCTACTTCTACATTTTTTTTGTGCTCATAATTACACAGAAACTGAAGGTTAGGCAGGGTATCCTTCATAAGGTGGAAAACATTCTTTGTCACCACAGACTTTTAATAGGCAACTCATGTCTGTTAATAAGGGCACATCTGTTCCAAAGGCTTGCATTATGCAGGTGTCTGTTTCTCTTGTGTTTTTTGATTATACAGTAGATAATTAGTTAGACATGATTATTTGCAACCCCCATTTGGATCACTTATCACATTATCAAAGGCTTTAGTTTCTAATTATGAAATATGAAACAAAAACATTAACTTTGCATATGCATCACTCAAATATATACTTGTTAGAAAGATTCTGAGAGACTGATTATTTCTTTACTTAAAAAATTAACACCAAGGTTAATGATGAAAGAGAAACTATTTTTGCTTTATAACTCTGTGAGAGGAAAACATAGACTTTCCTATTCTTCCTAATAACTACAGGACCCTAAATTATATCTTATTACTCAATTTAGGCTTAAAATACAGCTTTTTCGAAATCTATTCAATGAATCTGGCAGACCCAGACCTTAAAGACCACAATTTCTTGTCATGAAGCACATATTTAAGTACCTTCTCTATTCTGAAAATTCATGGATCTATTTTGCTATTCCAAAACTTTCTCTCTCCATCTAAACTAAAACTACAGTCAGTCTCTGACATCTCTGGCAGTGGTGAAGCTGTTAATTTAGGCTCTCTATGGCTAAAACAGAAATACTGTTCTGCCTTTCAAGATTTACATTTATACCCTCTGTCAGAGTGAACAGTGCAGTGCCTATTACTGTCACACTTGTATGGATGTCATTTTTGGTCTGGATCTTTTCCTAAACTGGTACATTCTTTCTGAGTAATATTACTAAGGTTGAGCCTTCCTTACACATTCATGCAGAGAAAATTATTTCCTGAGAACTTTAGGTTTTGTGTCTTGGCTGCTGCACTCCTGCTCACTCCAGCAGAAATGCAGTCCTCACTGCCCAATGTCTATCTTGAGTGTCACTTTAATCCAAATAATCCCACTATCTCTCATTCTTCATACTCTACAATTTGAGAACCTCCTTGTGAAGTCATTTACTCACTGAAATATCTAAACAATACTTTCAAACTTGACGAAATTCATGACAGTAATCAAGAAGTATAGCTCAGTATCCAAGCAGTCAAAATATTCACCTTGGGGAGGGACAACCTGTTAGTCTGGTGTCTGCTGAGGCCAAGTCTGTTGCATGCCTCTTTTTGTATAACAGAAAATGCAGAAACTGTTGAGGCAGAATTCACTATCACTGTTCCATCCAGTGGCTCTACTGAAAAGTGCACTGAGCAGGGATGCTGGGATTTGCTCAGGGACTTGTTGCTGTGGAGTAGATTTGCTCTGGACACACGTAGCAGATAAAGCCAGGTCTCTCAAGTGTCTGCTTTTTTGGTACTGTTTCGCTTCACACCTGGCATGCAGCAAAGGGGCATCTAAGTGCTTAGGATGTTTCTACGTACGTGTGGAAACCTCCATTTAGGCTTCTATAGGTTATGACAGTTGCTAGTAGAGTGACATCCATATACCTTTTTATTTTTTATTTAGAACTAATTATTTTTAGGTTATTTTTGATACTCAGTTTTCAGAAGAGGTATATATACTTTTGAAAAAAATAATACCATGTCCTGTTATCACAATCTGGGGCAAGGACGGGGTCCTCAGGGCTTAAAAGACAAAACTACATAAGATGTCCAACAGTTGTTAAACAGTGTCATTCTTCCAGACACTTCAACTCTTTTGTCTCCAACATATCAGGCATTATCTGCTTAATTGCATGGCCTTTCATTGTGCAATCCCATCATATAAGTCATAAATTCAGTTACACAAGTGCTTTAATGAGCCCCCTACTATGTTCCCCTATCTGCTACTGAAAGCTCGGAGGCCTCTGTGGATACATTTCTCACAAATACTTATGCATCTGAGCATTTCCCATGATGTTTTTTATTCAGGCCACATGGGCACAACTACTAATGTCGTATAATCTTCTAGGGACAATCAGATTCAAAGTTAAAATTAATTTCCTTCTAATATGCTTCGTGGCTTCAAGAAGATAAATCTTATTTCTACAATTCATTTCAAAGTACAAGCAAAATGGATGAAAAAGAAGATGGGTTGTAAAAGTGACTAGAAACATTATGCTGTCTGAAAGGCAGACTCAAAAAGATTGAACCATTTGACTAATAGCTGTAACGCAGAATATGATGGGCGTAGTGTCTGGAATAATTACGCAACAACAGGCAGCAAAATGACAAGAAGAAATGGATAAAACAGAGAGGTTGACTGTCAGGCAAAAGAGTATGAAACTTCTTCCTTCCAACCCCCAATTCTTTACTATTCTCTGCAAAGTCCCAGGTTTCTTTATCAAAACTACTGCAATAATTTATTATTGTTATACTGACAGATTAAATTCTACCACATGCCATTCATGCCTATAAGTTCAATTAAAATGACAAGACTGACATGCATGGGTAACTTTTGTGCAAAAGGGAAAAGAGAGGCAGCTCTTCAATGAAATTAAATTCCAATACCACTTATGGCAAGGTGTTTCTGAAAGCACAGAAGAAAAATTGTGGTCCTGAGTTTCCATCCCTGGAGACAGTTAACCAATAAAAACTATATCTTGGTTTGATTAACTCTGCATGTTTTTCTTGACCTCATTAACAGAGTCAGATGATGGATTTCTAGATCAATTTGCATGCAAATGTAAAAGAAAAGGAGTTGTGCTGTAAGCACAAGCTATCCACCTTTCTAGACTCTTCCTTACCTCATTTCATCTTCCTGTAGGCAAAACTGAGTAATGAATGGGCAGAAGAAGAAATGTGCTGCCTTTTAACTGTCAGTTTCTCATGATCCCAGAGCAGAATACTTCACACGCTAGTCTCATGGCAGCTTTGTAAGCCAGACTTGTCCAAGACTTTTCACAAAGAGTCTGCCCTTGGCAGTGTGTAGGCTGTGTGTAGGCTGTTCAGAAACTTGAGGTATATACAAAGGGAAAACTAAAATAATACAGTTACTAGAAGAAGTGAGCAAGGTTTTTTGATCATATTTTTCAATTATGTAAACCAAAAAAGTTTTATGGGCATCAACTCATATGTGCTTCTTTACACTGTATAGCCTCGGTAGCAGTAAAAATACAAGGCTAAACCCCATTTTTGCTAGTTCACTATCCAGTTTGAACCAAATGTCACACTGCAAAAGAAGCCAATGTTTGCTTAATTAAGAATAGAAGATTTAAAAATTCAGGACCCGACCTGTTACATTTCATAATGACAACAGAAAAATGTCCCTTTTCCTGGATTATTTTCAGTGTTACTTCATAATAGTATGTAAATAAATAAAATGAAGGTACACAGACATCAGTAATATCTTTGTCATGATTTAACCCCAGCCAGCAACTAAGCCCCACACAGCTGCTCTCTCAGTCCCCTCATTTTGGAATGAATCAGAAAATTGGGAAATCAGAAAAGTAGGAAAACTCATGGCTTGAGATAGACAGTTTAAGAGACAAAGCAAAAGCCGCACGTGCAAGCGAAGCAAACCACAGAACTCATTCACCATTTCCCATGGGCAGGCAGGCGTACAGCTATCCCCAGGGAAGCAGGGCTCCAACACACGTAATGGTGTTCTGGGAACACAAACACCACGGCTTCGAATGCCTTCGCCTTCTTCCCCCAGCTCTGTATGCTGACCATGACAATATTTGCTGTGGGATATCCCTTGGGTCAGTTGGGGTCAGCTATCCTGGCTTGGTCCCCTCCCAACTCCATGTGAACCCCCAGCCTCCTTGCTGGTGGAGTGGGGTGAGCAGAGAAGCAGAAAAGGCATTGCTCAGCAGTAACAAAAACATCTCTGTATTATCAACACTGTTCCCAGCACACATCCAAAACATAACCCATATTAGCTACTGTGAAGAAAATTAAAGCTATTCCAGCCAAACCAGCACAATACTTCAGGGTTTAATTCCTGATGAAAGATTCACACAGTTATGTGATTCATATGATTTTTTTTTTTAAAACACAGGACACAAGGACTCATTTATAACTCATTTTCACTCCTGAGACCTTGTATTAATACGGAGATAATGGATGCAGGCAATGTAAATAGATGAGGGCAGGTAAAACTGAGGGGAGAAAAAATGGGTCCCTAATGTCATATTGTTTTGTTTCTAGAAGGTAGACACTTCACTATTAGCTACATTAGCAAACCTTTTAGCCACTGGATCAGTCACAAATATCCACTGACTTACAATGAACAGTAATACAATATCTGCCTAACACCAGTTAGGTGCTATTTATGTACATATACATCTCCAAAAATCAAGTCAGTTTAGAAGAAAAGGGGCTACAGAAAACCTTCCTGTTATTAGTTTGTTGATCAACAGACTAGTATACATTATAAACTTGAATATATAGGCAAAACAGATGTCAGGAAGGTCCTGCTGAAGGACCTGTCAAAGATAGGCAGCTGGGCACCACAAGGACGAATTAAATCCAACCCTGAAAAAATAAAGGGTAGCAGAGAATAAGTGAGAAAATGCAGATAACCTAGGCACTTTAGCATGATATGAAGCAAAAGAAGGACACAGAATGATCAGAGATATAGATTTTATGTGTAGAAAGACTGAAAACTCCTTATGAAACATTTTACAACGATCTGATTATTATACCAAACTTCTGTTAATAATCCATCGAAAAGAAAGCACAAGAAAAACACCTCTCAGTAGTTTCATTTTGAACCCCTACTAATCTAAAAGTGATCAGGCAGATGAATTAAATAAAATATTCACTAACTTTCTGAAATTTCAGTAACATTTGGGAGGGGGGTTTCATTTTGGTTTGTTATTGTATTTTAAATATTCCTAATTAAATACTCAAGTTTTGCCTCTGAAGAGAGTGGAATGACCATTCATTGACAAACACAATATGCTGGAAACAGTAGTAAATGTTTGGAATAATATTTCTCCCGAGATAAAAAAGTTTGAAGAATTCCTTTTGTCAGATGTACCAAGGCATAAAAAGTCATCTGGTAACTTAAAAGAAGATGAATATATACATTCAAACAAGACATCATCAAATGATGGCATTAGGAAAACCTTAATGGAATAAGATCATTAGCCTGGCATCTTCAAGTCAACATCACACAAGAGAAAGAGGATGTTTGTCATCCCCAGAGCTGAGCTTTGTCAGCACTGGTCTGGATTTATGAGCCAGTAAGATAATCCTTCATGATTATCTGTCCTGTTGTTCACCATTACCGTACCTTCAAGGAGGCCATTTCATTGTATGCTCTTCATTGTCATGGTTAGCTGAAGTAAAATTGACTTGAAGACCACCTATACTTACAGGTTATTCATATACACATTAATGGATGCTGGTGAAATTGTTCATCCATTAAGCAGAGCATTAGCTTTCATGGCATTCATTTACCTATCAAAGATACTTTATTTATCACAGTTTTTCTGAAAGCTTGTTTACTAAGAGATCACACAGAATATTGCTGCTCTCAATGAATTTTTTGCCTTATACATGAAATTTGAAAAATGAAAACTCATATCATTAGCCTCTTAGTTGGTACACAATGGTCATAAGCTAATGACTTTTCTAATCCCTGTTTGTGAGAAGAACATAGTTCAAAAACTCTGGATTTATCCCCCTTCCTGTTTAAAAGAAAAATAAAAAATCCCAGCCAACAAAGCTTTGATTAGCTAATTAGTAGCACTAATCTTGAAACTTAGAATAACTTTTGTTGCATTAAAGTAGTATGTATTCACTGATCAAAAATGAGGAAAAAGAGTGTGAACAATTTTAAAATATGATTGTCAGCAGAAGCAACTGATGAGTCCATCTGCCTTGCTCTAGGTGCTTATTTTGTATTCAGATTCACACCTAGAGCCAGCTTGAAAATTTGAGTAGAGATAGAAAGTTCTGAATTGAAGACCATCACAGTGTTATTATCCTAAACAATACGTTCCTTGGTGGCTCATTATCATTCACAGGGATATTGTTCACTCAGAAAATCCTTCTTGATCAGGTTTCACAGAAAAGATTCATAAAGCAATCTCAGTGTTGAAAATCCTGCTAGGGTTAAGGCACTGGGTCTAGCACTTAGCAGTCCGGCATTTACCAGTGCTGGTACAGGATGTTTCCTACCTCAGGGACAAGTAACACTGTAATCTTACTAATGGCTACATAACTTCAGAAATTTAAGGCTGAAGTGCCTGGGCCAGATCCTACTGGCCTACCTGAAAGGAGGTTGTAGCCAGGTGGGGGTTGGTCTCTTCTCTCAGGTAGGTATCAGTATAAGACAAGATGCCATGGTCTTAAGCTCTGCCAGGGGAGGTTTAGGTTGGATATTAGGAAGAAATTTTTTACAGAGAGATTAATCAGACACTGGAATGGCCTGCCAAGGAAGGTGGTGGATTCTCCGTCCCTGGTGGTTTTTAAGATGAGACTGGATGTGGCACTCAGTGCCATGGTCTCGTAACCACGGCAGGGTTGGATCAAGGGTGGGACTTGATGATCTTGGAGGTCTTTTCCAACACAGCTGATTCTATGATTCTTTAAGACAGGTAAGGACAACAAAATGAGCAAGATTCTCTTATTACAGAATTTTTTTTGCACCTAGCATTTGATAAATTGCAATGTACTGACCTGAAATTGCCTCTATTATTTGCAGACTGCTTCCTTAGCTTTTACTGTACCAGCAGTTTGCAGAAATGGGAGCAAATGTTTTGTCCATTTTTAAAAAAAAAATTCCTGTGACTTTTTATACTGAGAAATCCTAGGCAGTAAACAACTTGTTGGAGTGACTTTGAAGTATATGTTCACGAGCTTAATTGTGGCATTTCCTGATTGTTGACAGTTGGCTTTCCGATTCAATTATGGTTTTATTCCGACTTTTTACAGGTATACTTTTTTCCAGCAGACTATTACGACTTTGAACTACGTAGTATGATTCCTATTTAGCCATACCAATCTTGACCCCTAGTTTCCCTAGCTGGCCAGGAAAAAGCAGAAGATTATTTTCCTTTTAATACTCTTGTATTCGTGTGAAACATTTGAAAAGAAATTCATTAATATTCTGCATTTGAGAAATGTCAAGAAGTGGTTCCGCTTGTTTTACTGCTGTTACCTTCACACCTTCTTCTGCACTATGCAAACATATGAAGGGTTATATTGTGAAGTATTGAATACTAATCATTTGAATATGAAGAACTGCTCTCAATCACCAATTATTTTTAGTTGTTTCACTTATCTTTCTTCTAAACTAAACAAAGTTCCTAAATTAAAGAATTTCTAGACTAAATAAATTCTCCTCTGTGAATTGTTTTTTTGATTACAGATCAGCATTCAAATTTCACTTGTAAAACCTCTGTTTGCGCTATACAGAGATGCTGTCTAGAAATAAAATCACTAGAAAGATCAATCTTTAGAAATATCTTCATCCATGTTATCAAACTCTAACCTCTCCTACTTACTTGAAATATGTTGCAAGCACCAGTTATTTTACTAAATACCCATCACATTTATTGATAATTACAAGCTCAGAAAGACTGTGTTTTACACAAGGTTATGTGGCATCGAGAGTTTATAGCAGATATTCTCAGTGGCTCTGGTATATTTCATGCTTTACAATCCCATCTTGTATGTTCAGCAATATCTTATGGCCAGTTTTCTTATACTTGAGACCAGAGAGAGAGACAGATAAGCCTGGTAGTGTGACATTATTACTTAACAAAACAAATCCATTATGTTTGCCTTATTTTAGATTTGTGCAGTTACCTGTGTCTCAAGGATTTGATTGCTCTCTTGTGAGTACACAGTAACATGGAATTGTTTAGATATTCTGAGACATTGTTTCTTTCACGCCTACTTTTCTAGAGTTCATAGGAATGTAAAAACTGACCAGCATATTGAACAATGATTTTGTGCCCTGCACAAATGGCACTGACATATTCAGGTGATATTAAAACAACAACAACAAACAACAGACAAAAACTGCAAACAAAAGCAAACAAACAGTTTGAAACTTAGCTGTGTTTTCTAAAGTTACTCACTCACAGTAACTGGAAATCTGCAGTCCTAAGTCCCTGAAGAGGACCCAAATCAGGCTGTGAGTGAGGCAGTAATGTTACTCATGCAGACATCAACTCCAATAAGTTCCAACCCAGCCTGCTGCTAAACTTGTGTTAACTCATCTTCATGGTCTGTGCTGCAACCAGTGTCAAGTGTCACAGATGTAAGGTGGTATAACTGGAGGAAGGACAAGGGTGTGAAACACCCTTTGACATCCTCAAAGCCTATGATCCCCTGCTTGAGTCAGGCAGCTGGGCTGCATTGCTTTCTCTGCCATTAGTGTGCCATGTGATTTAGGCTCTTCAGCCTGTAACTGTATATTTATATTTCTACATACACAACTGAGTACACTTTTATGTCTATATACACGGAGACAAATTATGCAACATAATCAAGTGTACATGATGCTTTGACTCATATGTGTTTATAAACTGGAGCTATTACAGATTTCCTAGAGACAACTGTAAGTTTATTCCATGTATATGGTGGCAAAATTTAGTTGTTCAACTATATTTCATGTTGGTCACTTGCAGAGAAAATACCAAACAGATAGTTCGTATGTATATCTCAAGACCAAAAGTAGAGACTCGTTAGGCTTTAACTTTCAACTTTTCTACAAACAGTGATGGTACCTAGTTACATCTGCTCTTACTGAGGTCAACAGTTCTACCACTTATTGCAGCATTAGCCTACTGGTGCTGTCTTTTGAAAATGCTGTGTGCAATAAATATGCAAATGATTGCAGTAATTTTTTAAGTCCATATTAAAAAAACCTAAATCCTAAGGGGTATCCATTCATCCTGTTTAGTTTTCCTTTCAGCTCCTAGAGTTGTGACATGTTCAAATGCATGCAATGGCTGTTTTTCCAGGTAGCTCCTCATAAACACTGCAAAATATTAATGAAGTTGTTAAGAAAGCAAAAGGCACACAACATCAACAGTCATCACATATTTAATTCACTGCTTTGTTCATTCTTTCCCCATTACAAATGTACTAAATGACAATATAATTATAACCTAAAGCTGTTGGTAATTATATGCAAAGTGCTATAATAGCAATGAAACCCTAATGCTGAGAGAAAAAGAGTCTGAGGGAAGACAGACTCAAAATAACCATTACTCATTGTACTCCTGGGTACCCCCTAAAATTGTTTGATTCTGATGGGTTATCCAACCTGCAAATGACCTGAAAAAAATTCAGATCAGGTATAGAGAAAGCAAATTAATTACCAGGAAATTACTTGCTGGTGTTGAGCCAAGTATTAGCTCATCAGCATTCAGCACCATTGGAAGAGACTAGATTGAAGGAGAACAATATTGGCTTGTATCAGGAGCTGGAAGCAGAGAACAGAAAAAGGAAAAGTCTACTAGAAACTTAATTTCTAATGCTATCACCTTTTTTCCAACCAAACCTAAGTTCAGTGTTCAATGCCAGAGTGTGTACTACCAGCAGATCACTGTTCTTCTCCCCTTCCTCCTGCTCTGGGCAGTGGCTGCACTACCTGCAGGAAGCCACTCTCTGGCTCTCTGTAGGGCCTGGGAAGAGCTGTCCTGTCAAGTGTCATCCCTACACCTTCTGGTCTCTCATGGGTTGTAGAGGGTCCCACCTACCAGAAGAGCTCCTCTATTCCTTTGGCATTTGGAATAATTCCACCAGCAAACCAGCCAAGACCAACAGTATCAGATCTTAGATATACAGTAACTCAGATACTCTCTCATCTTAGCTAAACAGATTCTTTTCTGCATAGAAATGAGAGCCTAGCTTACACAATTTGTCAAGGGAATGTTTGACTTGTGCTTATTCTGTGTCTGCTGGAATCAGAAAGAAATGCCATCTAGCTATCTCTTCATTAGCAGAGCAGTAATACGCAGCAGTGTACCCTAGAGATGAAACTTAATTGAGATAAAGCACAAAACTGTGAATTACATGACAGCCAGAACTGGCAGCTTGTGATAGCGAAGTCCCTGTTTATCTTACAGATATGTACAGTATGCTACAGCTGAATTGGTTAAACTTACACAAATACCATCAGAAGATAGAGTCCCTGCTACCCTACTTGCTCTTGTAGACTTGCTGACATGTTTGAATTTCTCCTGCTAGAATATATTTAAAAGAGGAAAAAAATAACATCCACAACAGAACAGAGCAAAAAGCAGCACAACTCAAAGATTTCCTCCTGAACTGTCCTTAGTCTCTCTGAACTAACCTCTACTATACAAAGTTATATGACTGTCTTGGTTTCAGCTGGTTCTTCCTAGTAGCTGTCACAGTGCTTGGGTTTGGATTCAGTATGGAAATGATATTGATAATACGCTGATATTTTGGTTGTTGATGAGTCGAGCTTACCCTAAGTCAAGGACTTTTCAATTTCCTGTGCTCTGGCAGCGATCAGGTACACAAGAAGCTGGGAGCGAGCACGGCCAGGACAGCTGAAGTGAACTGGCTAAAGGGATATTGCCCACCACAGAGTGTCATGCTCTGAATATAAACTGGGGGAGGTACCTGGAAGGCCACTTATCACTGCACTGGTATGAGGTGGATATTGGTCAGTGAGTGGTGAGCAACAGTATTGTGTATCACTTGTTTCTCCTGGATTTTAGTTCTCCCTCTCTGTCCTTTTCATTACTACTAGTAGTTGTAATATGAATATTATTAGTATTATTATACTTTATATTTTGTTCCAATAATTAAACTCTTATGTCAACCCATGAGGTCTACCTTTCCTTTCTGATTCTTCTCCCTAGCAGTGAGAGGAAAAGGAGAAAGCAGTTGGTGCATGGTACTTAGTTGCCAGCTGCGGTTAAACACAATAATGACTTAAGAAACTAATATAATCATAACAACTAAAACTGTTTCCATTGCACAGCACTTATCTGTCTTTGTGGTCGCCCTTTCCCTACACAGCAGCTGAAATGATTTGCTATAAACTGGGCTTTTCAGAGAGCTGACTGAATCCCACTGACTTTCTCCCTCTGTGCACAGGAGCACTGCTTTGCAGCAAGACCCCTCTCCCCTGTGCCAAGACCCTTCTGGTCTCATCTGTGGAAGGAGTGAATGTAAAAACACTTAAACCCACTTGCTGACTGCTCTGCATCTTATGTGGCAGCTGACACGCACGTAGCACTGTGTGTACCTTGTATGCAAGGGCTTTGCACGTGACTTTTAACTGTCCCTAGATGGGAACTGGAGTTGTGCAGCAGCAGACAGTGAGTAAGAAAAGCTCATTACTCCTTTGGGCTGCACAAGTTCCTCTTTACACAAGGTACTTGAACAGGGTTATTTTTAAAAGAAACACAGGACTGAAATTCATGAACAATTTTCAAGTAAACTCATCTGCATTTTAATACCCAAATACTGATTTGTTTGCCTATGCGCTCATTTGGCATGGTGTATGGAGTAGACAAGCACTGAAATATGTGACCATGAGTGCAAAGCAGCTGTAAAATATTATTGAATCTGAAAGGTTGTGACAGATATCTGCTCTGCACTGATTATGTCCTGGATAAATTATTATGTATGATTCATAAACGCTTAAACCAGAAAATACAATTACAGTCACCAAGTATGACTTCCTTCATTTTAGGTGCAGATTTTTATCCTCTGTTTTTAGCTGAATAAAAAAATGTTTTGAAAAGCAATAAATTGTATAAAAATGCAAATAAAAGTCACCACTATTTTAAGTCACCTGGACACCTACACGAAAATGAACTCACACATGCACACCCCCCCCCAAACAAAAGGACTGCTCTTGAATATGTATTTGAAAAATCATGACTCCTCTGATACAAGACAATATTTTATGCTGCTTATACCTTTTCAAGGTTTCTGGGACGAAAGGACATTTAATCCTTCAGTTGGTTTGACAACTGACAACTTACATGTCAACATAACAAAACAAAAACCCAACTTCTCTTCCACCTCTCCCCACAGTGCAGGTATAACATGGTAGCACTGCCCTTGAGGTGACACCAGCGATGCAGGCATGAGACCTATCACAGTTCTTGATCCCCTGCTGAGTTTGCCAACAAAAACAGCCATAGATAGTTCTAATTGCAGTAATAGTGGTTTTGACACCTGTCCACCAGTAGTCCCACCTCTGAGTTGCTCTAAGCCCATTTTCTGCTTTACATGGTACTCTCTGCCACTCAAGGATATCAAGCAGTATGTGGCAAAAAAGCCTAACTCAGCATGCTGCTGTCCATCAGCTGGCTGGCTTAGTTACACTGTCAGGGAGAAAATGCATAAGAAATTTGAAAGTACGAAAAAACTCTTGTTCTTCTATTCTTTAGACAACAACTTAAAAATATAGTGGCCCTCAAAAGTCACAGAACTTTATAGTTCAGGATAGCCAGAGCTTTATTCTCCAGATCTAAAGCTAACGCAACAGGAATGATAAACAGGAATCACTACAGCCTTATCATATCTGTGGATATTCTATGCCAAATGATGTCCTCAGCTCATTTCTCTCTAGAGAGCCACCCCGCTTTTGAGAGCTGGTAGCAGGGGATGCTTATTGGCAGGATTTGTCACTCTGGTGAGTGACTAGCAACTTGGTGTGTCAAGACAGCATGATTTGCCTACTCCCTGGAAAACTTCTGCCAGCCTTAGACAAGCCGGTGAAGTAGCAACAATAAAATATGTTATCAGCAACCACGTGTCAGGCACTCTACTTAATACCATCACCATGTACCTACAGACAGGTCAGATCAGGTCTTGAAGTGATTCAAGGAATCTTGAAGAATTCTTCATCAGGAATCAAAAACATGATAAAAGACTCAGGAGATGAGTTGACATGATGAGAGGGCAACAACCCTTATTTGAAGACTGAACTGGGACAGGAAAGAGGGCGAGCTAAGTCACTGTAGAGTGAAAGTAAGTTTACCACTGTAGTTTTCTTCTGTAAGGTATTATGAAGAAATTTCACTGAATATTCAGATTCTACAATTCCACCAGTTTTCACATGGGCAAATAGAGTCATAAAGTCATATCTCACATGACAACATATCAGATTTCTACATCTGAGGTAAATGGAGGCATTTGCCCTCTCTCTTTGAGTTTTGTATTGTTTGGTTTTTTGATTGTGTTTTGTTTTGTTTTAATCCGGCAGTACAATTTATAAAGCTTATGTGCAACCAAAAAAATTTCATGGACATTGTGGAACAGCTGTTTTTGCTTAATTCTGTGATTCTTATTACATGCAAAGAATGTACAGACATGGTCTGAATGAGTGAAAGCTTTTTGACTCAAGGCGCTAAAATATCAATGAGTAAAAGAGGAAATATATAGGAGATAAAGCATCAGTGAAACTTGTCTAACAGTCTGCATTTATTTGACTGGAATACAGAGTCACTGCCAGTTTTTGCAGACTGCTCTGCCAAAGGAACTCTTAATACCTGCAATAACAAAGCAAGACAGGTGCACCTTAGTTCTTAAAATATCTTATCAAACTCTCCCAGTACGTCTCCTAGAGTTCTACATGCAGCTCTGGGGGTAAAGAGCACAAGAAGGACATGGACCTGTTACAGTGGACTCAGAGGAGGACTATGGCAATGATCAGGCAATGGAACACTTCTCCTATAAAGTTACGCTGAGAGAGCTGAGGTTGTTCAGCCTGAAGAGAAGACTCCATGGAGACCTTGTGGCCTTCTGATATATAAGGTGGGCTTATAAGAAAGATGGAGAGAGGATTTTTGCTAGGGTCTGTAGTGACAGAACAAAGGGTAATGGTTTTAAATTTAGAAGGTTAAATTTAGATTAGATATAAGGAAAAAATTGTTTTCCACAACAAGGGCTGCCCAGAGAAATCATGGATACCTCATCATCGATGTTCACTGCCAGGCTGGATGGGGCTCTGAGCAACCTGGTCTAGTGGAAGGTGTTCCTGCCCATGGCAGGGGTGTTGGAACTAGATAGTCTTTGAAGTCCTTTTCAACCCAAAACATTCTGTGATTCTACAATGCTGAATATCATAGTAAATACAATTCCAGATCATCAAAATGTGGTTGTAGACCCTATTTTGAAAAGCATGCTTAGATATGGGAATAAGGCTGGTTTATTTTTCAAAAGAAAAGAAAAAATGGTAGCTTATGGCCGATTTAAAAAATCTTGTTCAACCAAAAATAAAATATCATGTAATAACTTTCAGGTCTTTTAACTTCTTTTTGTTGGACTCTGAAGCTCCTTCAAGGGAAAAAAAAACTATTTTCCCTCCCAGCAATTTAAAGACTGGTGACCACCAGGATCAGTGAATGCAGAAGACCTTCTAGCTTATTTTATGATCAGCAACCCTAGCCAAATTCCCATTCCCCACAAAACACATACACACATACATTTCTCTGAACATGACTAACCTGGTTATATGGGGATTTATGCTATTCCTTTTTGAGGTAACAATGTAAATGCTAGCACAACCTTAATTACACAGTCACTTTCACCTACAATAGGCCCTCTAACTCCAAATCCTGCCCTTCCTCAATAAAACCTCTCCCTTTTATTTAACCTTGCTCTCTTTCTCATGCACATGTGTTTGTGGGTGGGGAGACAATTCTAAATTATACATTTAAGCAGCAGCATAAGCTACAGTGAGGGCTTAAAAATGGCCTGGAAAAAATTTTGCAGTGAATCTCTGAATTTATGTAAATCTAAAAGCTAGAAAAATGAGGACCAACTAGGTGTAGTGGTCCCCTCCACTGTTGCCTTGGCCAGCTTCACTGAGTTCTTACAGAATTTTCTATGTGTAAATGGCATGGGTTCCCATACCACTCGAAAGGTTTCTCTCACTCTGAGCTAATGAAAGCACTCCCTGTGCATCTCCCCGTTCCAAGCTGGAAAACAATCCTTGACTTTTTACAGTCTTCTGGATCTGAGCTGCCAGTCAGTCAGTCTTGCACTGGATGATCTCATCGCTAGGCAACCATCCATGAAGGCCACTTCTCCTTGAGGATGTTCACTTATTGCTTAAAAGTATTTCATTTCCTTGGAAGAGCTGACCTTTGTTTCACCTGACAACACTCTTTTTGCTAGCCTCCTGATGGTGGCCTTTAGAATTTCTTTTCTGATGTGGAAGTAAGAAAAAGACAGAAACCCGCCTGCACACTCAGAATGAAATTTTCCATCTGAATAAATGTCCTGTAATCTGAACAATGTGCATATCTGAATAATCCTATTGATTACAGTTAAGGCGTGCAGCATGGCCATACTGTCAGTGCAAGTGTAGACCAATAACAGAGAAAATATTTTTTATGCCACCCTAAGCATTGTAAAAGGTATCCTGACACCTTACCTAACTTCCACCATGGAGAATAATTGTATCCCTTGGGCAAAAGGCTCCCATTTATCATGTCAATGGAATGAAACATCCCCAGGGTGGCTGGTGAAGATCATGGGAAAACTGCCCTTCTGCAGGGAGCTCTCCATCCATAGTACCAGACTGGGCAGTTATGCAATGCTTGACTCTCCACTTCTCTACACTTCTCCACGTGAAAAGACAAATAATGAAAGAAAGCAGTTCTTTACAGAGAGAGTGATCAGGCATTGGAATGGCCTGCCCAGAGAGGTGGTGGATTCACCGTCCCTGGAGGTGTTTAAGATGAGGCTGGATGTGGCACTGAGTGCCATGATCTAGGAGTCACAGTGGGGTTGGATCAAGGGTTGGACTTGATGATCTTGGAGATCTCTTCCAACCGAGTTAATTCCATCATTCTATGATAATGCAAAATCCCTGACTCGTGCAGTGGCCAAACCACCCCAACACTGCAGCTGTAGCTGCGCCTTTGGGGCCCACAGCTGCTCTGTGTGCCCTGCATTGTCCTGTGGGAGATGGAGACAAGAAGGCTGCACAAGGCCTCATTGGACAGAGAAGAGAAAGCACCTTGGGGGCCAAGAAGAAAACCCAAGTATTTGATTTGCAGTAATATGGGTGGCCCACTTCTGCTTGTTGAGTGAGTTTATAATTGATAAGGTTCTAGAAAGGTTCTATCTAGAAAAGCTGCCTATACGTTGTTTCCATACATTGTCATTTGTCCTGAAATAACTCGCCTAACAAGGCTGCTTTATCTTCAGTTTGCTTCTGGGATAGCCAACCAGTACACATCAAATAAAAAACAAAACAAAACAAAACCCCAAACCCACAAGGAAATAGCCCCGAAACTCCTTTTCTATACTTCTGTTCTTTACAGTACTGTTCTACAAAGATCACCTGGAAAACAGATAAATCAGCAGTACTTGTGGCAAACAGAAAATAAGCACCTATACATCTGGATGATTCTTTCCTTTTGCAGAGTCATTTCTACCACTGTAATGAAATTATAATCAGTGTCCTTTCTTCCAAGATAGAGCAATTAAGTATCAATTACATTTTACACTGAAACACTGACTACTCAGTAACTATTATGTAATTGGGAAGCAGCTATATTGTCATTTTTATGTAGTTACACTGAATTACACAATCATTTAAATGGAGTTATATTGAGAAATTGCATATAAAGTTATTCATAATAAGTTCTGCAACTTAAGGACTCAGTGTGAAACAACTGCCCACTTGGAACAGGCTCTGAATCCAATATGTACAACCCTGTGACTATGAAGGGGAAAAAAAGGTTCCTTAATAAGTCAGAAGTGTTATCATTAGTATCTTTTAATGCAAAGTGGTTACATGCTAGTGAATTATTTCAATTACCTTATATTGCTGAGCTAAAGAAAAGGAGCAATTGATAAAAATGTGGTGAAAACTTCATAATATGCAGAAATTAAGAACAGGGCTCAAAAAGCTATTACTGAGTGCATTCAGCTGGTACCTTCAAAATTCAAAAGATATTTAGCATTAAATGGGAGAACTAATTTAGTTCACAGGGTGCTTTGGGGATTTGAGTAACTTCATATTTGTAGAATCTATAATGCTGTGAAGTTAAAGTTGAGCAAGGGTTTTAATTTTTGCTTGTGGCACAGTGAGATATAAAACACACCTACAGTGAAACGATAATATAAAGTTTTTATTTTTGACTGATCCAAAACATGAACCTTAGGGCTTGAAAGAATTGAAAGTGTGTTGCAAAAATAAACACTTCAAAGGAGAACCCCACCTGAACAGAGCAGAAGGAGGTGTGTGAGTCAGGAGAAGTGGCTGGCTTGAATTCATGAAAGAAGCTGACAGGGACAATTTCTCACCCTTCAGGGGACTGATAACTCTGCTAAAGTTTGAAAATCTGAGGCTTATAAATAGAAACTAACCTGAGCAAGGCTAGGGTGTGCAGTAATTAGGACTCTAAAATATTTGTCAGTCCTCCATCAACCTAGCTATGGAGTTAAGTGTACCTAACAGAGGGTTACAGAAAAAAAAAAGCACCACCATTTTGAGTAGCAGTAACTGTTTTTTCCTCAGTAGAAACATCTCTTGTTTAAAAAGTAAATATAGAAAAATGTATGAAAAAATGAAAAATTTCAATGTTCACATTCACATATAGCATTGCTTTTTTGGTTGAGAGTACAGAGGTATTCATATAACTTATCTTTCTAGCACTTCCTAGGAAAGGTTAGATGTAGATGTAAATATTGAACAATATTCTTCATTAGGCACCGTACATCAGTCACTCTCATCTTCACAAAAAACCACATTTTTCACTAAGAAGAAGATAAATTTCACTGACGTTAATCTAAAACCCTCCATGTCATTTGACTGCATCTGTTCTCAAGTTGGTCCCTTCCAAGCTTTGTTTTATTTTTTTGTACTGGAAAGTAAACACTACCCTTTGCTTTATTGGGATTATTACTTTGTGCCTGAATCAGATAATGTCGAGGCAAGAGATCAGCTTCTTTCTCATCTAAGAACAATGTCTTGTACCCTGCAGGCTCCAGAAAACCTTCATTCAGCTTGTCCAAAATAAAATCAGACTTTATTGGAAAATTCCTTAATTAACAGGGAAAGTTGGAAAATAAGAGGTAGTTACAAAGAGACTCCTTTTTTTGGACATTATGTAAAGGACTGATAGAGGAGAATAAAGATTTAATTAGAGTTTAGGAATATTACCAGCAATGCTCAGAATTGAATTTTTTCTCTTATTTTTAAGGTCGTTTCTGAGATCATGTATCAACTCCTGCATAATTTGAGGAAATTGCCCTGCAATATGCCTTATAAATACGATCTATTCTCTGCTTTCTCTACTGCCCATCCATCTCATAAAGAAGGTGACAGCTGATTCATAATGTTACCTTATCAAAGCATTTTGTTTTGCTTCATGGTACTGACCTGTTTCAGCCTTGCATAATCTAGATAAATACAAAGGTATTTCCCAAGTTATATTTTATAAAACTATGCACAAAATCACTATTATCTTCAACTAATTCCACTTCATTATCAGCTTACGAGAGGTCTGTCTGAATATACTAATCAGAAGAAAACCTTGCAAGCTGAATGTCCAGTGATACAGTATCTTAATGCAAAACAACATCCCAAGTTTCACAGTGAAGTATACTTTAGGAGTCGTATCTGATGAGATACCCATTGTAAGTATTGAGGTTTGTGAGAGATTTGTTAATGGACTCCATACCTATTTTTAGAAATGGTTTTGAAATTCGTTAACAATAAGATGGGACTAGTAAATGCACAGATAAACTCAGGACTAGATAGCCTGCTCTGAACTGATTTGCAGACTTTCAAAAAGATATCTTTTCTCTATCCCTCCTATGGGAACACAACACTGGCGACTGCCACTAAAGTTCTTTAGCAAGCACCACCACTGGCAGTACTTCTGCATTAATGGAAATCCTTGCCATTTTCATTCCAACAGACTTTGAAAACACAGTTATTTAAACACTGTTTAAATCTTCACAAACCAACATTTTTGCCAGTCTCCATTATTTCTATTTTACAGGTGGGTAAACTGAAGGACAGAGAAGCTATGACTCCTCTAAAACTGAGTCATATTCACTTTCATTGCTTGGCTTCATCTGACAAAATGTGCTCTGTTCCTTATGTCCCAGAGCAAATCAAAGCAGCTTTTTCATTAAGTTTCAGACATGTCTCATCCACACTGTTGTCTGCTGGTCATGGAAAACATAATGAAGTAAACTAAGTTTGCACATGCACCAAAGTGACCTCAACATTTCTCTTTTCTTTTTGTACTCGTGAAAACTATATTGTCAAGAAGATTATATCAAATTTTAAAAATTACCCAAGAGAGTTTCCTTTACATAATAAGACTCTGGAATGGAAATTTGCAATAGAAAATTCCTGACAGGCTCTTAGCTAAAGGCACTAACAAAATTCTCTGGTCTCTGCATTCTGACTAATTCATTGGTACATTTTACATTCACTTATGCTGTGTACCCTCAGTTGATCTCATTGGCACTTAAAATTCTGGCTAAGAAATAGCATAGAAAGCAGTCAGGTATTTACCCCCATCCAAACCATATGACAGTGTCAGCCTCCACATCTATCATAAGACTTCTATGAGACATCTAATGCAGTGTCCAGCTTAATATTCTGGCTAAAATGGAGTAATTAAAATTGACATAAGGGGTGCAAAATCTTCTGTCTTCTTGTGGACATTAATTACATAGAAAGTGGTTATACGTTTGATCTCGTTCATCCAGTCACTACAATACTCCTGTCAACAGTATTTTAACTAAATATGCCTGTGCCTAGTAAAATGTGGGTTTATATCCTCACTGTGCTTTGGCTAACTGTAAAGAATTTATTATACTGGCAATCTGGACCTAAGTCTATTGAAAATCTATCCACGTTTTCTGTGCCATGAAAATATGTTTAAAATTATTCCAGTGATGTTTCTTTTTTGTGATATTAGTCGGCCAAAGCCTCTATATTAGCTTCCCTGAGTGATGAAAAACGAGGTCTAAGCCCTTGGTAACCCACAAATCACTTTCATGTCATTTGTGGCTAAATGAATACATTAGCTAGTGAAGTTGTTCCCAGTTGACTCAGTGGAGATGTCACAAAACAGCACGATCTTCAAAGATAATTTTAGCAGCCTTGCTATGTCTGTATGGCATCACTACTCAAGGTCACTAGCAGCATTAGTTAAGTAGTTATGAATTTACCCATCACCATGAGCAACTTTTGCAAGATTGCAGCTAATTTAAACAGGGCTTATGTATATTTCGACTGAGCTGCAGTGATGACAGCAGTTGCAGCACAGACTGACTCATCATCATTAATCCTGGAGCTTTAACATGCAGAATAGCTTTGACTGCAGTTTTGTACTGTGTAGAGCTAATACAGACGTATGAAATAGGGTGGCACCTTGGGCCTGCTCCCCTGCCTCCTTATTTGTGTTCCCATTCAGCACCAATAAATCTCTAAAACACAAGTTCCTTAACGTTAGGCTGTGCAATAAATAGCTCATCTGCAGAAGTGGAAAGGAGTAGAGGCACAACAGGAGATGTGGAACCCTGACCTAGCACCATGCAGGCCCATCACAGGAGAGCATCAGCCCATACAATGAGGCACACTGGCAGGTGTGTTGTGGAAACCTCAGTAGGACAGGCAGAGGAATGAACCCCTGCCCAGGCAACCCCAGGGGCGTCCCAGCACCATGGGTCTGTGGGAGTGGGTGTCTGGGGCAGTGCATGATCTGAGGGGTATGAGGCACATCATGGGATGCAGGCAAGACCATTTGGGGATTGCACTTATTACAGAACAAGTGCAGGAAATGAGGGATAAGGGGATAAAAGGGGCAGTTACTTATAAGTAGGGTCCTGGTCAGCATATCTAGTAACCACAGCTGTAGTGGATCAAGGGTTGGACTTGATCTCAGAGGTCCTTTCCAACCTGGCTGATTCTATGGTTCTATGATTCTATGATTTTTTTGGCCATGCCCTGCACCTGATCAGCACAGTCAGTCCTGTCTTCTTAATATACTTTATTTTCTTGGGTGAAGAAAATCCCTAATCTACATACATGCATGTGCATTGAGGTCTAAGTGCCAGGAGCTGGACAAGGACCCTGTTTCCAGGTTGCCAGCAATTAAAGTCCAGTGTGTGACTGCTAGTGAAGACCAAGCTAGACTAGCCAGCAAGTAGGATACATGTGTTTATAAACTCAGCTTCTGGAGAGTTCCATCTGTTAAATATGTACGGATTTCCCACTAACAGCTCTTCATCTTGATCAGCCAGAGTGGGGAACAGGAGGAGAGTCAGGAGAGTTCGTTTCTCTGTGGTTTCTGCATACTTCTGCCTGTGTTCATCTGGGTTGCCTACATGTGTGTATGGGTATTTTACACTTTTCTTTGCACATGTATCTGTCGGGATTACATGTTCAGCCTCACCTGCTCCTTGGACCTGGAGCACTAACCTGTGGCTGCCTTGCCTCTACCAGAGAATCACTGTATTTGGCAACTCCCTAAAACTGTATCCTCTCATGAAGTGTCATACCACCTATTGCAGCTCTGGAATGTACTATCTACAAAATATGTGTAGTAATTGACAACCTAGGCCTCCTTTCCCCACCAAACACGCAGGCGGCAGTGCAGCGCCATCGAACTCCCACCAAACATCTTTTCCCACAAATCTGCAAACACTGCCAGGCAGATTACCACTAGAAGAGCTATTTTCCCCCCTGTTTCTGAAAATATTCCTCATGTAAAGTACAATAAAGAATGCAAACACAAACTAAAAAAAAAGAAAAGGAGAGACATAGCCCTAAACAAAGTTCTTTTGAGGTTGATGGGACCCCAACTCATCACATTTTAAATAAAAGCTTTAAGCCACTCTTGCAGGTGAGCTATTGTCTTTTGGTCTCCTTTTTGATGTTATTTTGAAGTGCCTTGGGGATACCTGATAATAAGGCACTCTATAAGTTGTGTTACCTTGTTCTGCGTTACAATGTATTATTAACACAAAATGTTAAATGAATAATGGAAACACAAGCTGGAAAATCACATTTTCCTCTTCCATTGCCTGTTTTTGCCTGATCTAAGCAACTTATTAATTACCTTCCTTTTGCTGGTATGGATTTTAGTTTGTGTAATGCAAAAGAATGCATACAGCATCTATCAATATCAATTACCAATAGCAATAGCATTATCTTTCTTTAAAGCAGAGATCTGAGGTACATAGTGTTCCTTGTTGAATTTCATGGGAGCTTAAGTATTTTTCAAAAAAACACTAAAGTAATTTTCTAAAATTAAAAAAACCCCTGTAAATCAGAAATTTTCATCCTAGTTTTGACTAGGAAAAACAGCACAATTCTCCTACAGATGCAATTTTCTAAAGATGCAAGTCTAGGAAAGCCATCTAAAACAGCATTTTATGGTAGAAACGGTGTGCCAAGCAGTTAGTGAAAAACATACCATAAGAAAAGAATTTTGGATGCTGTTCCCAAAGAACATTAACGTTAGTCTCCAATTTGATCTCAAATTCTTTCATATTTTGCCTTCTCTGTCACACTGTGTTACTTAAGACCAATTTCTAGCTTCAGGTGTTGGCGGAGGGGCTCAGGGTACAAATGCACACGACCTATAGGATCTGCAATATGTCCGAATTATTAGAGTTCTGAGCTTTTATAGTTTTTCTCTATACAAGGTCTCGTGACCAGCTGCACATAATTGGTTACAAGCTACTGTCCAGATGTAAACATGCGCTACAAATACACTTTTAATTGGTTTATAAAGGTATCTAGTCAGAATGAGATAATTATTTACTTTATCAAACCCCACCTTCTTCTTGGCACTAATTTCCTTTTGTTCTAGCTAGAAAACTCGCAGCCGTATTGGCAATTACAATTTACAATGTCTATAAAGCTATATTAAAGCAATAGTTTATAAAACTACAGAACACAATAGGAATTGCTCATATATTCATCATATTCCTTCCACATCCATCCTTGGATGGAATACTGAGATCATGCAGTTGACATACGGTACAGGGCACCTTTAATCACTTTTCTCCACACTGGATTTGTACACAGGAGATTTGCAGGGTCTAAGATATCGTAATAGTCCGGATTACAATAGATGAATTCAAGCATGGCCAATTCCCGTAGGTATTGAACGCCTTCTTCTGCAGTCTTCCACTTTCCTCGAGAACTCATTAAATACTCTTTAAAGGGATATCTCTCTCACACAGCACTAAGGATTCGGAGCCAGAGACTACAATTATGTGGCTCCCTTGCAATTCCTTGTTCAATCTCACAGTCTTGAGCCAGGGATCCCAATTGCTGTGCTTCGTGACCCTCCAGCATATGGCTTCTAGCTCCGTTATCCCAGCATCGCACCAGCCAGGTTAGAATCCGTTCACCAGGCCTGCAACTGAAGTCTTTTCTTAAATCTCGGAGCTCCGCTGGGGTCATTGATCGTAATACTTCAGACGTTCGCACAGCTCCTGCTCCAGGATGAAGGTCGCTCCTATCCATTTTCACTTCTCTTTTGACATATCTGCGTGGAACTGTTTCCACTCTGCCTCTCTCATATGAAGGTGGAGACTGATCACGCTGCGGGGATGGGCTTCTATGTCGTGGAGGTAGAGGTAGACACTGGGTATGCCGCGGAGATGGTTCTCTTGGTTGTGGAGGCGGAGACTGAGCACGGCTCCAGGATGGGCTTCTCACAGGTGGAGGTAACGAATAGTCCTCCAGACCCTGGGATGAGGATCTCAGATAGTCGTCCATCTCTTCCGCTGAACAGTCAAGAAGGGTATAGTCGGGTGTCAACATTTTCTTTGGTGGTCTTTGTGTTTTATCAGCCACCTGTGCTGCTGCACCTTCTTCCTTTGGGTGTGTCCACTTCTCTTTTGGACACGCTCCTAATTCTTTGGGGACGTGCTCCTTCTCTCATGGCTACTTCTTCTGTTGCAGCCATCCCTTCTTCCTTTAGTCGATACTCGGACAGGATAAATTCCCTAGGAAGGGGAATTCTTGGTCCCTTTGCTCCCTCTTCTTCTTCTTGCTCTTCTTCAGTTACATGTCTCAGTTGTGGAGCTAGGCTTGTGGGTGCTGCATCCTCCCTTATCCACTTCCTTTTTGTTATAGGGGCAATAGTGATTTCAGGATTAGTGGTGTGGGCCCCAGTCTCGGTCATAGCCTTGGCTGTAGATGTTGTCATGTGAGTTCCCATGTTCGTGAAGTCCCTAATTGGACTTCAAATGTCAGCAGGTTTGGCAGAAGCTGTGCTGGCTTCAGGTGGTGTCTGGATTCCGATCTTGCTGGGCTTCATAGGAACATCCCCAATTCTGATTGGCACAGTTTGTGTCCCTGTCTCAGCCTTAGCCTTCTGAGCGTGATCTGCGGCAGCTCGATAAGCACTAGCCAAGCCCCAGCACAGAGCAGAGAATTGGGTATTTGGATCCTCATATGAGAGACAACCCTCCATTAAGCATTATCTCATTAGGATCCAACACTTGCTCTGGTGTGAAGTCCCAAGTAATGGGAGGTTCCACACACCCTATCCATTTGCCAAAATTCTCTCAGGCTCCCTGCCAACCAGGAACTGCTCTTTTCAAGCCCCTTTCCAAAGCTCCAGCAAGACCCTTCGAGGTTCGGCCTTTCCTATAACAAGGAAACCAGAGCAACACCATCCTTCCAACTTTAAATAATTATGTCCATTACCTTCATCATCAAAAGGATTGTTGCCACACATTTTAGATAATTATTAGAGGCAATGGTCAACTTAGGAATCTCCATTATCCATTGTTTAATGTCTAGACTGAGGGAAGAGGAATACCTGTACAAAAGGTCTTTCCAATCCAGCACCTGTGGATCCTGATGTTTCCACATCAGGTAGCCCAGAACAGGTGCAAGGGCTGCTAAAATTAGGTTGAAAAGTAAAAAGAGTGCCATGATTTATTATTATTTATATATTTGTCCACACTGTTCCCAAACAAAAGTGTATTTATATAAACATAGGTCAGCTTGGCAGCTCTCCCGGCGCTGTTCCCAAACAAAGACTATGTTTGCCAGAACTTGCCTGTCTTCCCAGGATTTGTTACCAAAACAGCCCACTGGTATCTCAGTGGGACCTCCAAAAATGTCTCAGGTTGAACTTGGCTCCCAGCCAGGTGCCTGGACTATGGTGACAAACCTTCCCCCTCCCTCTACCTCTCTTTGGACAGACTGGAAAAAAACAGACAAAACTAAAAGAGCCAAACCAACCAAATTCCAAGTAATATATATATATTTTGGAATTATATACAGTTAGGATATTATTTACAGGGGACCCCCAAAAGGGAAAAGGGAAGGGAAAGGGAAAAGGGAAAAAGGACAAAAAAACTCAGATACGGTTTCAAACAATCAAACCCCAAAACACATCAACACACAGACGTATCACAATAATGGCTTACTACGTTCCCTGAGATAGCAGAGCCCTGTGTTATCAACCGCTGGCACTCTCCGCTCCTCAAGGCCAACCAGGCCCACCAGGCCTTGCTCCTTCACCCGGGCAGAACGACAGCAAGAGAACCTTCGCCTCCAGTCCACCGGAAGAAAGAGAGCGAGAGCTTCCTCTCCCTTCTTATTTATGCACTTGCTTACGTAAAAATCATATGCAATACTGGGAGTATGGCCTTGGTTCCTCAGTTACAACCTGGTTAACAAGGAAGGCCTAAACTCAAAACCACTACACCTATGCCCCTTTCTGCTCCCTGCATCGGAACCTCTCTAAGAAGATATAGTTTCTTGGGTGCCTCTGAGCCCTGCCCCATTCTAGCTCTACTGCGTGTCCGGGGAGGACTCAGAGGAGGTTCAGAGCTCGGGTTTTGCACCTCATTCTCCCCAGGATTAAACGGGGGAGGATTTGGGATTATATTACCTGAAAGGTTTTCTAAAGGATCCCACTCAGAATTCTTTTTCCTTCTCTGGTCTCTTTGTTCGCTACTTGCTGTTTGAACCGGGAACAGCCCAATAGACCCTGTCCAGCAGGCAGCATATTTGCTCTCCTCTGTATTCCGCAGTTCCCTTCTATTTACATAAACATTCAATGCCTGACAAATAAGGCCAAACAAGGCTGAATAAAACTATTTAGAGACAGAGGTTTTAGCCTTTAAACAGCAAAGGTATTTATTGCAATGTTGGGGAGCAACCTGGTTTGCACCGGCCAAAGAAGATTCAAAGATTCAGTAAAAAATCCATGTTTATATATATTTTTTGTGAGAGATTATAACATTTTTACATACATATTCATATAATTGGAACATCTAATTATCATATTGCAACACCTGATTGTAATAGGTGGAGTCTGGGCGGAGTTCGGGGTGGAGTCGTCTTCTGGGGTGGTATGTCGGTGGTCATTCCTTACTCTTTGGCCTCAGGTGGTTGTATTTTTACTCTTTTTCCTCGTTGAACTTTTCAACTTTCTCTGTTTTGACTGACTTGATAGTGAATTTTGCAAGATCTTGGACTCACTCCCTTACATATTGGACTCATTTCCCTATTTCGCCCCTTATCTCCTAGTGCTCCTATATTATTTCTAGTTCCTATTCCAATGGAAGGTGTGTAAGCATTTTCTGGCAAGTAAGTGCTATCTTGGATGCGAGGTACCTGTCTTCTATCTCTAGCTAAGCATTACATTTCTCAAAGCAAGGTATCAGACTCAAAGCTAAGTTAACTCTTTTAAGCCCTTGTTCCGTTTCACAAATCCAATCTTCGAATGAACCAAATTGAGACCAGTAAATGTCTGATCTTAGAGGACTTCTCGTCCATTCATACATACAGTACTGAATCATGACTGCCTTGTCTTTACCCCGGGTTTTTTTGTGCCTCTGCCAGCTGGTGTGTAACATCTACCCAGGGTGAAGTTGATGAGTTGACTGCTGTTGCAGAGTTGGAGTGGGACATAGGTACTAAGGCAGAGGATTGGGTAGTTGCTACAGGTGGTAGTATTTGATCAGCCAGCTGTGACGGCTGGGTTTGGGTCGTCAGGGGTGGCAGCTGTGCTTGGGCGGTCGGCAGCGTCAGGTGCTGGGTCTGCACGGGTATCAGCGGTGGCAGCTGGGTCGGCAGTAGTGGCTGGACCTGAATGGTTGGCTGTGGTGGTTGGGCTTGTACGGGAGGCAGCTGCTGGGTCGGCACCATTGGCAGCTGCTGGGCTTGGAGCAGTGTCAGCAGCTGCGAGGGGGGGTGCAGCAGCAGCAGCTGCAGGGGGGATTGAAGCAGCAGCAGCAGCTGCGGTGGCAGTGGCAGCAGGGGGAGCAGTGGTGGCAGCTGCGGCAGCATCTGCTGCGGCTGCGGCGGGGGCTGGGGCAGCGGCGGCAGCGTCTTTGTCAGGGCAGGGTGCGCCCCCACTGGCGAGGAGGGCAGTGCCCCTGCCGCAGGAGGCTGCGGGGTTTGCGGCGCTGGCAGTGCAGTGCCGATGACGACAGTCCCAGAGGAGGGGCTATGTTGCCCGCAAAAGTCTTCCTGCCCCTCGTGTTTCGTGCCGTGTGCCTCGCCGCTGTCTTGCATGCGGTGTTCTTTGTTAGTGATTTCGCTGCCTTTACACACACAAGTCTTCCCACCACCCCCCATCGCAGGGGTTGCAGTCTCTCTGCCCGATGGAGCCCCCTTCACGAGCCTTCCCTGTGAGGGACTGCTGCTTTGTGGAGGGTTCTGCAGAACAATCAGTGAGGTGGGGCTCCACTGCTTCTGCAAAAGCAGGATAACGAGTCTCCATGCGATTAGGGAGTCTGCCACTTTTTTATCTCCCTATTCTTTGGCTCTCCACAAACTTAGTCCCAGTTTATCCCACTCCTCGTATTTTAAAGTATCTGGGACAAAGCATTTATTTTTATTCAGCCACCGTGCTAATGATTTTAAGGAATGTTTGTCATACTCATGGCCATTCGAATTGATGACTGCTCTCATTTGTGTAAAAATTACTTTTTTGTTTTTAGAGAGCGAAGATCCCATTTTGTAGATGATGTTTTAAAAGCCAATTGGGGGAAGGGGCACGGATAAGGAAGGGATATCCCACAAGTGCTCACCTCAACGGGTGCGATAGATCGGCTGGCTGTTGCCCCTATCCACTGTTCAGTCGTGGTAACTGCCAGAGTACACCTCTCCAGCCAGGTGCACTTGTTGTCCGCAGGGACAGGAGAGTTCCCTCAATATGAGAGACCTGCAACCCTGCCCCCTAGTTGGACGCCATTTGCCACGGTTCGGGAATGAACACACAAGACCAGTGGGGTTCGAAAACAGGGCAGCAGATCTCTCTCGAGCTGAGCCCGAAGCTGATGCGTTTATTGAACAAAATGGAGGGTTATTTAAGGGGAAGGCTGGCGAGGTTTCTAGAACTTGGAAGGAGTATGCAAAACTAGGGATGATAATAGGACAGGAGAACATACATAACAATTAGGAGGAAGGGTTACAACAGTGATGTAATCCAGGGTGAAGGGGATTGGGTAGGGCAGTTACCACACGGTAAGCTGCCCAATGGAAAAACAGCAGTTAGCTCCGAGGAGCACAGACCATAGTAACAAGGGGTTGAAACTTAAAATGGAGGCGTCAGCCTATCCTTAGGCTTAGCCTCAAGTTCTTCTTAAAAACAGCCTCTCAAGCAGATGCAGTTCCAGTGTCAGATGCAAGTTCAGTGTCATCTCCCTTTAAAAAATCTCCCTTCCACTGTTGGTAAGCTGCCTCTTCATCAGGGCTGTCTCCAACAGACCTGCAATGCCTTTGCCAGCAAAATCCTTGTTTACATCTTAGACATGGGCTTGGTGGAGTGGCAGCAGACTTACAGGCACAAGAGCAATATTTTTTTTTTTCTCTACAGGTTCTCCTTTTATAGGACAGTGCTGTGAGAAATATCTCTAATTAAAATTTTGAAGATGGCCAAATAAAGTGAAACAAAGAACTTTTAATTACAGCACGCTGGATGCAACAGGCTTCAGAACCAAACCCATGCATCCTGAGAATGGGAGGGACCAGTCCTTTTAAGGTTTCTTGATGTACATAACCACTCCCTCGCTCCTCCCATGGCAAGCTCCGCTCCTTTTCTTCCTTATAAGGTGACATAGTCTCTTCTCTTGAGCTTGATTGGGTCTCATAGGGCCGGTTTATGTTCTTCCTTTGTCAGCTTATTAGCTATCTTAACTGGCTTATTAAGTCATTTGGCCATGTGGTCCCTTGACAATGAGCTCTGGCTGGGCCTATTGTCTTACAATCTTCTCAAGTTAGCCCTTACACAGTCCAGGTAACAGGTAATTATAACAAAAGCAGCAACCAAGAGCTACAGGTACGCTTGCAAACAGCAGTAAGCAGGAACAGCAATGCCATTATTAAATAACTCTCCAGCTCCCCCAAACAATACAGCTTCTAAGCATCTTAACATGAGTAAATTCTTGCTTGTAATAAAACTGCCCAATTCATTTCTCACAAAGCTGTGTATAATGTCCCGGTTTTCCACATTCGTAATATTTACATTCAAATTTGTTCCCTTCAATGATAGCATTAGCTAAGGCTTTCATTTTGTATTTAGTAGACCCAATGTTTTTGCATGCCTGAAGCATCTCTAAAGCTGCTGGATTTTTCAAAGTTTTTAATACACTTTGGTAATCGTCATTAGCATTTTCTTTAGCAAATCTTAGAAATAATGCTTCTTGGGCTTCCGGATGGGGGATTTGGTGAGAAATGGCTTCCCTTAACCTTGTTGCAAAATCAGAAAATGATTCTTTCAGCCCTTGTTCGATTTTGGAAAATGAAGGTGTTGATGTAGAAGCATCAGCAACAATTTTTATGGCATATAAAGCAAATCCCTTTGTTCTATCCAGATAGTCTATAAGTGTGGCAGGGAATAAAAACACGATATTCCTGAGATGGTGGAAACAGAGAGACTACTTTATTAAAACTGAACAAGTTCCTATATTCAAAAAAGGCACGGTTACAAAACGTGGGGGGAGAGAACGCAGTCCTGTCCAATCACTTCAAAGCTTCTTCCTGGGGCACCCATAGTTGGTCATCCTTTCCCAGGCTTCCATCAGGACTTCAACTCCCAGTGTACACCGCAACCATTACATAATATATATCCTGTATTAACACATAGGGATTTGGGCTTGTGCTCAATTAGAGGCATATGGCTCTTCTCCTAGCTCCTGTTCAATGTTTCAGGAATGGGTATTTTCTTAGCTGCTAACTTCTTTGGTGCGTGTTTCTTTACCAAACTTCGCCACTCACTTTCAAAAAATGAAAACTGCATTGTATTTAAAATTGCCTTGGCTATTGTCATCAGGTCATTTGGGGTGAAAGTGTAAACTGAGAATAGTGATTCAATCAAGCCTATAGAAAGAGGGGAACTAAGACCATATTCCATAATTGCCTGTTTGGTGTCCTTTAGTATAGGATATGAGACTGGCTGCCAGATGAGAGTCTTGCCATCTTCCAGGTATACTGGAAAAGCTTTCATCAATTCTAAGTCAATTGAATCTAAATCACCACCTTCCTCTCCCTGTTTACGAGTAACAATCCACTTATTAGTATCATTAACTGTTGTTATTTGTATAGGGTGCTTTATATATTCAGTGTTATCATCTTCTGGGTTTGCCGGTGGCAGGGCATGGGCACCGCTGTTTTTCCGGATGTTTTGAACAAGCGAACCAGAAGTGCCTTGACTTTGGGTGCTGCCCTCTGGCCGGATGTTTACATCTGGGCTACCGGAAGCTTCATGGGCAGTGCCATTTTGAAGGAGACCCCTACCCATAGTTGTTAAGGAAGTGAAGGTTGCTATGACACATTTTGCCGATTAGTACTTTTTCCTGCCACGGAAGTTAGTTTTCCTGCCACGGAAGTGCATTCGTCTTTTAAGTGTCCTTGGGGAGAGGCACTGTTTGATGCTACCAAGTCACTTTGGCAACAATTTTGTGTTGTCAATGAAGGACAACTGCCATCTTGGGCTGAAGTTTCCCACCCTTTTTTTACTTATTTTCCTGCCATTCAAGCTGTTATTCTGGCTCCCGACACCATCTTTGCTGTTAAATTCCGGGAGTTCTTAAACCTTTCTTAACATAATCAATCCTCATTTTAACACAGTAACTTTACCAACCGTTTTACCTTTGTAAATCCAGGGTTTGCAACAAGTAGGTTCATTTAGGACTTTTCATCTAAGATTTTGGGTGTAAATTGATAGGAACATCAACCTTTATTTCTCCATGGGTAACTGTAACTGGGTAGAAACAACAGCTTTATTACTCTGAGGGTTTGTGTATAACTGTGTAGAATATCAACTTTTATTTTTCTGAGGGTCTATGTGTAACCAGGTAGAAAACTCAACTTTATTTCAAGGAAAAAAGTTTTTTGGATAATGTAGCTGAGGTAGTGTTGTTGTGTGAGTGTAGTTTATTCAAGGCATATTTGTTATAAAGTGCTTTTGAGTTCACATACATACATACATACATATGTCCACACAACCTTTCACATTCATAACACATGCTTCTTAGCAGGCAGACATTGGAAACAACAAATGCCGCCTTCCTGCTCCTTTCCTTAGCTTTTTTATCTAAGCTGACATCATGTGGTATGGAATATCCCTTTGGTTAGTTTGGGTCAGCTGGCCTGGTTCTGTCCCCTCCCAGAATATTGCCCTCGACTGGGGAAGGAGTGTTACACTACTGATGCTGTGCTAGCACTGCTCAGCAGTAGCCAAAACACTGGTGTGTTATCAACCCCCTTGTAGCTGCCAATGCAAAGCACAGCACTGTGAGGGCTGCTGTGGGGAAATGAACTCCAGCTCAGCCAGACCCAGTACACGTGGATTTCCGAAAGGCAGGTCCCGTTTGACCAGCATGATCTCCTTCTGTGACAAAGTGACCCACTGAGTAGATGGGAGGATGTGTAGGTGTGGTCTGTCTGGACTTCAGTAGAGCGTTTGATACCATCTCCTACAGCATCCTCCTAGAGAAACTGGCTGCTCGCAGCTTGCATGCATGGACTCTTCAATGGGTAAAAAACTGGCTGGATTCTGGGCCCAGCAAGTTGTGGTGAATGGAGCTAAATCTGGTTGGCAGCCGGTTGTTAGCGGTGTTCTCCAGGGCTCAGTATTTGGGCTGCTCCTGTTTAACATCTTTACCAATGATATGGACGTGGGGATTGAGTGCACTCTCACTGAATTTGCAGATGACACCAAGGTGGGTGGGTGTTGATCTGCTCAAGGGTAGGAAGGCTCTGGAGAGAGACCTGGACAGACTCAGTCAATGGGCTAAGGACAACTGCATGAGGTTCAGTAAGGGAAGTGGTGGGTCCTGCACTTGGATCACAGCAACTCCTGGCAGTGCTATAGGCCAGGGGAGAAGTGGCTCAAGAGCTGTTCAGCAGAAAGGGACTTTGAGATGCTGGTCAGTGTGAGCCAAGCAGTGTGCCCAGCTGGCCAAGAGGGCCAGAGGCATCCTGGCTTATATCAGTAGTAGTGTGGCCAGCAGGACCAGGGCAGTGACTGTCCCCCTGTATTGGGCACTGGTGAGGCCGCACCTCGAGTGCTGTGTCCAGTTCTGGGCCCCTCGGTTCAGGAAGGACATTGAGGTGCTGGAACGTGTCCAGCAAGGGCAACAAGAGTTGTGAAAGGTCTAGAGAATGTGTCTTATGAGGACCAGCTGAGGAAGCTGGGTCTGTTTAGTCTTGAAAAGAGGAGGCTCAGGGGGTACCTTATTCTCTACAACTCCCTGAGAGAAGGTTGGAGACAGGTGGGGTCCAGTCTGTTCTACCGTGCCTGCAGTGAGAGGACAAGAGGAAATGGATTTAAGGGGAGATTCAGACAAAGTATTAGAAAAAAGCTTTTAGCTATTAGGGTTGTCAGGCATTGGAATAGGCTGCCCAGGGAGGTGGTGGAGTCACCATCCCTGGCGGTGTTTAAGAGGAGCTGGTGCTGGGTTATGTGGTTTAGTGCTTATGGGGTTACAGTGGCGGTGCTGGGCTGCCAGTTGGACTGGATGTTCTTAAAGGTCTCTTCCAACCTTTATGATTTTAAGTTTGCAGTAGAATTTTTGTAACAGGCTCACAAATACTGAATCAAGGAAGCATTTATCTGTAAGGACGGCATGAGAAATCTGTGTGGTTCAAAGACTTCTCCAAACTTCTCACACAGCCTGTTCGTGTTGCTTTCAGTGGTATAACTAATATTCTGTCCGTTGCGGCTCACCAGTGGACTAACTGGGGAGTAATCTGGCCTCCTGTTTACTGAATGTGTTAAATCAGTTTCGAACATTCAGGAAAATGCATGCAGTTTCAACAACCTGGATAAGTTAATTTCATAGTTTAGAAAGCAGCTACATTACTGGGCATGCCCTGCCGTCCCTCAGAGCAGAGCTCTTATGGCTAACAGCATAACCAAAGAGAGAGGCAGCAGTCTTCTTCAGTAGACGGTCTACAGTATGAAGACTTGTAGTCAAAGCTGTCTGAATTTCAGGCATTAATAAATCCTTCTTACTTGCTGTTTCTTTAGTACCACTGAGGCAGATGTGCACATGTTCAGGTCTTGTGTATTTGAAAACTGACGTAAATAGCTCTTCATAAAAGTGCTTTTTTTTGGGGGAGGGGAGACAAACAAAACAAAGAAAAAACTAAAAAACATTCGTATGAAAAGTTGTGTCAAAATCTTTACATTTTAAGTCCCTGTGTTCAAGATTAAATGACAGTCGAGACTATTTAGGTCACTATAGCAGTCTCACCAACCCACAACATAGCACATCTCAGGAAGCCATATTTAACAATCTGGAACAGTAAGCCAGTAGCTGTAATTTGGGAGGACCTTTATTGACACTAAACATTCGGTGGCCAATTCACTCACATCAGTGTGTTCAATACTCAGGTGTATTAAAGCTGTTGGTAGAAAGATAGAATCCTGTTCTTCTCTTGTGTTCTAAATAAGCAAGCTGAGAGTTCTTGTGCTCTGTGTGACACTATTGCAGCACTCACACTAATTTTGAAGCTTTTTGGCAATACCAGATTTCATGCTATTAGCTTCAGTGCTTTTCTGTGTACCGTAACTATGTGGTTCTGTGATGTGACTTTATTACTTTACCTAATGTGAAAGAAGAAAATTACTTCAAAATCATGTAGAATTCTGATGAGCTGGATCATCTTTCCTGACTCAGAGGGCAGTAACTCAGTCTTTCCTGTTCTGATCACTGAAGAAAGCAACTTATTAGCTCTGTGCTTTCCCATTAACGGAATATCTGCATTTGTTTGCTTTAGGAATTTCGCCCACCCATTTGTGACTAAATTCCTCCTAGTATGGAAAGTAGGGTTTATTTAATGTTTACATAGGGGAAAGACAGCAGACCAAATGCTAAGTGATGGACATGAAACTGCATGAGAAAAAACGTACTCTTGGGGGTAAAGGAAGGACTTTCTGCTGTGCAGTCCAGCTGAGTCTGAACTTCCAGTGTGAAGATGTGGCAACACTTTGGGACTACCTGCTGTTGGAATGACCCGTCAACTTGGGTTTCCTTCAGAGGCAAAGCACTTTCAGAGATAGTATAAATGGCACATAGTAGCTAGTAACAGTAGGCCCCTCTGGTGACTTTAAGGTTTATCCTGTTCCTTTGGGTTGATAACTGTTCTGCACTTCAGATTTTCCCCTGCTAATGAAGCCCTCACAGGGTGATATTGCTGAATTCTGGTCATCATTTGACCTGTCTTACAACTGACTAGACTGAAAATAAATAGCTCTTTATGTTAGTGTTTCATCTACTCCTAGCTTTTTCAATCTTGTGTATTACACAGCTCTTAACAGCACTCGGCAGAAGCAAGGGATTTTTTTTTCTTCCTTTCCAGTGGTCTGTTAATCCTTTTCATAAAAACTAAGGCTCCAAATATTTTGCTAGACTTGATGTAAGTTAAAGACATTCACTTGGAAATGCTACTTCCCTAGTCATGATCATATTTTAGGATTATCTGAAAAACACTGCTAAAAGTGCGTTACAGGAGGGCTTGACATGGAATTACTGGTATTAGTATTCTCCTACTAAATCATACTTTAATCAGTTCCATTCCCTCACAAGTAGAACTCTTACTCAAGTGGACCAGTAACCGTGCAGACTGTTGCATTTTTAGTTACTTCTCCTAGCGCTTTGCAGCTGGAAGAGGGAGAGCAAAGACTACGGAGGCGGGAGAGTGCAGAGAACGAGTGCGTGCAGTGGGACTGTGTTCCCTCAGCCCAGCAGCAGCTGCTGAGGCTGCACCAGCCCTAATTACCTTGTGAGCCGCCAGCGAGTGGCACTGCAGTAAATGTGGCATTAGAATTAAAAGGAGATTAAATCTTTATCCACAGCAACTTGGTACGCAGTGTAATAGGACCAAGCCTGGGACATTCACAAACAAAACTCACAGAGAGCAAGGGTTAAGTAAATTATTTGAGACTGCAGGGTATTAATGAGTTGAGCAACTCCTTATCCTATATTAAAATAGGTGGAAAAGAATAACACTAAGGATGTATTTAAAGAAATTACTATTTTAAAGCAAGTGGTAAGTTAGTCTTTGAAAGAAAAATCAACATTTACATATTTATTCTGATGATCCAAGAGCCCAGTTACAAATACAGCTAAACTAGTTCCCTTAAACTGATTTCTGCAATTGAGAGGTCAATTTCAAGACAAAATACTGTTTTTTCAGCATTAAAGCCACATTCCCTATTCTCCTGCACTTCTCCCAAAGCAAAAAATGGCCAGTGCACTTAGCCAGTATGGACCATTCCTGCTAGGATTGCTTTATTTGGAGCAGGAACAATAATTTTGGGGAGAGCTTGCAGTAGGTTTCGATGAGTTTCAACAGAATTTGTGGAACGGAGAACAGTGCATGGGTCAGGTACAGGAGTGGCAAGGAAGAATCGTGCTGGGCTTCCCCATGAGGGTGACACGTTGTAGTTAGTTACGATTCTCGTACGGGATTATCAGTCTCATATGAGATAAATTCATTTAGTGGCACACAAGGGTTTTATCATCTCAAATGTTCTAGGTGCTTTTATGAAGTTTAATATATTCATAGACCCAGGTGGCAAATGGTTCCTGCAGTATATAGAAATGGGTAGCCTTGCAAATGAAATTTTCCATGTGCTGTCCTCTTGGATGTTTCTGGCATGGTGCTTTTCTACAGCCGTTTTCCTTAGACGTGCTGGATAGTATTTACAAGGAGCAGTACTAGCGTTGCCTTTCCCGCTACTGCTGGTTGGATGGAGTATGGTAGGTCAGGGAGATTTTACCACATAGATAGATGCCTTTATCAAGACCTACAGTTCTATGCAACTTTCTATTAACTGAGTAAACGTTGAACTGTCTTCCAGCATTATAGGTCGCTGCCAGTCTATTTACATTTTCTACCTTTATATGCACAAGAAGGATAAACCAGCACTTAACAGATCTTAATCTCTAGCTAGTCTGTAAAATAAATAGTAACACTTTGTATCACTTTGAAGTACACTTTGTATAAAAGTTGATCTAATAAAGGTTCTACACTATAATTAACGCACTGTGGG
Organism: Pseudotriccus pelzelni; assembly: GCA_035584735.1. Classification (NCBI taxonomy): domain Eukaryota; kingdom Metazoa; phylum Chordata; class Aves; order Passeriformes; family Tyrannidae; genus Pseudotriccus; species Pseudotriccus pelzelni. Next base: position 22,101,190 of record JAWMRA010000130.1, on the reverse strand, counting down.
TCACTTCTTTTTGTTACACAAGTTCGAGTACCCTCTTTATCAGATGAACTAGCAACATTTAGGTACCAGAAATCAGGAATAAACATCATGTCAAGTCAGTGCCCTGGAGTAGGTGCCGTTGCATTTTTCTGTATCAAGTGAGCAGTAAACAAAGCAGGTGCTCAAACACGAACCCCTCTCCAGGATTTCCCTCCTGCCTCGCACATGGGAGTTTCTGAATGGGATAAGCAGCCATTTGGAAGGCAAAGAGCTAGCAAAAGTTGAGAACTCCTGACTCCAAGCGTATGGCACTACAGTCCTGCACCGACAACAGGATAGTAAACTGGCAAGAAGGGAAAAATTAATTCACTGTCCCTCAACTGCAAGGATCTCATCCCTAATGCAGGTTTTCCACAGCCACTACCAGAACCCAGGTGGGATATGAACATGTAAGAAGAGCAAAACAAGAGTTGTTGGATTTGCTTAAACATGAGCAATCTGCACATGGGGCACTTGAGCAGGAATTTGCTGCTGCAGTCCTCTGCCTTCACAGTCTGGACATGTTCCCTTACGTGATGGGAGGAGTCACTCAGCAGGGAAAAAAGGTCGAAAGCCCACATGGCACAGCTAGAGACCAGCACAGTAGCCTGCAGATAACCTGTTATCTCCTAACACCCTCAGCCACAATACAGACGTTTTGGAAGCAAAAGAAAAATGGACACTACTTATCCCATACACAAACTGTGCCTTGGTCTGTCCATGCTGCACTGTAGATCCCCTCTGCTGCACTCACCCTCCTCCCCCGTTCTGCTCATCAGGTAAGCACAGGAGTGTCTGCACTGAAATGGCATTAGGCACTTCAGTGTTCTGATGCTCCAGTCAGGAAATAAAACTTGGAAATGTCTTCATTAGGCAGAGTACCAAAAGCAAAATTTAAGACTTTAAAGTGTTACTAACTCATGGTAGCAATCCCGTTTCAAAGAGCCAACCAAATAACACCTAAGTTTTAAACAGCATTATTTCATGTTGGATTTATCCATGAAAGGAACCACGCTGCATTGAAGGGTCACACAACTAAATTCATTAAAAACAAACAAACAAACCAACCCCAAAAACAAAACAAAACAAAAAAACCCCAACAAATCAACAAAACAAAAAAACCAACATGATACACATACACTTCTTTTTTGAGTTTAACTGAATTTACAGAGCTTCCATACATCAATTTAACCAACCCTTTATTTCCTCCTAGTTTGAAAATTACTAATGACATGCCATATATTTTAAACTTTGAAGAACCAGTACTGAATATTTACATATTTATTCCATGCTTGACACTTTTCTTCACTTTTCAGTTCAAATTCCCTGACAGAAACCAAATTATTCATATCCCTGCTAGTTTCCAAAACAGTAAAATTTCTAAAAAAATAAAACAACCTTAAACACATGATCTAAAGGAGTGAGTCAGCGTTAAAAATATTTATGCAGTGCTCCTTAAAAAAATAGCATTAATAACAGCAATGCCTGTGAGAGCTCCACCCATTTTAGTCATTACAATTATCAGTAAAATTACATCTATTATTTTACCATTCAGAAATTGCTTGGCTTTCAATCCAAATCTGTTCTTGTTATTTTAAATAACGTTAAACCCTTTATGAACTCATACTGTTCCCTTCAGGTGCACCCAGTCAACTCAGGGAAACTTCCCACTTTTATAGTTTATGGCGATCACCTCCCAAGCAATGGGACACTATTTCAGAGTCTCCGCACAGAGAAAGTACAGATAATAGGGGGCTTCTGTTCAAATAAAAACCTACTTAATTTATCCAGGCAGTATAAAGCTTAAAAAAATTAAAAATAAAATAAAAAAATCAATTTAGCATATTACCGTACTTTAGAAACACTTAAAATAGGGTGTCAAAGTTTGAGTCTAAGCAGACGAGCTGTCCAAATTAAGTCAAAATTATGTAAAACAAGAACATTCCAACTGGGCCTTATTTAAGTAGACCAAGACCCCTTTATAGCACTTCTGTAATGTCAAGAGACCAAAGCATAAGTGAAAAATCGAGCTCAGCTAGGTCTAACAGTGGAGCTCATTTGCAAAGACTGCATATGGCCTTTAGAGAAGGCAACCACACCTCATCCCATCCAAAAATGCAGTAAAGGGCTACTGAGAATCCATTAATTCTGTGAAACCCATGGAGCCCAAAGGAATGCAAACATGTAAACCTTTTGTCAGTCACTGAATTCAATATGAAAATAAATTCAGAATTGAATCTAATGGTGACAGTTCTTTATGGATTTCTACTCTTCCAAGTTTTTCTTTTTGCACTGTATCTCAGTCTAACTGCAGAAACAACAGTCCAAACCACCTCTTCAAGGGGAAGGTTCAGCATCACTGCCTCACTATGTGGTTGCTCAGTGTATACACCTGTGCCTGCCTTCTCCTCAACTATGTAACTCAGAGGAGAGGCAGGTAGCAAATTAACTCCAGGCCTTTAAGGGTACAGGTTTCTTGCTTTTTAACTGCAAAGCATATGCTGCTTTCCAATGAAATAACACTTGTGCTCCTAATGCACGAGCTGGAGTTGTAAAGTAAGTGCTGGAATGTTGTCTTATTCTCCCTGAAGTCAGTGACAGATTTTAATCTAATTTTACCTGGTGTGCGACCTTAAGCTTCTAATCACATTACCCAAGATGTACAACTAAACCTACATAAATTACATTTACATTTGTATTCTTTCACAGATTGATTCTTTTCAGTCAATATTCTATCACCTGCTACTTCACCTGCTGTCAGGTGAACCTCATTCATTAATAACTCAGGCTGGCTAAACAAAAAAGGCAAAAGGAAGCAAAGGGCTAATGGCTCTAAACCTGAGAAAAAAACCTAAAACTGCCTTACATATGTATTTTTTTAATGTTCTTGCAGTAATAAGTCACACACAGAACACTTGTACCTTTCTTTTGGCACAATGAATATTTTAGAAGTCCTTCAAGTCTCAACTCAAAGAGCTGCTTTACTGAGTATCGTCTACTGAAATCCACAAAAAAATTGAAACATTCTTCCAAAGGCAACAAAAAAAATTTACAATTGTACACAAAAAGTCTTGAATTTTATTGAAATTTCAAGTCTTGTATCAAACAAAAGCTTTTTCTTCAGACAAAAATATTCTCTTGGTGTCCTCCAGATACCAGAAACTCTGAATTGGTCCTTTAGCGACGCTGCTTTCTTTGTCATCTTCACAGAAGTCCACAAGGTTGGGCCGTTCCACCATTAGGTCTCATTTTATCGTGTGAAGGAACGTACATGACGACCTCTTCCACTGCCTCCACTAACAAACTTTCCTCTTGAGCCACCACTGCTACTACTATTAGCACTTGTCCAAGACGGTCCAATTCCTCCGCGGCCTCTGGAAGCACGATCGCGAGGACTCGGTCGGTAGCCTTAAAGCAAAGAAAAGTATACTCAGTTGGAAAAAAAAAAAAAAAAAAAGAGCCCTAGGCGGAGAAGCTGCTGCGAAAGCGTAAGGAACAAAATCGAGATGAGATACAAACAGCGTCTGTTTCCTCCTTTTAACTTTCACTTTTCTCTTAGGCAAGCATTTCTGCTTGAGTTGCGCTATAATTACCATGTAGGTACGAAGAGACCCGAATGGCAAAAATCTGAACGCACAATTAGGTTCTGCGATCACGTGTTCAATTCAGCAAGTTTTATGGGTTACAGGGCAGGTCGTACGAAAGCGCGTATTTGACACAGTCTCAGTGACAACTGTTCATATATGCTTAAAACATTTGCTGAATTTCAAGGTGTCTGCAGCATCCTTGCATGGTTTCATTTGTAAAGCAAAAATGAAATTCAAGGAATTCTCTATAGTTCGATGCCCATATGAATACCATGTACCTGCTGAACTTAATGGTCTCAGTGGTGGCAGTGGACCCCTGTTAAAATTGCTTTGACCACCTCTACTGTCATTGTAGGTTCCCCTGGGCGTACTCTGTGCGCTCCAACTTGAGCCTCGAGTGCCTTCACGACGACTGTAATTTCCTAGATAGGAGAGAAAAACCCACACGTTGTTGAGCAAACAGCACTGGTTGGGTTTTTTTCCATTTCAATCTTCACAATACTAAAGGTGTATTATTTACATAATTCAGATAACGATACTCTGCATTAACATACCCTCAGTATTCTCACTCAAAGTCTACAAGTTAATGTATTCTACACAGATAGGGGGGAAATATCTATTTATCAGGCAAGAACTCAAGCTTAAAAGACATTATCCAGTGTATTAAGACAGACTCCTATGCTTTGAGGTTTTGGGGTAAAGTAAATCCTACTATTTATAACTTTATAAATGGAAGTATTTTCTGCTTCTATTGTGCATGTACTTGCTGTAATTATAGAACAGAAGAGAAAGGAATGCAACCTTTTCTATATACAAAAGAAACTTAAATACTGAAGCTACTTTCTGCAGGTTCACTGAAAATTGCATCTTATTCTGGTCAGGAACTTCTGTTCTTTTATTCCAAAGCCCCATTTAAACCCAGAGATGTACTGTGGTGCTTGATTTCGGGAACTACCATGTCAAAAAAAGGCAGAGGAGCACTCCAACAGTTGCTAAAACAGCCGACTCCTTTTGTAAAAGAGAGGGAGAGAGAAGCATCATAGGAATTCACAGCCTTGTCCCAGTTCCACAGAATTCAAGAGAACCTTTTCTGGTGCCAAACAAGCTACTTCAACGATACTGCTTCAGGAACATCTCACACCAAGGACAATTCACTGCTCAGAAATTGGGTTAGTATTACTGAAGTATTTTTTACATGCATTTACTCCAGTTCTAACATGGAACCAACATACCTTTAGAAGCAGGTGGTGTAAAGAACCTGTTTTGACTGTGAAAAGCTCCTCGTCCTCCTCGATTCCCTGAGAACCCACCACGTGAAGAAATTTTCTGTGACACCTTTGGTGGCCTTTTGGCTGGTGGTATCCCATCTGGAGCAACCACTTCTTTGCTCTCTGCAGCAACAAAATCATCCACATGCATGGAGGGTGGCCTACTTGTATTTTGTTTCCTCTGACGGAAGATATCATGCGGCCGAATTCCTTGTCCAAATCCTCCTCTGCCTCTTCCTCTTGGTGGTGGCACAACATGAGCTCTCTTTGCAGGCTCTATGTACTCAGATTTCCCACTGTCACGACAAACCACGATTTATTTAGTTAATGTAAAACTATTCATGCTGAAGGTCAGGCATTCTCCATATTGGAGATGCAACTTGAAAGGTATTTAACATTTTCAGAACACACAAATCAGTGCTGAACACAGAAGTCAACTTGTTAAACTCATGTTACCTTGACGTTATGAAGGTCTCATGCTTATGCTTGCCGAGTTTGAACCCTTTTGTGGTTTTTGTGCGTCCAGGAGATGATGGTTCTGACAAAAATGATCTCTCCAATTCAGCTTGCAAGTCAAAGTCACTGCAGCCCTTCTCTGACAGTTCAATCAAGTCAACTTTTACCTGCAACGATAGAGTTGAGTTTCATCACAAAAGTCATTACTAGCACCTCTGAAGAAGAAAACATGCTGCACAAGGATGGAGGATATTCGGCTTGGGTCCTTCTGGAGCAAAAAAGCTCCACCCTCTACCTTTTAATGCTGTAGTGTGGCTCAAAACAAAGAGCAGCAGTAACAACCAGTAACAGCAAAATTGTCCTGATTGCTCTGAATCTCAGCAAAGTGAGGGGCATAGCTCTGAAACAGAAACACCTGTCTTGTCGCTAAATGACCTATAGTGAGGCAACTCTCTTGCTTAAGCTACATCCCTGTCATTTATTAATGCCACTTTTATATAGGAATCAACAGTTTTGGTTTTGCTTAAGCAACTACAACACAAGAATCTCTGCATGTAAATTAAGGAAGAGTAAAACTAAAAACAAGTGAAGGCAATGAAGTCAACAGAAATGGATAATTTCTCACGTAAGAAATTATGACAGTGCCAGTTGATTAGTTCCAGGGAGAAAAAAAAGGATGCTATTGTGTATTTTTCACAATTAGCTTTACAATTTAGATTAATATTAAAGTTTCAAGTACGGTGAAAAGTTTTTGTGCAAGTAGGTTCATTTACTACTGCCATTTTCTCCCTTCTGTTACATTAGAGCAAATATTTAAAAAAAAAAATACAAAAAGTGTAGCTATCAGGCTCTGTGAATATTACTGCAATGACAGAGGACAAGCAAGGAGAAGCAAATAAACCACATTCTTGTCTACATTTACCATCAGTAGCTGAAAAGGCCCATCATCAATAAAAAAGCAGATTGGGAGTGACACAACTGTTTCTCTAAAGAAGTTGATTTCTGCATTAGAGCACTGCAAAAGGCCCCAATTTTGTGCCTGCTTCCGATGAATCTGAAGGCATTGATAGCCCCTTAACAAATGCCAGTTCCTCTATCTGGGTCAATTTAGAAGGGTGAGCTCAGGAAAACAAACCACTTGGCCATGACTTTCTGATGCTACTGACTCAGTTTAACCCTTGTTTTTAAATCCTCTTCAGTTCTGGTAATGAAGCCTTTTACCATGTCCAGATCAGTGTCTATTTCTTCAGCCTGGAAGGGGGAGAACCACATGGACTTCAGCTGGTCATCCATCACATCTGCCAACACATAGGTAGTCCTGCAACAAAACAATGCCAAATGCCTGTTTGGATGTGAACTGCAAGCGTGTGCAGCGCTACAGAACCCGGGGTAAATGTTGATCCCTTACCCTTGATACCTGCATGACATTAAATACACTGGGACTAGCAGGCAATAGTGACAATGGTGATGTTTACATTCTGTTTTAATCTACTCATGCATAAATTACTGCATTTTCTTTAGTAAATCACAGGTAGAATGCTTCTCACACGTAATGATTTTACCTGTTGTTAAACAAATTCTGAAGAGAGTCTGGTGCAGAAAGAATAGGCTCTACATCTTGGTCGCTCAGGGGACAAGAGTCACCCGCTGATTCCAACATCTGCCTCACTCCAACAATGTTGTCCAGTAAGGATTCGAGGCCATCATCTTCCTTAGAACGATCCTGTGTCAAAACAGGACAAGTCAACTTTTTGCTCTCCTCAGAGAAGAATATATGCTTTGGTTAATTATAAAAAAGGGGGAGGGTACTATACAAAACAGACTCTCCAGCCACAAAGAGTGAAACTCAGACACCTGGATACACAAGAGCAGAATGCTCCTCAGTGTGGTATAAAACAAGCCATGTCACCACAAGCATGTTCTGATTTTCATTCCCAACTGATGCAATAACCTCCCTAACAGTCCCAAGGAAGACACTGCCCCAGGTTTTATTTAAGAAGCTCTTATGCTAGAGCATTCCAAAGTTCTGCGTGCCTGCTATTTCTCATTCAGAACAGTTGCAGCTTTTAATCTCTTACCACAGATGTAGGCAGCCAGGGAAGGGACAGAAAGGAATACAGCACTGGAAAAGCATGACCAACAGGCTGCGGAGCAGCTGTTACATGGATTTTTCTAAATTAGTCATCTGCTGCATGGCTGCCATCAGTTACATGGGATTAGATTTGAATATTAGAGTTAAGTTTGCAGTTAGAATTGCAGAAGAGTTGGAGGCACTGAATTCTGCATGTCCTCTAGTCCACTCCCCTCTGCACACACTTGAAGCAGGACTATCATCAAAGCCAGATCTAGTCAGCCATGACTTTATCCAGCCACATCTGAAAAAAGCTCCCAAAGCATGGGATTATCCTGCTCTCACTGCAGACCTTTGCATTATTCCTAATGAAGCACATAAGCTTTCTGCTAAATCAATCCAAAAAAAGCTTACTGAAGTCTCTCTGGATTGAGGCTTTGCTGTTTGTCATATTAGTCACTCCCCCAGGTTACTGTCATCTGCAACTTCGCTGAAGATGTGCCCATTGCTCAGGTCTCTGATAAAAACATCCACCAATATGACACTCCAAGTATTAACTCCAGTTGCTACCAGTTACCAGTCACATAGAGCCACATTAAGCAGTGCCTCGTTGCTTATGACGTTAACAATCTGCTTCCCCACTACCCAACGCCCTTTTGTATTCCTCTGCTGCCTTCCATGACACAGTCACTGCCTGTGCTCTCAGGGTGTGCAGGTACTCTCGGCACAACGGATCCCAACCCTACCTGAAGTGTCTTACCATTACCACAATACAAACAATAAAGTCAGAATCCATCCTGCACGAGAACAGGTGGGTTTGGATATCAGTATTAAGGTAACAGGAACAGCAAGTACCAGTTCTGCAAGGTATGCCAAGAACTGTGCATCCTTCTCACTAAGGAGGGATAGTTTATACTGTTTTCAAAACACTTTCAGATGCAAGACGTCAACATCAACTTGGTTATATCAATTCTTGTACCATAATGTGTTTCTCCAGATCAAGCAGCAGGTTTTCTGGGGTTTCTTCTTTGTTCTGCAGTAGATGCTTTAACTCTGCAGTAGTTAGACCCAGCGTTCTGCCTGGATGGGATGCATCTGTTTCCATAAGGCTTCCATCATCTCCACAGCATCCCTGAAATATTTAACAATTGGGAAATAAGTACACATAAATGTTCATTATACTTCTGGACTGCAAACTCCTTAATTTCAAACTTGCATTAGAGCAAATTTAGGAAAACGAGAGTTCTCTCTTGATTTAAAAACATATTATGTAAATTATTTTAACAAAGGACACATCAATAGGCAAGTTTAGATGCTGCACCAAGATGAATGCAAGGCTTTCCTACATAAGTTTGAGTTTGTATTATATTGAGAATTAACAAATATTTTCTAGTCTTTTCTTTACTACACAGTAATACAGCAACTCTCTAACAGGATTCTGTGAATCTAAAACCTGGACACCACAGCATGCTATTCACTTAGGAAATCAATATGGACCAATACGCCTTTCTTCCTACTGAAAAAAAAAAGCACTTACTAAACATTCATCCTGCCCAGCTTTCACAGATTTCATTAAAAACTAAAGATGGCACCAACAGTACTGATGGCAAAGGCTTACACAGCCGTCTCCATAGTCTACTGCTTTCTGAAATAACTGTTCCTGAACGTGTCTCAGACTGCACATTTCAGAGAAGTGCAGCTGAATTTAAGTATTCAGTACATACTCACCAGAGTATCAGAGTTTAGAATCTGTCGCATAAAATCCAAAAACGAAGAGGCCAGTTCACCTGTGTCTTTGCTAAAACTAGTTATTACTCGCTTTAATACAGTGTACAGAGCACTACTGTGTTTTCTTAGAGAGCTGTTTTAAAAAGAGAGAAAATACATAATTAGTGCATACATTGCGACTGTACCACTGTAACTTGTTATAAAAAAAACACATATATGCAAAGTAAATCTGATAAACTTTACAATTATCAAGTTGAGCTTTGATTACAAAGCTGGAGCTTCACTATTTTCTCTGTACAAGACTGTTCTTTTCACCAGTGCTATCTGCAGATATTTCAGACCACACATATACAACTATATGTACTAGCTCCAAAACCTGCAGGAAATCACATTTTTGTCTTTGGCAGAAAAGGGATAGAAGTACAGAAATACTCGCTTGCACAAGGACCTTAAGTATAAAGGAGGATCATGCTTGCTGTTACAATTTCCTGCATCCCATGATGTCTAACTGCAGAAACCCAACTGCAAAGGCAACGTCAACACAGAAATAGCAAGGCTGTGCACCGAAGATGACAGCTGAACATACGGGATCGTAGAAACAGCAGTATCTGTAACCAACTCAGTTTTCATTTACGGTCGTACAGCTTCTTGCAGTCTAACAGCACTACTTAAAAGAGTGTTTTGAACACCCTTTTATTGACAAGGCTCCTTTTTCTCTTTGTGAACATCGTAACTTTCTTGCCTCTGCACCTCACCTTCAGCAGACAGAAACAGGTCCAAACACAGGACAAGGAATTAGGTGTGAAAACAATACAATACTGTCCAATGCATGTATATCTATTCTGCTAGTGGAGTCAACAAAAATAGTTGGGGAAAAAAAAACCCATCCTCATTTCAAAAGCGTTAATTGCCTGGAGGTCAGAATACTCAGGGGAAGTGCACACTGAACTCTCTCAAAATAGAGGGAATTACAGACAGCTCTCCAGTGTCCCAGTCGAGAGCTGTAACTACTGGATGTCTCAAAAGGAAAGGACATGAGCACTATACCTATCTGTAGGTATAGTGCTATATCATTCTAATCCTCCGGCCTTGGAGTAGAAAATGAGTGTACAAACCTTTTTAAAGTGCTTTGTTCATTCCTTGAAAGAAAGTGCTCGCTCCTGTGTGCACATTGCAGAAATGATTCAGAGGTAAAACCTCAAGTGAAGAAGACCAAAAACTGACTAAAACACTGAAGGCCCCAAAGAGAAACAGAAGTTTAAGTGCTTTACCCTCAACATGTTCTACAAATTGGGTAGGAAACAATTTCGCACTGCAGAATTTTTTTTAACAACTTCAAGCTGCCAGTGATATCATAAAATACCATACCTCTTTAAGTGATAGAAGCCATAGTCATGCTCTGTAAGGAACATCATTGTTCGGATACACGTCAGCAGACAATTGTAACTGCTTTCAGAATTAGTTAATGTTTCCATCAGAGAGTCACAAATTAAGGGCATCAGTTCTTTGCTTGGTAAGGAGTTGGAAAGCTGCTCTGATTCAGACACAGAGCCTTCTGATGAATTTGGTAAAATCAGTGCAATATCCTAAAAGAATGATTATTACAAACATAGTAAAAATGCATTCTGTATATCAGCAGTAACTGTAAACCACACATTAAGTCAGAAGCACTAGTTTATCACCTTATTCCTGTATCTCAGTTATTACTGACCAGTAAAATATTAACCTAGAGCACCCTTTTTATTTGGTTCTGCTAAGGATTACAAACCTTTATTTTAAAAAGCATAAAAGCTTCAAAGTGTGAAATACGATAGCATAGCCACAACTAAAAACCAAACAGTTGCTGAGTAACATACATATTTTCTTGCCTAGGTAGTCAAAATGTCCCTTAACCTCAAAACACGGATCAAAATTCCATGAGTGGCTGAGGTCCCCTGGCTGGTTCAGCCCGGAGAAGGGTGAGGGGTCACCTCACTGCAGACTACAAGTGACTCAGGGGGAGCGGCAGGTGACCAGCAACAGGACACAAATAAATGGAATGAAGCTGCATCAGGGGAAGTTCAGGTTGGACACTAAGAAAAGGTTCTTCACTGACAGGTTGGTTGGTTGGTCACCAGACCAGGCTCCTCAGGAAAGTGATCATGGCACCAAGCCTGTCAGAGTTCAGAGAACATCTGGATGACACTCTTAGTCAAGTGGTTTAGTTTTAGATAGTCCTGCAAGGAGCAGAATTGGACTTGATGATCCTCGTGGGTTCATTCCAACTTGAGATATTCTATGCCTCTGTGGTTCTATGAAAATTAAGAGGCTGCAGACACCACCCAGAAAGTTTAAGGTCTACTGTCACCTCCACATTTTACATTAAATAAAACAAGACTGATTTTCAAATTAATTTGCATGGGCAAAGAAATCTAGTTTATATGCAAATAGCTGATTATCTCTACTGACCAACAATGCCCATATGTCTTTCATGTAAGTGGGTAAGCACTAAATCAAATAAATACATGCACTAGTAAGACAAATAATGACATGCAAATCTATGTACACACTAATGAGAAACTAACAGGGCTAGTCTATGAATCAATTTTCAGGTAACATCTCTTACCTTGCTCTAGTAACTTGAACCTTTTTTAGTGGAGGACTTCTACAGTAACAGAATGACTTACACATCTTTACATTTGGAACACATTTTCAAAAGGTTTCAGTTAGACAACTAAGAGATACGTATTTATTTAGGTAAGAGGTGAACAGTGACAACTCAAGTTTTGTCAGTGGCCCACAAGGAGAAATTACATCACTCTCTCAGCTGAAGGGACAGGCAATCTTTGTGCCATTCAGTTTCTGGTCTCTAATGAGCTACCAAAATAGTGCACATAATGCAGAAGACATCTCAAAAATAAAAGTGTTTACATTCAAGAGCAACAAGACAGCAAGTCTGCCAAAGCAGCCAAACGTGCAAGCTTTTCATTTCTGTATTTTAACAACGTTGATTTTCTTTTTCCTTTTGGAAAAAAAACAGGTACTTAAGAAATAACCTCATTTAATTTGTCTCCTACAATTAAAAACACACATTATGCATTAAATATAGAAAATACCTGATCACAGAGGGACTGCAGAAGGGAAGTTACATATTCAGCGCACTGCTGGTGAGTGACATTGTCTCCAGCCGACCGCATCAAAGCCAAGAGCTCCTGGAAAATCTCTACGTACTTTTCATCTCCTTTAGTAGCTCCATTGACAAGATGCAAAATAGCCGCTTTACAAGCTTTATGCGAAGCCAGGGCATCGAGTAAAGCAAGCAATCGAGTGGTCTGTCCAGTGTACTGTTTCTCTTCTGTGTTGCTGAAAGGATACCAATGCACCTTGAAAAAGCTGTTTTAAAGTGATCTCAAAAACTACTAAAACAACCATTACAGAAGTCGTATTTCTGCATTTTAAGAAAAAATCCACCTAGTTTACATACTTACAGTTTCATTTACTCTGGAAAACTGCTCAACTTTCACTAAAAAACTTCTGGTTGCATCATAAATTAACTAATCTACTATGCATTTAACATACTATAGGGCACCTAATCGTATACAGATAAATATGGTTTTATGGAAACAGTATCTATGTGAATAATTATGCTTTTAAAGAAACACTACTTATAGTTTCAAAACCACCTGAATCTGTAGTGTTCAACTTCCTCCATCTTACAAACATCTACATGTATGTAAGCCCAGTATGCAAACTTTACTGGCCGAATTTCTTATTAATGTGAGACAGATCCTTAATAGCACTTCACAGGCAAGATAAGGCTTTGCAGGGACAGCCTGAAAAAAATCTTCCTAAAATACTTAGCATGAACATACAACATGAAACTATCTACATCAAAACTTAAAGGTATGAGCTGGTTCCTTGGCAACATGGAGCATTACCAGGACACAGTACATAGCAATGGACTGAGAATTCACTCAGCCCATAACGAATAAATAATATTTCTGAAAGTATTTTCCTGGTGCTAAATCTACTGCACAGAACCAAGGTGAATTTAGCAGTTCATTAAAGAAATCTTTGCAACAGAAAACAAAGATACCTTTGCAAGTCTTCTACAATCAGATCCAATATAGTCCTCATGATGAGAAGAGCAGTAGGTGAAGCCAAGTCACACAGCTGGACACAAATACGTCTCAACATGTGCTGAATAGGCTGGCAGGACGAGCCGGAGAAGGATCGCACGATCTCCTGTATCAGCTTGGCCTGCACGTGGAGGTGCATACTCCACAGCTTCCTGGTGTTCAGTGCCACTGCAATGTCATGTGCTTCAATTACCTGCAGGAACAGAAGGACGGGAGGGTTTTCCTTTCAACTGTTATCATAAAACCCGAATTCTGCCACAAGATATTAACAAAGACCTAGTGCTGTCCTCATCAAAACCATGGAATGCCATTTTCGTTATTCAAACCAAATGATAGGGTGCAGTTCTGGCAAATTAGGTATTCCTTCAGGAGCATTATGCTCTTATCTTACAGATCACAAATTGAAGACAAAAGAAAAGAGAGCCCATTTAATACACAAAGAGTTTGGCATTCAGGGTTAAATTCAAACACTTCATAAACAATCATTTAAATAACAGAATGGGAGTCTAGATAATCTCCCAAGGAGTGAAAGAATAACATGACTGCTAATTTAAGAAAAATGCTCCAACTAACACCAATTTTGTTTCTGCCAAAAAGACCAATCTACAAAGAATCTACATGAACACAAACTTTATAACTGTAACTCATCCTTTTTTTGTACACAACTATGAAAATGGTCTAAGGTTATACATACAAAAATTCTTTAAAAACTAAGTTATACCTGAGTAGTCTGCATGGGCAGTGGAAGAGGCAGCAATTCTGAAAGCAGTATAAGTCCAGAGAAAAAGCCTTCAGGAATTCTCAAAATTGAAGAGAGAACTTCCTTCAGCATTAAGGACCAAGTATTGTTCGCCAAAGTTTCTTCAGAAATGGTAAGTTTTTCATTAACACCTTGAGTAAAAGTCAGTAAGATATCAACAATGTCATTCTGAATCTTTTGCTCATCGCTATCTAAGCGGCCTGAGAGAGGAATGGAGCAGAGGAGCATGTGTAAAGAAACAAGCGCTGCTGGAACACGCATGTCTTTGAATTCAAAAGATCCACCCCTCAGCAGTTCTGTTAGCATTGTTTTAAGGAGAGTGAGGGTACAGCGGGCCATAGAAATAGTAGTAACCCTGTGGAGTGTGGTGCCCATGTTGACGTGGAGTCGCCAAGGCTGAATAAGTATGCTGTTCAGCTTCTGTAGCACCCGGATAAAGGTGTCCATTCCCTCGGAAGAAAAGAGCTGAATAACTGCAAGATTCCATTTAAGGTCCTTCTGTTGACCTGTACAGAAAACAAATAACATTTCCATATGTCTAATTTCTCCTGGGCAACCACAGTTACACTTAACGCACGTTTAAGTAGAAAACTCAAAAAAACTACAGTTTGTACTTTAACCGGTACATCTGTTAACCATTACCTTCTACCAGAGGCGGTGGACATGCAATATGACAAAGAACACGAAGTGCAGTAGGAAGACCAACTCCATCTGGGGTCATCAAACTGTCGATATTCTTTTAGGGAAAAAATTTATAAAAAAAAAAAAAAAGAAATAAACTATATTACAAGGAAGGACTTTACGAGTACATCACTAGCTTAGTATTCAAATTCATTATTTAGTAACTGTAAGTATGGCACAAAATTTAAGTGCAATTATCCTGCTTTTTGGAAAGCAGTCACAAATACGGTAGAAGCAAAAAGAGGAGGGTCAACATTTGCATTGTGGTTTTATGAGAAGCAAAAAGATTTAAATAATTGGATCTTTGCATCATATATTTGATTAGATTTTGTTTCAATTAATGTAACAGTGCAAGATCTGGCCTAGATCAGAAGTTTTAATAAAAACATCTGTTTTGGATAACTGTATACATTTTAATACATATCTAGGATAAAATATCAAATTACAAAAGTACAAGCTTATAGGGCACAACTAAAAGATAGCATCTTATCTGTATTTTACTAACCTGTTTGATATATTCAATAAGATTTGGAATACAATTTATTTCAAATCTAAGATTTTTCAAAGGTTCAAGCCACTTGCTGAGCTCTGAGGGGGAAAAAGAGACTTAAATCAGTGAACACAAAACCTTTTTCAATCAAAATGTATGTCATTTACACAATAGGTACTAAGGTCAAGTGTGAAATTTGTGACACATAGAGTGCAGCTGTAGCCAGCTAAAAAGCATAAAAAAAATAGGACTTCAGAACAGGCAATACATCTCATGTCCGCAGACAAAATTACTCAGGTCAACCCGAACACTCAATTAATTTTCAACTCATTAACTCTATGACTGATTTCATTATTTAGTTTAGTAAACTAGCTCCATTTCTTATGAAACTGTCTGATGATCGGGTGAGGAGCAAAGAAATAAAAGCATGGCAGAGAAGAGAATTAAACTAAAACTTCGAAGCATTCTGATTTCTTTCAGTGCATTTAAGTTTTGGAATAAATTATTGTTATGTCTCCATGTGTCAAGTAGGCAGAGCAGAGCACAACTCCAGATATCGGTTTCAATGGTCGTGCAACAAAATAATCCCCAGCAGGATTTTTCCAAGTGACCCAGGACTGATCAGTGAGTCAACACAAGCCAAGAACACATCAAGATACAGCCTGGAGGTACCAAAAGATTTAGTAACAGGGTAACATGGACTATTCCATGCCAGTTGGTCTTGGTGACAGAAAACAGTCCCAGGATTATTTATTAGTTAAGATCCTACAGGACTACATCCCTGTCCTGGTTCTGGCTGGCATAGAATTCTTTTTTTCTTCTTAGTAGCTGATGCAGTGCTGTGTTTTGGATTCAGCATGAGAATATTGCTGATAACACACTAATGTTTTGGATGTTGCTAAGTAGTGCTTACCCTAGGTCAAGGACTTTCCAGTGCCTCATGCTCTACCAGCGAGGATCTGCTCAAGAAGCTGGGTGGGAGCACAGATGACCCAAACTGGCCAAACGGATATTCCATACCACAGGATGTTATGTTCAGTATGAAAACTGGAGGCAGTTGGCTGGATGGGGCCAACCACTGCTTGGGGACAGGCTGGGCATTGTTCAGCAGGTGGTGAGCAACTGCATTGTGCATCACTTGTTTACTTGGGTTTTATCTCTTTCTCTCCTTTTTATTACAATTATTATTATTGTTATCATTAGTATTATTATTATATTTAACTTTATTTCAATTATTAAACTGTTCTTGCCTCAACCCATGAGTTTTATTGTTTTTCCCCAATTCTCCCCACTATTCCACTGGGGGAAGATGAGGGAGTGAGCAAATGGCTGTGTGGTATTTAGCTGGCAGTGGGGGTTAAACCACAGCAATCGCAACAGTGAACAACAAAAATAAGAGTCACTTCACTGACTAGTTAGTCCACTTTTACTCTCCTATTTTCAACACAGAAATAATTTCAAACTTCCTGTAATTATACAAAATTCATGGTAGTTAGTATTGCTTGAGAAATAATTTAACTATAAATGATTTCCTATTTAACTCTCATTAACAGAAAAAAATTACACGTTATCTCAGTGACTCAACTAATCAGATGTAGCTGGAGAAGGAATTTCATTATCCAACCCAGACGACTGTAAAGCACCAATTATCCACACATAAAAGGTTTCTTCTATACATTCAAACAATTCAGTTGATAATGACACACACTGTACCTTGCAATTTAGTGTTATTTTCGTCGGCTTTACAAAGCTTCAGCAAAGGCCCTGAGTGCTGTTCCAGCATTTGGACATCACTGGAAGACTGTACCACCAGCAAAACAAGGATGCAGGCATAATTATAAGCAACTGACTTCTTAGACTTTGAGTCTCTGGAACAACAATAAGGATTTTCTTTAGATCTCAGCTAATACAACTGGCTATCAGTTAGATTTGCATTATTTGACTCCTCAAAATCTACCTACAGAACTTTTACCTTCACCAAGGATTGCCCATATACTCATCAACAAAAAGCCCCAAAAAAGTTGTCACCTATGCTTTTTGATAAGTGAACACTTTCTTGAACATTGGCTTCATACTTATTTCAGCATCAACAAAAAAGGTGAGTCAAGTGGCACACAAATATTTTCCATAACTTTGTCCGTTCTACAAATCTCATTTTAAGTGCACTGCTATCTAAAGTAGTACAACTGCCAGTCCAAACAGTGACTGTATTTACACCTAAAAGAACTCAACCTCAGAGAACTGTACAATGTTCAGTTTCTGAGTCAAATCCTTTGCTTGTTTCACAGTCAACATTTTATGCTTGAATGAAAACTACCTACCTACTGACTTTTTTCATATAACCAAAAATCTGTTCTACATATATTACAACTACTTGGATGATCTACACAGATTTTGGTTATTAATTATTTGATTACAAATGACAGACCTGATTTTCTATTACATTCTTGTACTTAGATATTGTTTTGTTTTTAAAAACATCATCATGAAAAATATTTTAGATTTACTGAATTACTTAAAAAACATAGATACTTTTAAAATGAGAAACCTAAAGGAAATACATAAATGCATAAATTACCCTAAAGCTTCTTTGGAATAGTACTCCATTAAAGTAATAAGACTTTGGAGATTTTTTTCCAGACTGAATACGTGAGCCACAGCAGATCTTCCTACAGGGTTAAAAGTGATCAAGTAAAGGTTGTGAAGTGTTCCCAGCAGATCTGAATGGTCGGTCTCCTCGCTGGTTGTGCACCGCTGGAAGTGGCAGAACAGTTCTGAAATGCACTGTAACGTCTGTGTTGAATGCAGGAGCCACAGGGCAAAAGGATCCTCGTTGCCACCATCTGACTGGAGACCTTCCTCTTGTTCTGGATCAGAAAACTGACAAAGTGCTCTAACCAGTAAGTTTGTTGCTTCATGCTCAGAAATAAAGAAATGAAGACCCTTCTGTGACTGCGCCAGGAAACGCAATATATCTCGTATAGCTTGAAGCACACCTGGATGTGCACCTGTCACTGGAAGAGACAGTAGCAAAGTAATGCATTCCAAGAAATGGTGACTATGAAGATACCTGGAAAAAAACCAAACACAAACAAAACCCAGGAAAATAATCAGTATTGCAATCATCTGTCAACATTGCACAAAAACATTACATAAAATTACATGCCTCCTAGCTTCAGTACTTACTGCTCTGTGGACTTTGAGATATAATAATTAATTACGAAGTAGTACAAAATGTCAACCTTATAAAACATAGTTGCTATCTATAATACTTGAAAGAAATAAACCCCAAACAAAAAACCCTGAACCTTTTCTGCATACATTTGCTGCATCTGAATTGCCATCGATGCCACATTAAGTGTTTTAAATGTGCAAAGAAATCAATTATTATAGCATACATGAGACAATTTCTGAAGATTCTTTGCCTCGATACATTCAGGTACAACCTACACCTCTACTATCAAAGAAACCTGCTAGCATTTAAGAGAAACACTTTCTAGACAGAAACATGCTAACAAGGAAATAACTCGTGGGATCGTGAAGGCAGGCAGGCCTCAACTCCTCTGGCTGTGCTGTGAAACAGGGAGCGACACTGACACAACTGCATGACTTCCAACTGAGGCTGACTTGTATCTCGCCACCTCGACGTGCAGGCAGGGATTCCCCACCCGTTTCATCCATACACACAGACATGTTCCTAGACAAAGGGAAAACACTCTAGGTCTATAACTATTTTCAAATGGGACAGCAGCTAGCACAGTTGGGCAGCCATCTGTGAAGGCGACTCAAGTACAAACACAGCACCAGTAAGAAGGAGAGGTTAAATTCTTGTTATATGCAAGCTAGGTTGATTGAAAGACAATGAAATAATGGGTACATTAACTTATCAAACTCTCTCAGACGTTATATGCACAATCCAGAATCCTCCAATGAAGAACAAAGTGAAATATCTAGAAAAGTGTTAGTCAACCAATTCACCCTTGAAACGTATCTCTACAAAGCTGAAAGAAATACAGTCTAGGAAATGAATTTGCCACTGCCATACCTAAACAGGACAGGGTAAGGATCATCCC
The DNA here is from genome assembly GCA_035584735.1 of Pseudotriccus pelzelni. Lineage (NCBI taxonomy): Eukaryota > Metazoa > Chordata > Aves > Passeriformes > Tyrannidae > Pseudotriccus > Pseudotriccus pelzelni. The sequence continues at coordinate 22,081,940 of JAWMRA010000130.1, read as the reverse complement.
TTTCTGGAGGGCCTGTAATGCGTGCCATAGTTGGGAAAGATTTCACAGGTGGCTGAATCATTGTATGAGGAGCAGTTTCCATCAAATGGAAGATCTCTTCAAGAAGACTAACAAGTTTTTCCATCTCTCCTTCGCTTATATTAGAGGACTCCAAAAGATGATCCATGTCCATAGGAGCCTCCACATCATTTTCATATTCTTGGTTGGTTCTTTCAAGTCCTGCCAAGTCCTGGTCCTGCTCTGGCTCTGTGTGATTAGGAAGAGGAGGTGTGTTCTCTGCTAACTGATCAACCACCTTTTTAGTGTCTGACAGAATCTCGTAGAAGTGACATTTCTGGAGAATCGCAGAACCAGCTGTAACCACTCGCACAGTCTGATCTAACAGTATGAGTTCCAGGAGCTTCTGATAACCACTTTTTTCATGTACATCGACGCCACCTCTTAGAAACATTTCCATTCCCTCGGTCATACTAATGACACTGTCCAAAGCTTTAAAAGCGTTCAGTTTAAGGGAGGATGATACATGATCTGCAAACAACAGTTCAAACAACACATTAATAACTCCTGCCTGCAAGAGTGCTGTTATTCCTTGAGTCCCACATTCTCCTAACGATGATACCAGTTTTGTCCCAGCTTTGAGTTGTCGAACATTCAAAGCAATGGGCTGTTTGAGAGCCACCTGAAGGTTTAAAGCTTGCAGGGTCCAGTCTACTAGCTGGGTAATATAGTCTTGCTTTGTGTCTTTCACCAGCAGGTAGCTCAGTCCTTTTACTATTAAACTCGGAATTTCTTCTAATGCAGTGACCCACTTTGCACCCCTTTCCTCTTGATATAATTCCAACAGTTCAGTTAATTTAACTGAGGCTTCCACTGCCCCTGAATTTTCTTTTTCTGGGCCTTGGTCCTTTATTTTACCAACTTCATTTTCAAATACAGTCTTGTAAGGGCAGCTGAAGTATAAAAGAGGTCCAAGCTCCTTTTCAAAAGGTTCATATGTCACAGGAGGCACAGATGCCAAATCCTCAGGAGTATATTCAATATCAAAGCTTGGATATTTAAATGTTTCACGTTCCAGATCAGCAATTCCATCTTCATCACTTGAAATCTGCTCATAGCCATCATCTCCTAAAAAGAAAAATACTCAGTTAAGAATAAGCGTGTTTATAACTGTAAAAATATTTTCAAAGTAATAACTTATTTAATACAAATATTACTGGCTAGAGAACAATCATACACTTACATACAAAAAGCCTTCTCTCTCCAGATATAAGTGAAAGCCTCAGCTGATAGGGTTTTTTAATGTAATTATGGACACTTTTAAAAGAACGTATAAAGCAAAAAGTATAACTTTACTAAAAGAACATTTCCAATTTTCTTCCTGTGATTGCATCTATCATAAAACTTCTAACCTGAAATTTTGCACAGGCATGGGCAGTAATTTTAAGTAATACAGGAAGATGACAACTGACTATTACATAACTTTGTGGTTTTTTTTAAATTAAGAAATAAATTCTTTCATCACTTTCCTACATTTTTAAACAAAACATAACACAACTGAATGTTCACTCTCACTTATACAAGTTGTATTCATTTTCTTCTATTTACAGAAAGGAACAGGAAGTTTTACTATAAAGGAGTAAATATTCATTCTCAAGAGATGTCAGAACCATAAAATAAGGCAGACAACGGTACAACAACGAAGGGAACCATATCCAGTTCTCTCTGCACCTAGTCATTGTAATGGTAGTGCCATCAAAATCTGATAAACCTCTTTTTTCTTTAACTCTTTACAACTTCACTTACCTTCACCTTCTTCCTCCTCTTCACCCTCTTCTTCATCTTCATCTTCATCCTCTTCCTCTTCTTCCTCATCAGCAATACTCTCTACTGTATGACCATCATCATCATCATCCTCCTCCTCATCCTCCTCCTCTTCAACATCCACATCATCATCATCATCATCATCATCATCATCATCTTCCCCATCTTCTGGCTGATCTTCCTCCACTTCTCCATCATCAGAGTACTGGCTTTCTTGATGAATGGATGTTCGATCAGGAGAAATGGGCTCAAAGTAATCCTCCCTATGGTCCACATCATCTTCTTTTTCCCCAACCACTAAAAACATATACAATTTCAGAAATAAGTGTACTTCTCTGAAATCTAACGATAAAGAACCTTTGAGATCATCAAGTCCAACCAATTAATCCAGCACTGCCAAGCCCACAACTAAACCATGTCCCTAATTGCCACATCTATACCTTCGGGGGTCATGACAGAACCACCTCCCTGAGCAGCTTGTTCCAATCCTTGAGCACCCTTTCAGTAAAGAAATTTTTGCCAATATCCAAGCTAAACTTGCCCTGGCACAACTTGAGGCCATTTCCTCTGCTCCTGTTATTTGGGAGGAGACTGAATCTCACCTGGCTACAACCTCCTTTCAGGTAGTTTAGTGAACGATGAGGTCTCTCCTGAGCCTCCTCCTCTCTCCAGGCTAAAGAACCCCAGCTCCCTCAACTACTCCTCAATAACAACTGTGCTCCAAAGCCTTCACAAGGCCCCGTGGGCAGATCCCATCTGGCCCCACACCCCTGGTTGACCATTCCCTCCTCTAAGTAGTGATGTGCAGCAAACAGAACAGTCTGGTTTCACTCTACCTGACACTGGCATAGGTTCATCCTCATCATCATCAGGAGGAGGAGGGCCTGGAGGTGTCCTTGGTCCCCTTGGTTGTGGTCTTGGAGGACTGCCATTGAACTGGTCTTCTTTCTCTCCATCAACTGTATTTATTGTAAAAATAAAAAAACTTGCATTTAATGGAATCACAGGAATGGAAGCAGAAAATTTTTTGGTTTAGTGCTGCTTTTGACAAGGGAACACCTTCATTGCCCAGCTCTTACTTAATCTTTATTCTGCATCTGCAGTAGGTGAGGCAACTTTCTGAAATCACTTATTCAACACTACTGATTTCTTTTAATATGCTACTGATTTAAAACTTTCATGGGTAACTGCCACTTTTGGCTTTGACACTGGCCATATTGTAACTCAACTAATATCTGAGTTGCTTTTAAAAAAAATTTACATTTCACTCAACTGGCTTTTACAGTTTACAACTGGTTTTACTATACAGAGCATTCAAATTTTGCAGTCTAATACTCGTACTTTGAACAAGATAGTTCTAATTTTAAATCTAACACCACAATTGAAGCCGAAACTTGATCATGGATTCGATTCATGGCCATTCTAAAACCAATGCCAAGCAAACACTCTTCTGTAATGTACTTTACAAAGTCAAAAACGGAAAGCTAATCGTGACTGTTAAACTTCCTTGTTATGATTTTAATACTATTCTAATAACTTTTTTGATATTTCAGTCATCTATATTTTAATGAGTTCACAGAAATTAATGTGCATTTTGACCATTGAAAGTGATTAGTAACCCACTCTCAAAATGCACTGGATGGTAATATACTTAAAACCACTCAACGTAAATCTAAAAGAAAATACAAAACTAAGAGACAAGGGCAAAAATGAAAGCCAGTGAAATCTAAAATGTGAAAGAATTGGGGTTTTGTTTTTCAGATGGGATACTACAACAACATTGATTTAAGAAAAAAAAAAGTCTCTGTGCTCTCACAAGGCTCACCATGCTTTGGATTTCTTTTCAAACCAGGCTGTTGCTGCGGAGGCGGTGGCGGAGGTGGGGGTGGAGGGGGCGACTCTCTCTCATGACTTATTACCCTGTCGACTGAGCCGTATATTGCCAAAGTCAGGCAGTTGTACCACCCCCTCAAAACCAATCCATCTGTGTTAACCTGTTGGGAGTTTTTTAAAAAACAAAGGAAAAAAAAACAAAACAAAACAAAACAAAAAAAGGGAAAAAAAAAGGCACTTAAAAGACAACTTCAGAAAAGTTACCTTAATATCACTGTATCAATATATGCATAAAAGCCAGGAGGAAAACCAAACATTAAAATACCTCTTTACCCCACATTTTGAAAACTGAGCAAACTTTAAATACATCAACATTGCAACAAATAATCTCTCTCTATAAGCATTAAATTCCTTGCAATATACCTACTGCCTAGATAGATCCCTAATCTACTATAGCCTATTAATGAAAACAAACAAACAAAAACAACAACAACAAACCACCAAGAAGACTCTAAAGCAAGGAGTAGTATCTAACTACAGGCAGGTGTCAGAATATGGTTTTAAACAATAAATGTCTTACACAGTGCTGATACACCACATGTGGCATTATTTATACCTAAATGACAGATATGTAGGAAAAGAAGAGGAAGTCCAAATCATATTGCATTACCTTTGCATTGGGTCTGAAAATAATTGAAGTGTTTTCATCATATTCAAGGCTAATAAATAAAATATACAAAGTCATTTTTTTCATTAATATAAAGCATGCTTACAGAAATAAAACATTGCAGTACTAAACACATAAAACAGTAATAAAAAACTGAGTGAATATACACAGATAAAAAACAAGAGCACAAAATCACTTATTTCTACAAAATTATTTTCATTAATATATATAAGTTTAAAAATAACAAAAACTTTTCTTATTTTAAGCTTGAAGCCCTGTCTTCCCACACAGATTGGAGGAAAAGGGTAAGTACACAAACTAATAAAATCCAAACCAAACATGAAAATCATGGGAGGTACAGGATTTTCTACCGTGCATCTTCTGCACTATAAAAATTCTCAGGAAGAAAAGGCAGACAATGAAGTCATGCACTAATCTTGAAAGAACTTACCTTCCCAGCCGATCAAAAACAGGGGCACTTGGCTTGCTGACGTTGTTGAAGAACAAGTCCAGTTGAAATGAATGTGGGGATGTCTCTCTAAGAAACAGAAAAAAAGTAAAAACTAGATTAGTCGAGCTCCTTATCAGAGTAAGCAGGACTAACAAGGGAAAAAAAACCCCAAAATTATACTGTTTAAGTAATTCCCAAAAATACTTACAAGTTCAGCAAACACATAAATGCATTTTACATTTTCATGTAGAAGGGTCTATCAAGATACAAAAGTTTAAGATAACAGGAAGGTGTTCCTTACTCAGGTGCCCAGTGTCTTTCACTCACCCATAAGCCCTGTTGTCAGGCAAACTTGTGTGAGCTCTCACTCCTGGAGGAATGACACGGACTTCATTTATGTAAACCACGCATGGAAAACGAACTACGTCTATATTGGTACTTTGCTACAAAACAAAGAACAAATGAAGTCTGAGAAAGGTAAAACGAAAACATAACGTAGCCATAGTCTTTACTAAAGGAACTAGGGTTGCAATCTTAATAAAACAATTCTGTAAAATTATAAACACTCTTAGACAGAAAAATGGCGGTTTGTACTTAATCTTCTTTTCATGTATTTAACAGTATTTTTATAGGAAGTGTTACTGTTTCATTTACATAGTACACACTGTTCAAAAGATTCTTGAGAATAAAGGTAGTGTAACAGGTTGATTTTTTTCAGACAGAAGGTACAAGTGGTTTAACTTTAAACCACTAAATTTAGCATTTCAAATGTAAAACTAGAAATTATGATACTGTAAATCTGTTTCACTAGATCTGTACAAAAATTCCATCTGATGTTTACTTCTCCAATTTTGAAACATCTGAAAACCTTTTGTAAACAACATTTTTACTTCCCACACAGAAATAGCAAGTACAAAGAATTCTTATGCAATCCAAAAAGATGTTTGAGCAAACTAAGAAGTAAACATAAAGTCACAGTGACCTCCCATGTAGCAGCTACCAACTAATTAATGCTGGAAGTCTTCTCTTACTAAATTATCTGTATTAGGTCTTATTCTATTGAGCCATCATCTCTACCACACATGAGCCCACAAAACAGTACACACACATCAATTATTTGACCAAGTATTTACCAACAAAACTAATCAATGAACATTTAAAACATGAAAACTGCAGTCAGTATTTCTATAACTTTCACCACAACCAGAAAGCAAATCAGAAACCAGCAGAAAGCAAGAAGGTACTAAGATTTTTAGAAAGTTAATAAGCAATGAAATAGACACAAGTAAAGTTTTTAAAAGCTTTTAATATGTGCTTTTGGGGATATATTGCTGCCATCTAATAAGAAAAATCTATGCACACATTTTTTAGCCCACAAATACAACAGCTTGGCCTAAGGGCTGACATTAAAGCTGGCTGCTGGAACTGAAGGAATCCTGCTAGGACGGGGAGCACAGATCCACTAATAGGAATCAGGCAAGTGCAGCCTGCAAGGAGCAAGGGTGGCAGGTGCCCATGACTTTGCCTCTAAAACAGGTCTGTGTGTCCTGAGGGAGACTCAGATTTCTGGAGGAAGGGCTGCTGCTGGGGAGGCTTTTGTCCCCAGGAGCACTGCTCAAAATAAAGACAAATTCCTCCTTAAATGATAAGGGATTATGCCCTGACGGCCACGCACCCATCATCGAGATGGCAAGTGAATCCAATCTGCTGTCTCTAAAAAGCATTTTAAAAAAACAAACCTACATCAGAACTGCTCAACACTAGTAAACTGAATAACTTAGCCAAGTAACTAATTTTATTCAAAATCACAGCAGTGGTTTTCAAGAAGTACAACTTCCAAGGCAAGGCTCATGATCTGCTTAGCTGAAGAATTAGCATAACATAAAGAAGGCTTTTCAGGAAAACATAAAATACATTTTGTATTTTTCTTTAATAAAAACTTAGTATGATTCAGGTTTAGAAAATGTCACTGGCAGGAATGAAAGTGCCAGAAAACCTTGTACGTGATTAAAAACATTCAACAAGCAAACATACTGTCCTGGAGGGGAACAGGAGTGGCTACTGTTTCCTACCCAAGGCAACAGCAGTGGCAAATATTTTCTGCCTAACATTGTCTGAAATAGTAGAACTAAAAATACATTTGGACCTAGATAATCCCAACAGCTAGAAAAGGCTCCAGAATAGCTTTTTAATTGCTTTTGGCTGCAGCATCAGCTCAAAATACTAAATTTTCTTCCCCTAATGCCTGTCTGCGAACACAGTCAAGATATTCTATGACTCTGCAACATCTCTGCCACGTTACACTACACAGTCATTTTCTCCCAGTGGCCCCTTTCTTCCTCCCTGCACAGCACAGCAGGCTGAGCCCTGGGCAAACCTGCTGCAAGATCAGCAGTTTCAAGGATGCTCAGGATCCCAATGGCCTCGAAGTGGAATATTTGCGCAATCTCCCACTGCCAAAAAAGCCTCGAAATACTCATTTGTGCGTGATGCACGTGGACTGCATAAATCCAAGGGAATATCTCACAAACACACAAACACATTTTCCCATCATCAGCTATAAAAGAGCATCAGAAACCTCACAAGTGGCCGGGTACAACCCTCTACCAGGCTATCGGCTTATCGCTTTCTTCCAAGCACATTTATCCTTTGTTCCCCGCTCGCCTCTGTTCTCCGCCACTTTTAAACCTTCGCTCCCTTCCCATCACCCTCCGCCCCGGCCGGCGGTACCTCGGGCTGCCCGGACAGCGGCTCGAACAAGGCTTCGGGCCGGGCCAGGCGAGGCGGCGGCGGCCCCTCAGCGACCCCTGCCCTGGGGCTGCTCCTGCCCGGACGCCGCCGGGGCCCGCCCTCGGCGGGGGTTCCGCAGCCGGGGGAGGCTCCGGCGCGGGCAGCAGCCGGGGAGAAGGGAGAGAGGGCGAGGGGAGCGAGGACCCCGCGCCCCGTTTTACCTCCGCGCTCTGGTGCTTGAACGTGTCCAGAAACAGCAGCTCCGTGGCGGCCTCCGCCGCCATCTTGGCCGCCCTCACGGGCCCCCCCTCCCCGCGCCAACGCCAATCGGCGCCCGCGGTGGGCGGGGACAAGGGGCAGGTGGCCAATGGCAGCCCGCGGGAGGAGGAGCGAAGGGCGAGGGGGCCAATGGGAGGCGGCGCCGGCCGGGCCGGGCCGGGGGGGGCGGAACTTCAACGGCAGAGCCGTCAGCTGCTCGGGGGCGGGGCCAGGTGATGTCACGAGGGGACGGGGCGTGGCCTGTGAGGGGGCGTGTCCTGGGCGGGACCGGGGAGGGGGGCGGGGACGAGGCACCAGTGGGGCCCAGTACGGACCAGTATGGGCCAGTACGGGCCAGTGAAGGCCAGTATGGGCCAGCACCCATCCCCGCGCCCCCAGCGCCCCCAGCCCCAGAATAACCAGTGCTCCTCCAGTCCCAGTGTCCCCAGTCCCAGTACAACCACTGTCCCCAGTGCCCTCAGCCCCGTATCTCCATCTCCAGTACAACCAGCGCCCCCAGCTCTCCCAGCCCAGGCTGAGGGGCTGCTGGGGACCCCAGAGTGCCACCCCAGGGACCCCCACTCCAGGGTGCTGTGAGGAGACCCCTCATGGACCACCATTGCCACCACAACCACAGCACACCCCCATACTGGTTTTACTGGTTTTACTGGTCATTCCAGGCCGAGCTGCTGGTCCCGCAGAGCCCCCACCCCAGGGTGCCACCCCAGCGACTCCCACCCTTGTGTGCCCAGCGCCCAGGGCCCCCCATCCCAGGGTGCTGTGACAGGGACCTCCCACCCCAGAGACCCCCAAGGGTGCCACCCCAGGGTTCTCAGGGTGTTCTTTCAGGGACCCCCCCACCCCAGGACTCCCAGGATGCCACACCGGGGACCCCCACTCCAAGGCGCCACCCGAGGGTGCTGTGACAAGGACCTCCCACCCCCGGGACCCTCTGGGTGTTGTTCCAGGGACTCCAACCCCACGTTGCCAACCGAGGGACCCCCAGGATGCCCCCCCAGAGCCCCCACCCCACGGGCTGTCACCACGGGGTGCTCTGACAAGGACTCCGCACCACAGGGACCCTCAGGGTGCCACCCCAGGGACCCCCACCCCAGTGTGACCAGTGCCCAGGGACTCCCAGGGTGCCACCACAGGGACCCCCATCCCGGGGTGCTGTGATGAGACCCCTCACCCGACACCAGCGCCCCCCGGCGCCGCCATCCCCAGCCACCCCGGGGCCCTGCACCGGTTCCACTGGTGTCACTGGTCCCCCAGGCTGAGCCGCTGGTCCCGCAGCGCCCGCAGCAGCGCCAGGCTGGTGGCCCCCCGCAGCCAGGGGAGCCCCGCCGGGGGCACCGCGTCGCCCAGGACCAGCAGCCCCGCGGCCAGCACAGCGGGGGCGTTGCCGGTGAGCGCGGCCAGCGCCAGCACCGAGCCCGCCGTGAGCACCAGCACCCCACGGGCGGCCAGGCCGCGGCCCTCGGGCGCCAGGCCCGCCGCCACCGGCGCCACCGCCGTCACCGTCCCCAGCAGCAGGTTGGCCGTGGCGCGGTCCCCGCTCAGCCGGTGGAAGCCGAAGGCCACCAGGGGCTGGGCCAGCACGGCAGACACCCACGAGCCGGGCAGCGGGTCGGGCACGGAGGGGTCCCCGCGGGGCCACGCGGCGCCCAGGGCGTCGCTGGCGGCACCCAGGGCCTGCAGCAGGAACCCGGCGGAGGGGCCGGCTGTCACCTAGGGGGGGGACAACAGGGGACATGGCATCGGGGGGGGTGACATGGGGTGGGATGGGGGACATGGGATGGCACGGGTGACATGAGACCAGCTTGGTGATATAGGACTGGCTGGGTGGCATGGGATGGCATGGGATGGCATGGGATGGTATGGAATGGGATGGGTGACATGGGACTGGCTGGGTGACAAGGTCCCTCCCCAGTGCCAGGGCCCTGTCCTGGTGTGGGTGCCAGGGTGCCCCCCAACCCCATCCCCTGGTGTCCCCCCCCATGTACCACTGTCCCTTTGGCCCCCGATGTCCCGGGGTGCCCCTAGTCCCCTTTGCACCCCTGGTGACCCTCAATGTCCCCCCAATCACCCCTGTCC
>JAWMRA010000130.1:22031531-22071983 GCA_035584735.1 Pseudotriccus pelzelni | reverse complement strand
GCTATATTAAAGCAAAGTTTATAAAAACTACAGAACGCAATATAAATTGCTCGTATTTTCATCATGTTCCTTCCACATTCAGGCTTTCAGGTTGCATAGAAATTGGCTGGGTTATTTTGTTATCAAGAACATAAATGCTTTTATTGGAACCAGGATTTCATCCAGGATATTTCATGTGTAATGAAATTAAAGAGGTAGTTTAGAAAAACAACAATTATACAGGAAATATATGCAAAAATATTCTTACAAATGCTATTCTCACAAATGTTTAAAATAATATGGCCACAAAATTACTAGAGAGCTCCAGATTTTGGTACTTTCATTGTCCAGCTTCATAACAAGGTTAAGTAACACTGGTCCTTGAAATAACTACACTCCTACTCAGCATTCTCATTTTCAAACACCACACAAAGCACTTTAGGAATAAAAAAATGTCCTGAGCTTGTGTCTGAGTAAGGGAAGACAAGATCAAGTACTTCTGTGTATACCTGGCTTGAAGAGGGCATGTCTGGGTTGGATCGGCTACCAGGCAATAGCTCTTCACGCTAGGCCAATGAAAATAAATACTTAAATTAAAATAGAAAGACTACTACTGCTATGCTTAGAAAGAGATGTACAGACATGAAAAGAATAATTCCACTTACAGGTAACTAAATATTAATTCATCTTCATGGGATTTCTCTGTGTCTTCCAAATACAAAGTTACAAGACATTATAAATGGGATATGATCTTCACATAAGATGCTCTGGGTGATGTTTTTTCTACCTGGGCATAGCATGTGCCAATTTCTGTCTGAGATTAACGTCAAAATATCAAATTGTAACACTTCTCCCAAGACACTAATTTTCTTTCCATTTTTTATTCTGATTTCCCCCCAATATTAGACACACTGATATTCCCTGCATTTGGATAGATAAAATTGTCTACCATTCAGAAATAAAGAAAATTCACTACTGAATTTGCTTGAGTCCAAGGGTACAGCCATAAATGACTGGTTTTTTGTGTCCTCATTAAGAGGTAAATGCATAGACAACCCAGCTAACTGGCTAAAATATGAAAGTGAAACTCTCTATACATACTGTCTCCAACTATACAAAGTGTGGTTTGTAGAAGCAGGGAAATGATGCCTTCAAATCATGAAAATTCTTAACAAGAGAAGAGACAAGACATAAACAAAAACATCTGAGCAGCAATACTGGACAGAGGGGGCAGGTTCAACTTTCAGGGGACTTGACAGGCATGAAATTTTGACTAATGTTTGTACAAAGGGACTTTTGTTCTTCCTCTGTCTCTTGCCCATCTCATCTTAAACAGGAGTTGATTCTTGAAAGTCTCGACTCAACTAGGGAAAGGAAAACTCAGTGAGTACCCAAGTACTAAAGAGTCTTTCTTTTCCTACATACTTCCAAAATACAATTTTGGAAGAAAGAAAGCATAGCTTGAAGCTTTAAAGACAGATCAGGCAACCAAACAAATCTTCAGATGTCTTCCTAGCTGGGAAAGCTGACTAAAGTCAAACTTGTGTGCAATTTGTCATGGTCTACTTAGCCAGTGCACAACCTTTGTAAGACACTCCCTACTCAACTGCTTCACTTTAGTTAAGATCACATCTGTGATAACAATCTAGAGAAATTAGCACCTACTTCCTGTGACTTAAACACAGAATTGTAACACTTTATTTCTGAAGAAGAAAGGGTACACTACACACCAGTAGCAAAATGAGACCACATTTTGAAAATAGCTGCACTGCTACAACCTGTAATTAGTTTAGTTATGAATTTGCAAATATATTAGTGAAATCAGAGGGATTTTTAAAATTTTACCCCAATACTGTAGCTAAAACCACTTCCAGAGTAGAGATCGTATAAAGTTTATACAGTAAATACTACTTTTATTGATTTGCTTGCAGCAGTAATGGTGTTTGGAAACTTCCCAAATCAGATGCTGCTTGTGGCAGTAATGTCATTTCCTATTAACCAGACAATTCTAAAATATTTTACAGTAGCTTAAAACTACTACACAGATATCAACAAAAAACCAGCATAGAAATCTCAAAGGTATATTTGAAAAATGCTTCATAGCATTTTGTAATTGCAAGAATTTCTCAAAGTCAGAAAGGTGAGTTAGTTGTCCGGTTATTATTAAAAGCTCACAAGCTTCAGGTGTCTTTTTCCTTTGAAAGGTTCTTTTAAATAATCTTGACACCATTATCTCAGTAAGGACAGTTTTTAGTGTAGACTGTGCATGAAATCTAGTTCTACATTCTTTCTTCTAGTGCTTGACTTGCTACATATTTTGTCATAGGGTTTTGGTTGGATTCCTTTTAGAGCACAATTAACTCACTTTCTCTTAACCCATTAGTGTTTCTGAAGAAAATGGAAAAAGGCAACATAAAACTACTTTCTGTCATCATGTATCACACTAATTCTTCTAAAACTTCTGGACCTAGGGACTGGGCAAGCATAGGGGTTTCCTATAATGGGTTTTCCTATAAAGGGTTTCCTTTTCTCTTCTGGAATTTCCTGCTCCAGGCTGAGAAACCAAGGATAAAACGCAGACTCACACATATGTGGTTGAGTTTTGTTTTATTTGCGGTTCAAAAAGAAGGCAACAACTTGCAGCTGTTCTTCCATATATTCATTAATATATATTCATATGTTCTACAGCATTATTCACATAAATAAAGTTGATTATTTGCTTAAACACTCTATTAATTTAGAATCTGTATTTGCATAGTCTTTCCATGCTACTAAAGAGCTAATGTTCAACTCCAAGACACAATATATAATTGAATTGTCTGATACAAAATTCAGGAAAAGGACCTTGTAAAATCTTCTGATTTTATATATTTCAATAACTGAAGCTTTATTTCATCACGTTCCATGACAGAATCCTTTTTCTATGTTCTATTGAAAAAAATCTAGCTAAAATATAAACCTATTACTTGAAATATGGAAAAAAGCATACTTAGCAAATTTATTTGTTGTGTAACTTGGAGATCAAGATAAATTTGCATTAAATTCTGGTTCAAAGGAGTCAGCATGTTTATCTAGAGTCAATAGTACTTTCTTTTATCATTATTTTACCTTTTATCTCCAAATTCAATGGCATTCTATGCCATTTTGAGAATTAGGTAGGTCTTTTATAACAAATCAAGACAGTATCTTTCATGATATGATGAGGTTTTATTTTCATGGACTTCTCAAAAGATACTTTTCTCACTTTCAAAGTGTAAATTGACAAAAATATCTTTCCAGTTTGGAATTTTATGATGCTAAAATAATTTTTTATAAGAAAGCAATATCTCATTATAACAACAACTGACAAAAGCAGATGGGAAAAGTTCTTCAGAATTCATCCCTATCTAATTGATTTATTAAAATTTAAGTTACAAAAAATAAATACTGCTTTAGAAGCTTCATTATAAAATTAAATTTCACCAGTACTAAAATAATCATTCCAATGGAGACTTTGGCAACCACATATGACAGAATTTATTTAATTTCTTCTTTGTCGTGGGTTAAGTATCACTGTCCTTCTCCCAGGCTCAGTCAAATTAGCAATGCTTTGATTAGGTTCTAAAAGGAACAGCCACTGAATCTGCATGCGGATTCCTATACTCTAACTCCTCCAAGATCTGCAGAAATTCAATCCAAGATATGATCCACAATGCAGTTCCAGGTTTTGCAAACCCTCAAATACGTACATATGTTTACTTAGGTGAGAAAAACCACACACATGCTTCAGTGTTTGCCACATGAAATATTAGTTTGCATAATTCCCATTAGGCAATGCAGTACCTTTACTGATTAAATATGGTAGGTGATTACCTCAAAAGGATGATAATTTTAATAATGCAGTGTAGTACTACTTAACTTTTTAAAAATGAGTTCATCACTGGGACACGACCCAAGAATAGATAGAAAATGAGCTATTCACAACCAAAAGGAAAGAGAATATTAACAGAGAAAAACAGGAGAATGAGGAGCACTATGCAGACAGATTAATTTCAACATTTACTGAGCAATACTTTTATAAAAGATAATTACCTACATTATTTTAATTCTCACGAGGTCAAACTAATTCATGAAACGAGTTCTTGTTAGGCATTCACAAAAGTACCTAGGGTAGTTTTAAATCAAACAACCATTTTCTCCCAAATTTTAAAAGTTTTTCAGAATGGGAATTTAATTCTTCAATTAATATCCATAAGTTATTTTTAGTCCTATTTCAATATACATTTATCAAGACATATAACAAACCTTAGGAAATGAAAAGCTGATTTTAAAACACTTGAGAAAGAAATGCTAACTTTTTTCAGTTCTTTTTCACTGAGAAAAAGAGTCATCTTTGAATTCACCTGCTTTAATTCACAATGCTGGTATTGAGATGATTTTTGGTTTCAGAAGCAGGTGACTAAACAGAGGGGGTGAGAATTAGAACAATATATGCTGAAACTCACAAGAAAATAAAGATTTTAAATATCTGTCAAACAGCTGTCAGTTTCAGCCAACTTTTTGGTTGTTTGTGGGTTTTTTGTTTGTTTGTTTTGTTTGCTTTTATAAGGAACATATATCTTTCGAGACAGTAGTGCCCTGTTTTTCATTCTTGCTCTTTGAAACCATTTTTGTTTGCCTTCTTTCTCTGACTTGTTTGCAGCTTTTTTATTAGGCAAAATGTCAGAAAAGATTGATCCTTGTTCATCCTTGTAAGAGAGATGTCACAGCTTGCTTCGTCTTTGACTACTTGTTTATATAACAGATGAAAGAATATCAAGCAGTAAACCAGAAACCTACTATTGTGTTGAGAATCTTAACAGAAATGGACCAAAATGTTTTCACTGACAGTCAGCTGCATCACTGATTAGAAGAAAATATTCAGTATACCTGTGGTATGCAGTTAGAGGACCCATTGCAAGTTTGAAGATTGCAAGGGCTTCTGGATCTCTGTTACCTCAGCAGTGCTTCAGGTTCAGTTTAAGCTCTCCCAGAACCAGGCCATTCTATGCAAACCTATATCCCTCCAAGCAAGTAAGTAAAGAGACAAAATAGCTCAACCTCTTTCCCTGTTTCCAGGAGAAAATGTGCCCAGATCTCTGCTGATAGGAGGACATGTCCATACTGCTGGGAGGTAAGGAAGAGCAATATTTCTCTGGTTCTTTGTTCAATTGACAAGCTGTCTAAAAGGGGCTTAATCTGGTATTTGGGATGAAAACAGAGAATGACTTAAGATCTTCAGCACTTCTCTACATCCCTCTGCATACTTCAGGAATTATGAACAAAGAGAAACATTAGATCCCAGAGTTAACAACCACCAGGAGGATCCTGGCAGTATACACCTGCCACTTTATTGCTAAGTCAAAGCTAGGTGAGGGATGAATTTGGACTGCATGCTTACAGTCATGAAAATAGTCTTCAGACACAAACTGGACCTTTGCCCATTTTGTGGTAAAATGAGTGTTCACCACAGTGAGGAGTAATTCTGAGGAGTAAACACACAGTTCATATAAAACCAACAATTCAAATCACTTACAAGTCACCAAAATGCTCTTAAAGCACCAAAATGTGGTGTATGAGTACAGAATGCTATTTTAACAAAGAGGAAAAAGGTTCCTAAGTACTAGAAGCATTCATTTGATACTCAAATTTCCAAGCACTGCTGTGACTGAATTACAGAAAACGCCTGAATGAACACCTATATTCAGTCAGTGACTTGACAGACTGCTCTTCAGAGATTCCAAGTTACTCATTTATCCCTTTTTCCTATTCTTGTGAGGGTAACCTGGCTCTGAAGTGAAGTTCTGTAAGAAAGTCAGTGTTGACCCTGTCATGTGGTGCTATGAGGCCACCTTCTCTAAATGGTCCCTTATACATCAGAAGGTCTCCTTATCACAGTGCTCTCTCACCCACAAATAACAGAGAGAAAAGCAAATTGCCATCTTTCCTGAAGGTGAGAAAAGAAAGGAAACACTACTGACTTCATGAAGTCTGTTAATGACCTTCTACAGCAACCTTGACTATTAACATAGAGTGCCTTGGTACTGGAGTGCAAGCAGCCAAGTCCTCAAGCCTGTCTGATTTTGATGTGAATGCTCTGGTAGCTCTGACAGCTGAATGCCTTTCATCACAATTAATACTGGAAATATTTGGGTGACTGAACGCATCTTAGCTCTGTGATATTCAGCAATCCTCAGGAAATTATTTGCCTGTCACGGGACATCCAGCTGAGAGAGATCTGCAGGTTGACTGAAGGTTTTACCATCTTCATAGATCTCTAAAAACCTCCCAGACTTTTCTGTCTCACAAGGAGATTTAGACCTAACTGAAAGGTGACTTCTGTTGGTGTGGGGATATCTGCTGTTGACCGATACAGGACTGCCCTGACAACCTTATATGAAGTAAAAGGCTCATGCTGTGTGGTATAAGGTTGCCCACAGTCCCACATGCAGCAGCTTCAAAAATAACTTAACGGTGATTACTCCCTTCTTTAATTACTATAAGTGACAGTGACGTGTTGATGAACATAGTGAGACACCAGACACATAGGGAAAAGTAGTGATACATTTTCAATGCTGGTTTGATAAATCCTTATAAAACTCAGTGAGATATTATATTTTCTTTCATTCCCAAAGCTTCCTACTTGCAAAATGTAAAAAAGCCCAAATAGAAACAGAAGAATTAGAAATAGCACAATACATCACTGTCCATATTCTGTCAAACCCAGAGCACTTTTAACACATCAGAGCTAAAAGTGAGGGAATGAAATCCGCTCTTAACTCTTCAAAAAAAAACAAAACACCAAAGCAATAACAACAAAAAAATTAACACAACAGTACCTGGACAAGTCAGGAAACTTTTACTAAAAATCAGTCATCTGTGCTTGTCTGTGTTATTGACCTCTTCCCAGAAGAAGGGTGGAGTCTGATAATTTCTCTTTGAGACAGAAATAATGCCTAAAATCAATTGTTGACAGAAACACAAGGCTCCTCTTAGAAGGAATTATAGACATTTTAAGATATAAATTGTCTAGCTACCCAAGTGCTTCGATTTACTTGTCCACCTGTATTGAATAAAACCTCATCAGAAACATTTTGGGCCACCACTTATGTATTCAGCTACATTATCCTGCAAGGTCTCAGTTTGCAAGAAGCTGTTTGTTCAATGGCAGCAAAGATGACCTGTGTATCCACTGGTCTGGGGAGCCAGTCAGCCTGAGGAATTTGCAGAAAGCGAGCTCAGGATGAGATTTGGAGGAGCAGAAGCTCTTTGGTGGCTTGGCCCAAAGCAGAGCCCCACAGCTGTTCTCCCCATGCTCTGGGCACCCTTGTTGTCCCAGCCCATTGCTAATGGCACTGACCCAAGAGTGGAAATGCCTGCCCAGTGCTTCTCATTTACAAATGGTTGAACAGGTATGACACGGCAGTTAATTCTGGAAGAGTGAAGTTTTACTGGACACATATATCTGCCCCTTATATTTTGCACATGTCCAACATTCCTGTGAATCAATAGCAAAATACTTACTGAACATGAGCAACCTCACAGCAAATGTACCCTGTGCACACGAGGCATGCATGCACTCTCTCTAGAAAATAATTCAGATGTTTTTTTAAAAGGTTCTGATGGTAGGCTGCTTTTCCCCCCCCCCCCCACACACTTAACTAGCTAAATAAATCATTATTTTTACAGTTACTGAGTGTGTGCTTGAAAATTAAGGCTGGGAAATGTTTAAGTGCAGATCTCCTGACCAGGCACTCTCTAAACACCAACCATCATACTGTACATATGTGTAAGGTGATTTTCCTTTTTTATCTAGCTCCACAACAAGTCACAGACTGCAAAATTTTGCTCTAATTATCTTACAGCATCAGGCAAATTATTTTATTCTGGAAGTCAATAAGCTAGCTGGGCTCTGAGACTGTACTAATTGTGATCTTTTAATGTAGCAAATGAGGACTAAGTCCTTGTAATTAACGTAGTATGTTGGCATGCAATAAACACTGTAAGCAAAATAGCTGTAAATAAGACCATATGAATGGTCCATTCTTTTATGGCATTTGCAACGTGATATAGGACTCTGCTTTGCGAGACACTGTGCACAGATGTATACATATAGGTACGTGCAGAGTGTGTGCATAAATATGTATAAAGATGGTCCTTCCTAGAAAGCATTAAAGACTTTAAAGACTTCACTCCTTCTGCTTTTTGAACACCAGTAAAATCACACACATATAAATATAAATGCAAAATGCCTTTCTTTGGCATTAGGATAGCTTTTTTTTAGCTTTCTGAGCCATGAGTAAGAAATCTAACAGAAATTGAATGGATTCAGCATTTTTCCTTTTAAGTCAGGTTACAGGAACAGTAGCAGACAGGGACAGTGACAGAGTTGTGCTAAAAGCCTGACATCCAGAGCATATAGACTTCTCAGGATTTTAATTCCTAGCAGCTCTAGCCTGGTCCTGTCAACTGAGCAGCCATCAGCAGATGTAGCACCAGTCATGCTTTTGGACTGCATCTTCCAGATCAGCTTCAGCTGAAAGGAAACAGCGCAGTGTGAGACCTCTCCACTGCGAAACAAAGTACAGCTGTGGAGATGCTGTGGAGACAGCTTCAAAAAGTGCACTTCTGATGCCAACTAAAATGTTACAATCCATGCACCCTCAATTTCCATCCAGGACAAGCACCCTGCTGCTGGTTCTAACCCATTTATAAACTATTGGAGCTTCACCTTAATAATTTTAATAGTCTTTTGTTAGAAGGATAATCTGGAACTCTGCTATTATGATTTTTAAACTTCATATTTTTATTTAATGGCATTAATTTATATACAATTTTCCTGTAACCTCTTTTCTCTGCCTTTAAATGTTCTTTAATATTTGTTTCTCATTTAATTCACACAAACAAATTACACTCTCTTTCAGTGTTTACCTCACTAGGCCAACATCCCACTTTAGTTTCTTTTTATTCTCTCTTCTGATCTCCTCCTTTATGTCTACTTAAGATTAACTTTTTTTTCTATGTATGCAGGGGCACAGAATGGCATAGATGGTGTTCCACACCACGTGGTGTTGCCAGTGAGATATCCACTGGCGCTACTAGCTCTCATGGAAGTGGCTTGTTAAAAGTATTTTAAACTTGCATTTGCGTTTTTAATGGCAATATGATAGGAGTAACTCCTAATCACTCTGTGAGCAACTAGCAGACACAGAGCCTTCTCATCCTTAATAATTTCTGACTAAGGAGTTCCCATGATATAGAAAAAATTCTGCTTATACGTTCCTGACTATTTAACCTTCACTTTAATGATTATATTTCATCAAATTTCTGTGATCACCCAGGTCACCTGGTTCTTTCTCAAAAATATCCAGTTCCTCCTCTGTACTGATGGTGACTTCCAGATCGTGTCACCAGCAAACTTCTCACACTACCATACCTCTCAAAGACAATAACGTCAGTTCTAAGAAACAAACTAACTAATATGAAACCAGAACAACACCATAATAAGCCCTTGAGAAATCAGACTAGTTAGTCCCCTGGCAGATACCCTGGCCCCCTACAGCAGGGCTTCTTATAATTTTAACCATTGCCTTTGTAGATGTGTTCAATTTAGATTATTAACAGCTATCCATATCTCCTCTGTTTTAAGTAGCATTTTCCAAGTCTTAAGTGTTCTACATAATTTAAACAGGTGAGATTTTACAAAGGTTCTGAATTTCAGAAATCAAAATTACTGCCATTATGAAAAAAATGGCTGCACAAACACTCTTGTTAAATATGTCCTTCTCAACCACTTCCTTCTCCTTTTTTTCCCAGTAAAATATTTAGCTGTTCTATGCCATTAATTAAAGTTTTTTGAAACTAAAGACATTCCTTTTTCTTCTTTTATTGACAGAGCTTAAATTAATCTTCATATTCTTATGCAGCAGTGATGAAATTTCCACCTTTCAAACTATTGCAACTTACTCTTCAATGGAAGTATGTTGAATCACTGCCATTAAAAGAATAACTAAAGTTATTGTAAGATAGAATTTGTTATGCTTTTACTGAAACAAATGAAATTTGCATTGCATTATTATTATCAGTGTGACTTCCTAATTTTATTCCTTTATTACTGCCCAGTGTACATTTCTGCAACACAGCAAGAAATGCCTTTGTTTTCCCTGCCACAGCTGACTAAAGCTATCAAGAGACATAACAATTTTCAGCAGAGCTTTATCTTGTACTCTCATGTTCCTGTGTTGTGACACTTTTGGGAACAACTGTGACATTTTGCTCAGATTGGAATCATTTTGCTTCTTTTAAGTACTGCTGAACTGTATGGCGATTTTTTTCCCCTTCTTCATCTCAGTACAGCCATGCCAGACAGCATCTTGCTTATTATAGAGTAGCATTTCCCTTCTAGCTTACTTCCCAGGGTGATAATAGAACAATTTTTTTAAGTTAGTCATGGAAATACTGCATGATATTGAGAACAATTCAAATAACTGCTCAAAGACTTAGGATTTAGAATTGTATTTCAACTTCTCTCGAGGCTATGTAAAGAACAGAAGTCCCTTTCACTCCAGGGATGTGACGCTGCTTGTATACATTTACCTCAACAGACATGACTATTTTCATCAACAGCAATAACAAAGGACACAGAGTGTGAGACACAGACAAATATTAGGAATTCTCTTAAGGAGGGCTTGTAGATCCTTCGTCTTCATCAGCTTTGTCTCTGCTTTGCTTTGAACTCTCCTTTTCACTTTGCAGAATAGTATCTCAAACAACCAAGGACAAAACTCCTACAGATATGAACACAGCACTCCTGAAGAATCCCTTGCTTTTGAGGTTTTCAATGATCCCCTCATGTTTCTTCTCTGACAAAACAAATCTGTGGCAGAGATGTGCTGCTGTCATTCTTTTGCTTTACAATCTCTGAGGGAAATTAAGTTAAATACTTTTTCTAACAGATACAAGCCATGACCCAGAACTCTATTTTTGTTCTTAGTCTTTCACAGGGGCTTTGAATATAGTAGCAGGGTTTTAAAATGCTCTATACTAATACTGTTGTAGTCAAAATGGTCTAAGGGCATAAACAACGAAAGGCTATAGGTATAAGTAGTATATTTCCTCTGAACAGTGGCTAAGATTTTTAAAAACACTGGAGAAGATTTTTGGGCCCTTCTTAAAGCCGAAAAATACACTATACTGACTAAAAAAACTCAATCAAAACCCTGTAATATGTGCTGAAGGATAATAGCGGGAAACACAAATGCCAGTATGACACAAAGTAAGAGCTAAATAAAGTTACTGAATACATAAACAAAGTAACAGTGAATATTTTAAAGGCCATGAGCAAACAAGAAGGAGAAAATAGAAGAATCCTTAATGGGTCAGAATGTGACTTAGCATAAAACTTATTTGATACGTAGTTACATGATGTGATGAATCATTTCAAATACCATTGCCTGAAGGATTTGATTTTTTCTTTATTGTTCATGGAAAGCAGCATGAAGACATAATTGGAAGATGTAACGCAGTGCAGTTTAGAAAGATCAGTGGTTGGAGCAACTCTGTTTCAGTAAAGGCTTCTAATTCTCATTCTATTCTTTTCACACTTCAGGGCTTTTGTGTTTTGTTTGGGGGCTTTTTTCCTTAAGCCTCTTTCATGTTCATTTGTTTTCATACTTCTTCACTTGCTAGCTATGTAAGCTTTTCTCCTGGGTTTCCAGAGGGATGAGTACAACTTATCTGCAATATTTGCAAGTACTCAGGTATCCAACAGGTAATTTAGCACACTGCAACCAGCACCTTCATGTGAATTAACTTTCTTCATTTCTACTCCTCACCCTCTGCACAACTAAGGGTGGCATATTGGATACATTTTGTTAATATTTCCAACAGAATCCAAATTACACTACTCAGATCAGTGTAATAATTTCCCAATAAGCTGCAAAACCTGCTTTCTTTTATAAGCAAATAGCATAGAGATTATACAAGCATTAGGAATTCTTCCCTTCTCACTGACATCCCATTTACTTCCATCTTCAGAGCTGATTCAGAGCTGGATAGTACCAAAGATAAGAGATACCCAAGCTGGGATTCAGAGCGTCTTCTGAAGTTAAACACATACACTGTTATCCGAAATCACACTGGCTTGTTAGATGAGATAATGAGAAATGATGTATCACATCAGAGGGAGAAAGGAAAATTTTGAGATCGACTACCTGCTGACAACCCCAAAGATAACAATCCCAGCACAAAACAACATTAGAGATAAAAGTGGAAAGAGCTGCTGTGAACCATAGATTGTGTACCTGGTGATCACAGCAGCCTGCCTGCTCGAATGTTCTTCTGCAAACCTACTATGAAAGGCTGGGAAATTACTCTTCATTTTATACTTTTATAAGCATTTGTTTTATCATTATTGATGCAAAATGTAAAAAGCTATATGTCCAGATAAGGAGAAAAATATCTAGTGAGGCTATCTGCCAGGGCAAGAGAGATTCCTGGCACAGAAAGAAATATTGAATAGCAACTTAAAAAACTCTCTTCTCCCTGAGTGCTGCTTAATAGACATTTTTTTATGGCAGCTCCATTCTCCAACATATTCATTTTAAAAAAATGTATTTTTATTGCTAGGTTCTACTTAGGTGATAAATAAGAAAGCTTAAAGGGATCAATAATGAATTACAAAACAGCTGTCTCGCTCTACTTAAACTGGACTGCTTTATGGCTATGCCCTTTCTCTATTTGGCTTCAGTTCTACAAGGTACTTAGCCTAAATTTAAGCACATGATTTGTGCCATTGGCTTAGGAGGTCTGATGGTTGGGCAGAGGGGTCCTTCTGCCCAAGTGCTCAGCAGATACAACTTTGCATACTCTAGTGAAAGGAAACATCCATGCACATGGGAACATCATGGTGTACCCTATCTGGAGGACACAGAGCATTCTGGATCCAACTTAATTATTTTGATGGTGTTTTAAATAGGTTTATACAGAGCTTAGCTAACAAGCATTTAATCCGGAGGTTAAAGAAGGCAGCAACCCTAGAGACCGGGTTGCAAAGGGCTGATTTTTGAGGTGGAAAGTCATCTTAAGCCCTAGGGACTAGACTGTAAAGGCTGAGGAGGATTTCATTAGCATCCTTAATTAAACATCTATTTGACTCCTTTATTTGGCATTGAATCAATTTGTCATTAGTTGTTTTGTTATTTAATTAGAGTGCTTAATTACTGTAAATACTATTAGGGCTAAATCCTGCAAGTTGCTGAGAATTCTCACAACTCCTAGCGATGTCAATTAAAACCCATTTCCCAGGTCTAGAAAAGTACAGAGAGTTGCTTCTGAGGTACTGCTTATGACAACCATAATGTTACTGTAAAAAGAATCTTTTTTCTCCCGGAGTAACTCAAGTGTCAAGTAACATAGAGGTTGTTGGACGTACAAGGAGCTGTTGTGACTACATGAAGTTGATGGAAATTTTTATTTGACTTCAAGAAGGTGATGATTTTGTCCTTATAAACTGAATACTCAGAGAAAAAGTAAAGCCTTTGGCTTTCTTGTTATTGAAGAAAATCACAGAACCTCCAGTGAAAATCATTGTTGAAGGAGATCAGAAGATGGTGTTCTCAAGCTTGATGGGGCTGCAGGCAGCATTATTTGGAGAATGCAATAACAATTATTTCAGTCTTGTACTAGATTGAAATATCAAGGGAATCAATACTTGGCCTAAAAAATAAAAAAAAAGTCTTTATAAGAGAAACATCAACTCTGTCTTTTAAAATTTTTTTCCTTTTTTTTTTTTTTTTTTTTACATCTTCCATTTCTACACCAACAAAAGAAATGGATGTTTGGGAAGCATCTCAGCAAGAAAAGGGCAACTAATGTTTTGGAATAAAGAGAAAACCATGAGAGGAAATATCATCAAATAACTGAGTAATTTGTTCTCCACAAAAGAAAAATTTGTTTTGAGGTTAATAATATAACCAATTATTTGGGGGAAAAAAGATTTGTGGAAAAAAAGATTTGTGGAAAACTGTCTGCACTATTTCATGAAAGGCAAAATATTTCACTGTGACATTTCCAAAACAGAGAGGCTTAATTTCTGTTTTGACATGATTTTTCAATTTAATTATAAATAAAAACCCAAGTGAAACAAAACATTTAACTTTCATTCCCATAATATTTAACTCAAGATTATGTTCCTGTTTCCTTTCTATGGTTCAGTGATGGAAAAACCTAGGAAAAAATGTTGTTTCTGAGTAATCCAAACCAACAATTTTTTACAGGTTTTCTTTTGAGTTACTGACCCAAGCAGTATCCATTCCACACAGCTTTCCCCATCATTGGTCTGCTGAGGCTACTGGCAAAGTGCAGAACTTGAGAAGAGAGATGCTGCACAGACAGGATCCAAACTGTTGAGAGGTCAGGGCAGGGATTTGGGTCCAAGCATAGCTGAAGGGAGGAGAGACTGCAGGAAGCACGATGCAAAAGCCAAATAAAGTCAGTGGGAGATACTCCATTGACTTCAGCGGGTGTTGAATTCGAACCAAGCCAACAGAGAAGTGTGAAAAATGAACAATGGGGCATGAGGAAAGAAAGGACAGAGAGTGATGTGAAGTGGGGGGAAATACCATCTGTTCTACTTGCTGCAGCTCTAGGAAAGTAGGTATATTTTTTTGGCTGTCAACACAATCTCAACATCCCCCTCTAACTTTGTGAGGTGTAACACTGAGCACATAAGGGAGATGTAGGATTTTTCAGTGGATGCTAACAGCATGCTTGCTCAAGCTAGGGAAGTTGTTCATATATAATACAGTACCATTTCCCCATGCATCTGCTATAAAATATGTAATCTAAAAGCTTTCAGGGAGTTAAATGGAAGAAGCAGATGGACAGGGAAATTAAAAGAAATTGGCAAGGTAGAAAAGATAAATGGTCAACTGAGATTTGAAATGAAGAAGAGAGTCAATGAGGCAGAGAGCTACAGTGAAGCTATTCCAGATGGTAGAGGCTGAGAAGAAGGCAGCTCTGAAAACACTTGAGAAATTCAGACCAAGAGAGGGGTCCAGTGGCAAGGAGGGCATGGAGACTCCGAATCTGCCTAATCCTGAAATAATGTTTGGGCCGGAAAAGAGATCACTGCCCAAGAGGAGAACTTCAGTGACTCAGCAGAGGCCAAGCTGCTTCGCTCAGACTATAAAATCTCAGCATATCCATTACACTGGTCAGTCTCTGTCTACTGGCAAGCTGCTTGCTATGCCACCTTTTCCTCATGAATCAATGGACAGTATCTCCCTACGTGGGAGAATCAGAAAAGGCCAGCTCTCCAAATACAACTCTGAATAATGGGAACATTTAAAACATAGACTTGCATCCAGATCCAGCTGGGCAAGCTCTCCTTGCCTGGATCTGAATCTCTTTTCTTCGGAGTGGTTTTTTGTGCTGTTTCTTGTTCTGGCAGAACTACATAAATGTTTAAATGTAAACAATACACACAGGTTAATGTGGTCTAATGTGTTCTCCAGACCGCCACAAAGAAAAAAATATGCCTAGGGATAACAATTGCTACATTACGAAGGATTTATCAAATATATATTAGCTTTAACAACTGCAGATTAGTTTTCCAAGAGCAGTCCACAGGACCCACTAGTGTGAATGTTTTAATATACCATCCTAGCGCTTTCATGAGTAAAGTGCCTGCTCACAGCCTTTGAGCACCTCAGGGCAGGAATTGTTACCTTAAACCTTCTTCAGTGGCTAGTTATGCTCTGCAATAAAATGCATCACTCTGCTCCAAACCCTCTTCTTTTCATTACCTGTACTGAAGTAATGTCGCAGGAATGAGAGACTGGGGTCTACTTCTAATTTTTAACATTATTTTTGGAGGCATTCCTAATAAGGTGAAGGGTTATATTGTCGAAGCCCGCTGCATCAACTGTGCAATTTTACAGCTCCATTTTGTGTCAAGATCCACGTAACTGAACCTTCAACATCAATTTCCTTGATTATAAGTCTGTGTCACTGAGCAAATGGCCATCAAAAGCCTCTCCTCCTACTTCTGATTTGCTGAACTTCAAAATGGAATATTAAGTGCCATTTAGTCACTGACAGTAGCAACACCCCATTTATCAGCCTATTAGGTGCAGCAAGTAACACTACTGGGGGTGAATGTAAAATAACAAAAGCCTAACACCCATGTTGCTCTCCCCCTGCTGAAAGGGATAATTCAGTAATTACCGAGCATGCCTCATTTAGTAGCCCAGCCAAAAGACAGGAAATGAGTTATTCCCAAGATTTCAGGGGGCTAAATAAAGCACCTGCTGTTATATTTTTATCTTCATTGTATCTTTTTATGTACTCTAATCGCCAAATTTTGCTGAAGAAAGATCTTTTTCATGAATTTCACATGGGAATCTCAAGATTTCTCATACACACTAAAGTCAGAACAGCATATACAGCCTGTCATTCCCCACATCTTGAACTGCTATGAAACCTGTTGTTTCCAGTCAGTTTGATTATTACTACCTTTTTATTTGAAGTGAATACTGACACTAAACCAGATCAATTCCTACCTAAACACACACTGGATAAGGGAACTTCTTTTTATGATGGTTTTTTAAGCAGAAAACCACACTAAATATTATGCATAGCATAATATTTTGAAATTAACAACCAGATTGTAATTTAATGTAAATAACTCTGCTTATTTGAAGTATGAGGCCTTTGCTAATTTATACCATAAATATATATAAATAGTTATATATTTATATCAAATCTGCCCTTATGGGAAACCAAGTATACTGAGGAAATGGTGCTGAAATACCTTTGCATTTCCTGTCCTACCAAAAAAATTCTACACCCCACATCTCAGGCCAATGACCTGAACTTCTGTTTCATTAAGAAACCGTGGCACACCAAAGTCCATGGTCTGTCAACCCAAAAAGATCTTAGCTGAAACAAACCCAATAACATACCAGGTAAAAATTGAACAAGATCTCTGTGCATCTCTTTATGGCAAGCTCTTCCCATTTCACTCATCTCTGGGCATATCTACATTACTGCTCAGCATTCAGCAGGACATTTTGAAGCATCTCTACCAATTGTTGCTGCTTCAGTTCATATCACAGGGTGGCCTCAGCACAAACTGGATTTATTCTGATTCCAGCTGAACTAGAATGTTTGTCCCAGGGCTTTACTTGATATGCTCCAGTCTCTAAAAGGCACTGTGGGACTGCCAGAAGCAGTGCAAAGTAAATCCTTTGAAATAAGTACCCTATGAACCTTTCTGGTAATCAAATCTGCTCATACAGGCTGCAGTACTTGCTAAAACCACAGAATCATAGAATCAGATGGGTTGGAAAAGATCTCCGAGATCACCAAGGCTGACCCTTGTTCCAACACTGCTGTGGTTACTAGACCATGGCACTAAGTGCCACATCCAGTCTCATCTTCAAAATAGATGCAGTCTGTGTGTACTAAATCTAAATGTTAAATAACCAACATAAAATGATGGCAATGACAACAGAGAGCCAGGACAGCAAAGAGATGTACTTGACAGTAACAAGCACAAAGGTTGTATGACTACGTGAGAATTTGGGTTTAAGGTAAAGAAAAAAAAATATTTAATGAATAAAGGAATTCATTAGTGTAATCAGTGTTATCACAGAACAGGAGATGCTAATCATCAGCCTTTGATGTTGCACAGTACAGCATCAGAGCCTGGTGTTTTGAACTACAGAGTAAATCTCACCTTCAGTTCCCCAGATTAATTATACAGATTTTTGAATATCAATTTCCTGCAGACATAGTTTACTGATTCAAATCAATAAGGTAATATTTATTTACAAAAACAATTAAGTTCCCTTTTTTTGGCTGAAAAAGGTAGAAATCAATTACAATAAAAAATGCTTGATTGAGCCTAATCCAGTCAGTACTATGGCCAATAGGAAAACTTAGCTGGGCTGTGGTTCAGGCCTGATTTTTAAACTTTTGACCTCAAGGGTACTGAATTCTTTGAGCAAAAGAAATTTATGTCAGATTAATTTAATTCCCTGCTGTGCAAACACACAGATGATATAGCAATGTTTTTCTGAGATTTAACAAAATTCATACACAAAGTTACATTTATGCGTTCACTTTTTTTGTTGTAGTTCCACTGTAACAAATCGAAATAAAGATTTTTTTCTCTCTTCGAAATCTCTTTTCAGAGTAAGCACACAAAGAATGTCTTCTACGTCCCATTTTAAAAAATAAAAGGAAATTGAAGGACTATTCAACAAAACCGTGGCTGTAATACATTAGAGTTTTCTGCTAGTAAACTTTTACCAAGTACGGATGTAAATTAAGCAGAAGGTCAGACACTAACAAGTAACACACACACAAAAAATCTCAAGAAATGCAAAAGAAAGAGTCCAGCACTGTAATTCTGATTGCCCATCACAAAAACTTGCCTGTAAAAGCAGTAAAGCTATGGGAACAATATTTATGGTGAACAATACCTTCAATGAATAATTACTGTGAGGGTACAATAAGAAAAACAAACCTAACACTACACTGAAGTGAATAAAAGTCAAAGAATGTTAGACAGACAGACACCAGCAACGGATAGATAGCAGGGATCTAAAGGGATTTTTTGTAGCTTCGCTTTTTAAGAGCACAGCTTTCCATAAGAAATATTATATTCTTTTATTTAATCATTGCTCTTTCTCATCCTAAGTAATTTCGAAATTTTTCAACACTTTCTGAATTTTGAAGAGTTTATAATTTTGCCTCAATCAACACCATAGGATATCCCTGATGTGTAGTCATTAAGACAGTGTGTGATATGGCATCTGAAGATCTTGACAAAATACAAGAACTCTACTTTCCCTAATTCCTGGCTTTACTTAACTTTTTCTGCCCTTACCTCTTCCTTCTACAAAATGCTCAGAACTCCTGAAAATTTTAATTTGGCCTGAAGCCAATAATGATCCAACAAAATAACTGAATGAAACACTCACATGAATGTTGTTCATGGTAACCGTTGTTCAAAGGAGATGCATTCTTCAGGAGTTGGCCTGGCTGTGAGGGCTGGATGACAAGGCTGTTGTGAAAGGACTCACACCTGGGATGCTGGTCCCAGAGGATGATAGGGAAAGAAGGGAGCTCTTTGAAATGAACGCTGTTCCTTCCCTACTTTTTAAATTTTGTCATCTAAGCATCGGGATTCTTCTCTCCCTTTTTTCAAGTCCAAAAGGAGAGATAAAATAATTTTTAGAGAGATCCCACAAATAAAAAAGTGCATGTACAAGGAGATTGTAACCTAAGAAACTAATCTAACAAAATAAAACTACATGTGCGGGTTGGGGGTTCAGAGAGCAACTCAATACTTTTCCTTCCATCTTGGAGGGATATCCACACCTTGGTAAGAGTCAATTTTGATCTGAGGAAGTGAGGATGTCTAAAGACTTAGATAATTGCAGAGCTGTGATTTGGCTATCTGACGTTGAGGACTCACTGTTCAAGCTATGGAAAGAAAACTTGCTGCCCTCTTGCCACCAGTAGAATCACTATGTTTGCAAACACGTTTGGAGACTTTAATTTACCCTTCAAGAATGAGTTGCTGCACAGCTATATATGGTGTATAAACACGTACACAAGGTAAGTATTGTGTATTTACTGCATACACACATGCTTTTTCTTTTCACGTACCACTTCTCCCAGAAGAAATTAGGCAAGAGTAGAGTCTCTCACTTTTAGCTTGCAGGCACATATTTTAGCTACTGGCACATTCTTGGCTCCCAGGCATATAATCTAGACTGCTTCTTGTAAGGAAACATAAAGGAAGTGGCACGTGAAACAGAGGTTTGCACATGAAAGTTTCATTTTCAGAAAGAAAAAGCTTACAAGATTTACTAAATGTTTTGTCTTCTATTAGAAAAGAGGTTGATCATTTCCTCCAGATTCAATCCTGACCTGTTTAAATTTTCTGGTTACCATCTGAAGAAATTCAAAGACCATAGAAATCAATTACTCCATATTTTTGCAGGAGAAGCTATTTTAGCTGATGTTACAGTTCAGCTTAATGTAAATCACATTTTCCCCCTTTGGTTTCTTGCTTCTTTATAGCTAGTTATGATAGGGTTACATCACAGTCAAGCTTTTATGTTAAGTTGTTTCTTAACTCCTTGTGGAACAAAGATTTCAGTCCAGATTTCAAAAAGGTGAACTGAATATAGACTATATTTTCACTTTTTTTTTTCCTACAGAAATTAGACTTTTAATTTTTCACTCTCTCTGCTGTTAATTCAAAAACAGATATTTAAGAAATACGGCAGTTCACACTTAAACAGCAGTAAGTTGAGTAGCTGTTGACATTTTAATTAGAATACCTTTAGTGGAAGAAGTTCCAAGAACAAACTGAACTGAAAAAAATTCTACATTTAATTAAAAGCAAACAAAAAATAAAGCCATATTTCTAATTTGGGAACTAATTTGTCATTAGTTTGTTTATCTGGGGGCTTTATCCCCAATTGTGAAAAAAGCTAATATAGTTTATTAAATTTGATATTGTCATAAAGTTATAAAAAGGTTCTCACAACATTTGATGTAAATGACTACACAGATACTAATTTATTTACTCTTCCAGAGCATTTCCCAAATCCCAGTTTCTAAACAGTTAGCAAATATTACACTATAAACCTCACACCAATACCGTTATCACACTGCATACCATTAGCTCCTGCAACCGCTAAGAAAAGTGCCTGAGGCAGAGATGCAACAACTTAGTGGGACAGGGCTCATCAGTACTACTAAAGACTAACCCATACTGGATCGTTTGAAAAGTGCATAAAACCAGTTATTAAGTGGACTAAATTTATTTGGTCTCAGATGTCATAAGCAGTATTCACAATAAACAGATCCTACTTGTGAGAGCACAAGCAAAGGAAGTCTTGCATATTGATGCACTACTAAGTTGCATTCCAGCTCATTCACAATTTAAAGCTTTATTCTAGAAATTCAAATCCTATTCCTCGTCCAGCAGCAGGTAAGGTGACTGAAATGAATGGGATCATTCATCATTCATCCACATCAGAAAGGGAGCAGAATTTGCCTCGCAATAATGAAAAGAATTCTTTTCTTCAAGCCTATCACCACATGCTTCGCTTGCAGCAAAGGAACAATTTAACGGTACCAGCTCTTCCCACATTCACCAGCAGAAATTCACCCATCTCAGGGGGACTGCAACTTGAAGGACTGACCTCTATTATCTGAAATGTCAAACTGTCATAAATTTGCCTGCTTGATTCCCTCCCTCCATAGCTGTGGCAGCTCCTGACCCAGCAGAGCTCTCAGGCATTTCCACATCATTTCTACAAAACATGATTCCGAAAACAGATCAGTGAGAGATGGGGATGAATGTGCAGAAATGTGCATAGTCTATAGGGCCCAGAAAGAGATTATTTTCAGATTAAAAAATTGAAAATAAAAATTCATATTTTGTGTTCTAGCTGTTGAGAAAAATTCTGACTCTTTTTTTTTTTTCTGGTCTACGTTATTTGGGGATACAACATTGGATTTCAGTCAAAATACAAAGGAAGTAGCTCTTTCTCCCACTTGTACACAGGCACGTGCACACATGCTATTGTCTGAGAAGAGGTAGAGGCTGCAGAACAACCTGACAGCTCTGTTTCATGGCATCAGTCAAGCATACCTCAGTATTTTTTTACGAGTACCACACACCCAGTTATCTCCAGTTAAGTGACTTAAACTGCTAATGAACTTTTATGTAGCTTGCTATGTAAATGACACCACAAACTGTAAAAATTGTTGTGTAACTTCAAATTTTTCAACCACAAAATGAAAGTGTTTTGTCAAACGTTGACAGGAGTGCACCAGAACACAAGGAAGCTGATAGAATATGAGAAGATGTTTACTAAAGTAAATCCAGGAACACATACGCGTCACCATGAGAGACATTAACCTAGCTTACTCCATGACCTGACTATGTCATGGCCTTGTCAGCATAAGCAAAGTTGATACTATCATTTTGTAGACCCAGGTCTTTGAAGTCTCAGATGTCTGGTTTTTTGCCAAATACCCATTCTTCCATCAGAAATGTCAAATTGTCAATTGTCCACTTCCCCAAAGACTGAGAAGATCCACTATGCGTGAAGTGCTGCAATATTATGTCTTGTGGTTTAGGAATGGTATTCTCCAATTTGGTGTTCCCACCAAAACACTCCAAGCCATGAGCTGCTCACTCACTCTCCTGTCACTCACCCCACTCCCCTGCAGCAGGCTGGAGAGGAAAATTCAAGGTAAAAAAGGTAAAGATTACAGGTTGAAATAAGAACAATTTATGGGAAACAGCAGTGGAATAAGAAAATGAACAGTAACAGCTACAGTACTGATAACAAAGGGTGCAAGAGAGGCAAACAATTCACCCTACCTAACCACCTCCTTCATCGTGCTATGGGACTGGAAGGGACCCCCTCCCCTCACCTCGGCCCCTGGCAATGAAGTCAGGTGGTATAGAATAACCTCCTCATCCTAGCCATGCCCTTGCTGGCTACTGCAAAAGTTAACCCTGTCCTGGCTGGAAATAGGACGTTGTGACACTTCATATTCCAGTAACAGCAACCAGTACTGGGAGACATGTATGAAACATGCAGGACATATGCAGAAAAAAAAAATACAGTCACTGCTTGAAAGAGAGAAGAAAATATTCCAGAGGGCCACCCTAAAACTAACACATTGCAAGTAGATTACACAAACCCAGAGGCTTAAGATTGCCTTTTGTAAAAGAATACATTTCAGTCCGAATGAGTGACTCTCATAAAATAGCACTTCTGCCACTCCACTGGCCTGAGAGTGGTCTTGTTAACTCTGAGCAAGGGGATACTTTTGGTAAGGAAATGTTTTGCTATGGGTATGACTGCAGTCATTTGAGAACAGCAAATCACAATGTATCATTACAGAGCTTGGAGAAAGGAAAGAGCAGAGATTTAAATAAGTCAGTCTTACTTAGATTGATGAGGATATTGTTGAGAATGAGAGGGGGTGGATAATAGCTGCATAACTCTGAACCTAGGTTAAAATGGTATCTCTAAGGACAAAAACATTGAAACTGGCATTGTCTTTATAAGGTTTCTCCTAAATTCAACAAATCCTACTGTTAGATGGTGCTTCAAAGTCAGACAGGGTTTCAAGGAAAACTTCAGGAAAGTTGTTTATTTTTCGTGTTGGTTCTCTTGAGGTGTAATCAATGAGGTACTAAGAAGAAAAGCATAAACCATGGGTTTTGTTCCTTTTCAGTTACAGGAAAATAGATCAACTAGTGAAAGAAAACTCCAGTGAAAGCCCCAGTGGTAAACTGTTACACAAAACCAAATCCAAAGAGGAAGGGAACAGTATTTGTGCTTTTACATAATTCTTCTGTCCCAGTTCTAGAATGCAGATTATGTAGGTTTCCCATGAACTAGATGGAGTCAGCTGTTGCAATTTTGCTTTTGACTTAGTAGGGTTAATTTCCCAACCCATCCATTCATGTACTGCAACATTCTCATTAATAATTCTCATAGATATCCTAGGCAACTAGTTTTGGAGTTATATCAAGCTTTTACTTCTTGTCATTACCCCTTCTTTTCCACACGGGTGTCTTTCACTGCCTGTTTTAATTTCCTCCACAAGTTAGATCTAGAGAAGATCTAATGAGATCTGTACACTTAAACAAACCATAGATTTCTATTATTTGCTTTATATAAGCTTTCTGTTTTCATTTAATATCTCTACAAGTTGCCATGAAGAATAGGACCTCTTTGTTTGCAACAGACTTCACAGATTTCAGGAAATATTAACTCTTCTCAAAGTCACACTAAATTCAGTTGAATTTTCTTTGTCACCTACATCACTTATGTCTCTACAATTGTTAGAGTTGAACTTACTTAACACCTTCATCTCCTTCCTGCTGCAAGTGATTTTGGCCCAGATGGGTGGTATTGCTAACAATCTATTCCTGTATTAACATACAGAAAGATCTCTATTTTCTCTTTTGTTTAAAAATTGTATCTTCCAGTACATGTACTGTGTTTCTGTGACTCTGTGACAGTGAATTTCACATCTTCCACCAGCAATTCTCTTTCTTCCACTTTCTTGCCCTTCTTCTTGCCATATTACAAAAGTATTTCAGTTGTTTTTGAAACCGAGTAAGGAAACAGCTCTTAATTTTTTTCCTTTACTATGTCATGACACACAAGAACTACTGGTTTTTCCCCTGGAGCTCATACTTTTACTCTCTGGTATCTTTCACCCTTGGTTATGTCCTTTTTATTTTGCCACCTGTGTTTATTTAAGAAGTATTTTTAACAGCCATGCTATTTTTAACATCCCCAGAAAGCTATTAGCCCAGCGACTCCACTGGAGTCCATCAGTCTGGAGGAACTCTTGTTCCATGAATGCTTCCTGATGGTCAGTCATCCTCAGACTTTCCTCACAGCATTTATCCTTGAGCCATCTGTTCATCTTTGTTGGCATGCCTGGCCTTCGCCTTCCTTTTCTGAGGACTGGAAGGCTTCTGCTGAATGTTATGCACATGGAAATATCATTGCCACCTGGCAGGAAGAAAATGTGTTCCATGTTGTGGGCAGTACACCATTTTAAAATGAAACAATGTTTACAGGGAAGACTATAGGCTTCCTGCATCCAAATCTTCATTCCTCCAGTGGTTACTAGACTAGCTAAGTGGGGCAACTTTCCCCAGCTGCTTTAGTGCAATCCTATTAGAGAGCAAGTTAGAGAAACAAAAATGAAGGAAGATGCTGGCAGCAATGCTACCTGAGGAGGAAAGGGCAGATATCCCAGAAAAAGACGCAAATTTTCTGTAATTGTTTCCAGTTGCATTTGATTTTGGAAAAATATATATCTTACAGCTATTGTGATCTTACTGTGCAGTATAATGCTGTTCTTTTATAAATGGGAATACGGAAAAAGTTAATGAATATCCTCAGGTAAATCCAAGCCAAAGTCGTCAGTGAGATCCTTTTTCTTTTACTCAAACACCGGTGAGATTTCACATCCATTAAAGACAGTGTACTGTCTTTACAACCGTAAAGAAAGAAATCAAGGGAAAGGAAAAGGCAGTGCTTGGAATACTTTCCTATCAGACTCAATCATCCTGATTCAGGGGCCTAATAGTTTTCTGAGTTTAAGGACACTTATCTCACTGCATTTAAACCACTTTCACATAGGAAACTGCCCCTGCATTGTGTCCTCATAACTTATCTGATGGCAGATAGCATCAGCCTACAGCAACAGAAGGTACTGCAGGCAGCTGCAAAGGTGAGAGCAGTTCTGCCCACCGGACACCCAGTCACTAAAATGGACTGCAGACCCAAAGGCTGCTTGATGATGTTAGCAAGGCACTAAGACTCAGTTGCTTACCTAAGCTCAGCTCAGCACCCTGGCTGCATTGTTTCTGCTCACCTTGGAAATTTGGCAGAGTACAATCATGCTGTGCAGGTATCCTGCCTTACTTAATTTGCATATTTAAACTTCTTTAGTCAGAAAAGGCACAAGAAAGACCATTCAGATGATCAGAGGTATTCACCCATCTCCATCTGAAAGAAATCAAAACAGACTAAAACATCTCAACCAGGACCAAGATGACAGAAGTCTGGAGATTTGTGAATAACAGATAGAGGGGGTCTTCCCTTGTTCATGTTGTGGCAAACAGAGGGTGTTCACATAGATTTAAAGCAACATTTTCTCACACAGTCCATAATTAAACTATGGACTCCACTGCCACAGCATATTTATTTCAGCAGCCAAAAAGCCATGAAAAAAGTTCAGGATGGCAAATAGATTAGTAGTTACTAAAAACAGATTAGTGTTTTTCAGTCATGGCCTTCCAAATGTAACCTCTGGCTCAGGAACTCAGAAAACACACAAGGGAAGATCCACTACCTCCCCCATGCTCCTATGAAATTTTTTCTCTAAGCATCTACTTCTGACACTTTAAGAGACAAAATGCTGGTCTAAAACAACGTGGCAGCTCTTAAACTACACATTTTCACATCCTCTTTTTTATGCTTTGATATATAAATTTTACCCCTTTAGACTTCTTTACACACTGCTATTCTGCACATACTTAAACCTTTAAACACAGGTTTAAATTTCCATTTTAAGCCTTTTATTTCTTAAAAAGCACACACCTATACAAGAACTGCTGGTAGAAAATACAGTTGCAAACAAATACAAAGAAATGCCAACATCTTGCCATGAACTTCATTTCTGGTAATGTGTGGTGTTACTGACATATAGCATCTTCTCTGCCATTACTGGGAGGACAAAGGTTTCTTTTATCCCTTCATTTCTGTACCTGTTTGAAAGGATGTGGCAGGATCTATTAATTCATTAAAGCTCAGAGCATCTGAATTCCCTCCCCTCAGTGCAAGGCAGAAAAAAATGGTCTTGGTCAACATCAGTGTCCCAAGTCACTTGCTCAGGTCCAAAGCTGCATATGGTTTTGAAGATGTGCCAAGTATCCTAAAAAACCTACTGTAGATTTATTTCTAACAACTTTGGTACGGTCTATGATATTGTCTATGCTTGACTCATATAGAACTACAGAGTAATCAGTCAGATCCATAAATCTAAGCAGAGTCCTTCTAAATACCTCAAAAATAATTTGAGCATACCATCAATAAAGGCTTTTTGCTCCTTTTTTTCTTTTTTCTCAATTTGCTTTACATAGTAGGACCAATGAGTTGGCTTATTCAGGGTGGGATCTTAGAGTGGTTTTTTTTCTCAGTTTTACAGTGAGAGTATATCAAGTCCTATAGATTTCAATATGAAAATAGGCATTTCCTGAAGAAAAAAACCACCACAAATAAACTAACCAATGTTTCAGGCATGCAAAGGATGCAAAAAAACCCTCAAAAACAAAACAAAAAAAAAAAAAAAAAGAAAAACTTCACCCTAGAACCTCAAATTCTTGAAGTGATGTTATACAAATCTTTCTCATTGTTTTTACAAAGACATCAATTAACATTTTGTTTTCGCAGTGGATGGCTATTCTCACCTCGCAGCACCATACAGATGATCAGTTTCTATTTAGCTGAACCATTTGTCTCTAAAAATGGGGTGCACATAAACACAGTCTGGTAATTTTCCTATCTAAACCCCTTCTCTATTTCATTACTCAATAAACACTAACCATTTAACATTAAGTCTGCATGGCTCTCAACAGCTATATGGCATAATTCAGGTGCAAGGGCCACGGTTGTGATACAGCTGAACTGCAGTTTCATCACAGCACTAAAGCAAGATGAGCAACCCGATAACAGCGAGCCATCATTAAGGAGCCGGACGGGGGTTTAATTGCACAGAGCTGTTGTCTGAACTAATGAATGAACTGCAGCTTAACATAACTGCATGGCCACATTTGTTTCAGTGCTCGAAGATGCGAACAGTGTTTAGATCTATGGGATTATGTCAGCTTTACTACATAAATAAGTGAGACTCTTAAGAGTTTTGCACTTCTATAAGTTCTTGAAGAATATACAGCAAAAAAATGAGCTACCACAACCTGAAAAAAAAAGAAAAAAAAAAAGACTTTTCTCTACCTAGCATTTCAAAAGGCAAGCAGTTTTCTTTGTATTTACTTCTATCCCTGCAGCTATAATGAATTATTTAAGCAATATCTATAGAGTACAGGATTTGTGCTTTTATTTTATTTATTTGTCTATTTTATCACAGGCTACTTACAAGGACAAGTGTGCTGAGTCAACACAGGTGTAAATCACTGCACTTTTACTTTAATCAGTGGGACTAGGTAAACTGACACTTATCACAAAGCTGACCCAATATATTTAGTGCAGAAGAGTTTTTTACTGGGTTATTAATAATGGACTTGTTTATTACTATTTCTCAAACAACAGGGTTGGCAAGGTGTACTTCTTTCCCCCCCCACACTTTCTTTTCTTACCCTCTCATTTCTTTTTAATAGCATTTAAAAAAACAAAAAAACGTTCCGTCCATCTAACCAATCCCTAGTTTAATACACAGTACCTGCCTTTGGGAATGATTCTTCAGGGAGATCAAGCTCTGTGAAAAGTGCTGCAACATAGAAATCTTCAAGCTACCTTCTGAATGACCTGATATAGCCACTTGGCAGAGCACTTCACTACACAGAAGTGTGGTTTCTAAAATCAGTGAAGTTACATCAGTGCTGCCTTCTGGCAGGACTAACTGGGTCAGCAAAGCACTCCCCGAAGGTGGCCATGTGGTTTCTAGTTCTAGAGGTCATTGCTTCAGAGCTAGGTCATAACTCTGCATAGTGCTCACCCTCCCACCTTAAGGTCCGGATCCTCAGCTCTCCAGGCATAGTGGAGAGTTAAGTCTCACTTACAAGTTGACTCCATTTACATCAAAAGATCTTTGCAATCCATATTTTCACTGGATAATGAGAAGCTTCAGTACTATCAAATCCCATGACAGTAATGTCTATGACATAATCTCCACCAGAGAACAAAAAATGTAAGTCCACACTCCCCACTGTAAACCTGCACTGCACAGGAAATGAACCAGGGGAAAGGCTAACAACTGTTTAAGTGGCTTGTTCCCAAGATCTAGGGTAATCTGTGAAAGGCGATGCCGGCTCCTATCAATACTTTCTTGGCACTAGGAGGCAAAATCTGTAGACAGGAGACAGGGCATAAGTCCAAAGAGTCACTGTGTTCCAGGTAATGCTAGCTGGCATGAGAAACCCTTGAAACTATAACAGGCTATTATTGTTTATAGTAGCACTAAGAATAGAGAAGCCACAGACATACAAATCACAGCTGACAGTCTGGTCTCCTAAATTACTCTGTGTTGTTTATAGAAAAGTATAAGTTACACATGCAATAATACACTTTTCTGCTAAATGTTTTACTTGACTTAGAGACTAAAGGATCTGAGCCTAGATCAGTGTAATATAAAAGGCACAGACATCCAGGTATTTTTACTGAATGAGATCAAGTTGTGTGATATTAGTTTATTGCTACCCTTCACTCCCTTGCTATAACACATGCAGCAGGTCAATGGCCTGACTTTGGTCACTGCACATGAAATGAATCATACCTATCTTGCTGATATTTCCAGGTCTATTGAGACATCTTTCCTTATGTTATGAGTTTTTGGAGGTGGGAACCATGTTGTCATTACTGTTGTCTGAGGTCAAAAAAGACCATGACTGCTGCCTAGGTCCTGTAGCATTTATCCTAAAACAAATCAGGAACGTCAGTTCCAGGGTTCTTTCAGATATGAATTTTTAAAGTATCTGCCTGTTTACGCACACTTTTCCTAAGATTACTCATGCAGGACCGCTAACATATCCAGGTTAATCGGTCAGTAATATCAGCAATGTATTGTGGCTTTGCGAGAGGTTTTAGCTTTGAGATGATGACGCATGAGTTCAGAGGCAGTCAGAAAGGGAATCCTGCTTTCACCTAGGTTAATAATTCTGATCTGAACTAGTCTGGCTTAGTTTTTTCCCCACTGTGGAGGTGGGATACATGACATTGCTGCTTGCCAAAAAACCCCCAAAACCATCAAAACCAAAAGAACAAACTTGCAGATTTCAATTTAACATAGTCCATGTTTTAAAGGAAGTTCAGGACAGATGCCTAGTCATTTAACTGGAACAAGCAAGAGCAGTACAAGTGAAAGGGCAGAAAAGCCGGGGTGCCTATTAATTCCACGCTATCAACTTGATGACATTTTGTAAAATGTGGAACAAAGCTTTAATTCTAGTTATTTGGGACTCTAAGACCAGAAGAAGATTTTGGCACCTGAAAAGCAGGTTCATTTCTTGTGCATTGTAAAATGGAAGGACAGAAAAGCAGAAACACCAAAACCTTGTTCCAGTCATTGTCTTCCCAAATGTCTGGAAACGGTGTAGTGGCAGGGGTTTAAGGCTACTTATATTAAGCATTATATAGACATATTAACATGTAGATACTCAGATATTTAGATATTTCACAATACTGTTTTGACTAAGTACGCGAGCGCTTCAAACTAAAAAGCAAATTAATTCAAGTTCAGTTATTCTGCAGCTCATACGACATTAGATTAGTTAGATTTAGAGAAAGATCCCAGAGGCTACAAGAAAAAGAGACCTGTGTGCTGCTGCTAAGACTAATATAGTCATAGTTTATTAATGTAGACAGTAATGCATAATGAAATATCATTAATTCTCACATGTAAAATTGGTTTCTAATTTGAGGAATTGTGTCCAATTATCTGTAGTTTAGTTATTCAGATTTATAGCTTGGCAACTCAGAACAAGAAAGTGCTGAATTCTTCTCCATTACCTGAGAAGTCTGAAGAATAAAATACCTGTTCCTTATAAGCTGTTTCTTGCAACCTGTATATTTCCCAAATTTTTTTGCTGTTCTGGTTTTATGATTCAGTTCTCTAAAGGAGACAACAAAAAGCCCTTTGGTAACATTCACAGCGTGCCTTATTCCAGATCTTTTTCCTCTGTATTAAGGCTTTTATCCATAAAAGGGCATTTTATTTCAGCGCAACTCTTAGGGTTGGCTCTTGTTTTGGTGCTCAGAGGCATCTTCAAGAAAAATTTGTCAGGCTTTCTGCCATTTATGAAGGTCATCAAGTTCATGCTTAGCGTCTCAGACCATGCCTTTCTATCAAGCAGCTAAGGATGTATCAACATAATGTCTGCCAAGACAGTTCTTGTTATTGCCAAGGGTCATTTTTTTAAGTATGCCCATTGGCACTTCATATATTCTGCTCCCTATCAGAGTTCAGGAAGACTGAAGTTCTTTGCTGAAATGGCTCAAGAATTGGATCCTTTAAATAAAAAAAATCTCAGTCGTTCCCCACAGAAAGCACTGCTGATCTCAGCTGCAAGACTTCCACAGCCTGCTCAGCAGGGAAGCATGAAGATGTCAGGTAAACATAATCATGCTATTTGTGGAAAGTGTGAGATGAGAGAGAGGGAGGGTAATGAAGCATAGACAGAGCAATTCAGTTTCCCAGCCTATTTAGGTAGATTGTCTTCTCTAATTGTTTTTCTCCCTGGAGGTACAAACACAGCGAATTTTGATACCATAAAGTTAAGCTTTATTATTGCAGCTTTCAGTTCTTTCACAAAGAAATATGTACTGTATTATAGCAGTGCCTAGTAGCAATGCTATAGTTAAGGATGTGTCAGCAGTTGTGCTACAGACCTCTATTTTTCCATGAGATGTGAAAACTAGTTTTAGGCTAAAATTATGCATATAAGCTAGGTGTCTAGATTTATATCAGTTCTCAGGAAAAAAAATCCTAGGCACGTCCTTTGGTAATTGCAGATGATAACAGACTTTCATAAAAACCCCAAAACCATACCCCCACATCACTCAAAATAAAACAAACCAAAACCCGATACAATATCACCGATGTTACAAAAGGTTGGACAGATACAAGTTAAATGTATAATTTTGTAAGTGTTTAAATACTGCCCCCAGTGACTTCAGTCATTATCCTCAATATGAAATTAATTTCATCTCAGTGCACCAAAAGATCTAAATTTTAATGGGTTTTGTCCAGCAGAAGCCAATCCAATAAAGCACATATTTATCTCATTAACACCTAAATACAGGAACAGTTAATTTGAAACCATCAAGACAACATTGCTCATCACCTTGCAGGGCAAGTTCAGAAGAAAACAAAATGAAGTTACACTCTAAGATTCATACAGACACTCAACAACAAAATATTTCTGTGTTCTCTTGCTTGATTTCATAATGAAAATTAGCAACTTTAATACCTAAAGAGTTTATAAAAGTCCTTAGGCAGATAACAAATACTTGAAGAAAGATTATTCTAAAAAGCAAAGGCAGTA
The DNA here is from genome assembly GCA_035584735.1 of Pseudotriccus pelzelni. Classification (NCBI taxonomy): domain Eukaryota; kingdom Metazoa; phylum Chordata; class Aves; order Passeriformes; family Tyrannidae; genus Pseudotriccus; species Pseudotriccus pelzelni. The sequence continues at coordinate 22,040,128 of JAWMRA010000130.1, read as the reverse complement.
GGCATGACTTTACATTCAGACACTGGGTATGCACTAACGTCCAAAGTTATAGCTACACAAATGCAAGACACCAGTAAAGCAATTATTTCAGAGTAACAGCGAAGAAAGTGAGCCCCAAAGTCAGATGTAATGACTGACAAGAAAGGAAACTAATGATAAAGTAATCAGACCCAACTCTTATATTGTTTACTTATGATCTTGAGAGTGCTTTCTAAGCAATTTGATAATATTTGATAATATTACCGATATTTCACAGGGAGGGAAAGCAATACAGATGCAGATTAAGAGATTTAGCCAAAGTTACCTGTCAGGCCAAGGACAGCAGTCAGGAGCAGAGGCCCAGCAGGCTGGTACCAGTTCACTCACTGCTCAAATGATGGTTTTCCCTGCAGCAGAGGAGCAGTGCAGTTCAGATGCCTCCTGCCTACAGCAGGTGTAGCTGCTTAAGCCATTGACTGGGCAAGACAGCCTGACCAGGCAGCCTTTCAGTGACCTGCCACTCCTCAGCTGCCTCCTGTTAACTGTTTGATTAGTCCCTCTTACCTATATTAAATAAGAATCAAACTGACAGTCACCGGCTGCTTAGCACTTACTACAAAGTGCAGAAGCTTGCCCTGGGATGGTCACCATGGCAGAAGGGATGCTCAGCAACTTGCTGTCCTGTGATAAATTGGCCCAAGTTGTGTGCTCCCCTCACTAGACCAAGTGTTCCCAGACTGGCACAGCCCCAGTCAAACCATCACTTGTTGGGCACCTGAGTTAGACCCAGGGCTTGCACACCTGTCAGCAGACATGGAAGGTCGGAGGGGTGTGGAGCCAGAATCATGCAGTAGGAAGGAAGTGGACATTTGACAATTAGATTTCTAGGGTGACAAATGTGAAAAAATCATAAAAGAACAAAGAATGGGTGTAGGTATAACAAAATGAAAGCTGAAGGACAAAAGATACCGTGAGTTGCTGGAGACATGAGTATGGGCTGCACTGGTGCACAGAAGGCATACAGTTAATTGGAGGGGGTGTGATGGCACAAAATGCCGCAGCATCTGGACACATGCACAAAGAAATAACAGTAGGGAGCCTGTAGGGTCAAAGCAAAATGCTAACAGATAACACTTTTCAAGGATTAAACTAGAGGATGTAGAAACCTTGGCTCTTGCATGTGCAGCAGAAGGAGTCCTCTGAGTGAGCTGACCCTAGACTCATGGAAAGAGAGTAACAAGATTGTTTTGCTAGCAGCCAGTCTTTAATGGCCTATGTATTTGAACTGCATAATGATAGATCAGAGAATAAAGCCACTATCCAAAGCCACTACCTTAGGAGGGATAAATACTGTTTACTTTCTGAAAAAAACTCCAGCGACAAGGTTTGAGAAACACAGATAAAGGCTACAGTAGAAGCGCACAGGAAAGCGATCAGATCAAAAGAAATTATTTCATCATCTCAGAGACCTTGTCACAAAACTACACTGTTGCCCAGTTTTGAGGTCCCCACTACAGCACAAAGAGTAAGCAGTTTAATGAAGCATGCCTGGCATTTTACCCCACTAGAAGTGGGTATGATGCATTGCCTTAGCATGTTGCCCACCAACATTTTGCCATTGCTATATTGCTCTTGGAAATGCACCATGTGACTTTTGAATACAATGATCTTTCAGCTCTTTTAAGTGTAAAGCACCTGAAAGTATAAGCATATTCCACAAACAGATTAGATAAATGTAAAAAAACTCACAACTTTTTATTTTCTTTTTTTTTTTTTGACTGAGTTTTCTCAGTATTTATCTTGTGACCTATGAACTACAGCAAACCAGTTTTTCAGTAGCATAATTACATTCAATCAAAGTGTTTGCAGACAGCTAACAACAGAGTCAACATTTCTGCTGGTCCTGATTTTTTATTTTAGCTTTTGCCTTTCACATTCTCTTTGTCTTACAGCATCTCATTCACAACTATGAACATACAAGTACTTTAGAACAGATTTAGAAGCCTTCACATTGGCAAAAATGCCAGGTGGAAAAGAAATTGCCTCAGTCAAAACTTCTGTGAGTTGGTGGGCTAAAAGTCTGCAGGAAGATATGCTGCAAATAGTATCATCCAAAAACATAAAATGGTAAAATTATTTGATTTATGGTTTCCTTTCAACAAGAAACATTAGATCCTTGTGGTAATGATGTTGCTTTAGACATGCATGTATATGTAAATACATGTACACATATGCTAGTACACATCTGAGAGGAAAAAAACGAGTTAAAGAGCTCCAGTCCCCTTCACTCCTCACAGCTCTTCAGAAAAAAAAAAACAAACAGTAAGAAGTTGAGCAGGTAGCATCGTGTGTATGAGGTTAAAAAATTCTGTCAGGAAACAGTATAAGGTTTTACTTATAGTGACAGATGGAACACACAGTTTATGCAGCCAGTTGCCAATACTTGTCTGACTATTTTGATGGCTTTACTTTGTTCCCTGCAAGGCAGTGGCAGTTTAGTGCAAAGCATTTTGTATGACACTGGAGCACATCTGTAGCTGTGGTAAACTAACACCATTCTTTGAATAACAAAGGTACAGTGGTGTATACTAACCGAAGACCACGTCTTCTGTGCTTTGCTTAACATGGTAAGAATTGCTTCACAGATAACAGGAATCACTTGAGAATTTAATAGGAAACCTTACCAGGATACAACTTTTTGAAACTGAATATTCAGAGGACTTAATTAGAACATTAAGTAGCTACCTCAGTTTTTTTATTAATTCTATAAATTTGGGGGGAAAAACACAATCACCAGAGCAATCAATTTTATAAGGTTAGATAAGAGATACCACTCAACAAACACATTCTCCAGTGATGTCATGAGATACATACACCGAAAAACTAATGAGAATGTCGTGAGTTAAGGCCAGTAATTTGAGACTGCCATAGCTGAGTGCACTTCCAAAAAAAATATGCACTTCTTTTCTAGCCCAGGTGACAGGGCATAAACAAAAAAATTCACATGAAAGTGGCACTCTGACTCCATTGAATCCTAAGCACATGTCAATATAATGGCAAGCAGCTAATAGTTTATGGAAGTAACGGGCCAGCAAGTAGAAGCAAGATTCTGGTCTCTACCTGGCAGACAGTGCTTTTATAATCAGGAAGAATAATTAGAATAATTGCAAGAGGTCATCTTTTCTCTTAAGTGCACAGTCATTTGCAACTCTTAAAATGCAACTCCTGTCAAGCTGCACTGTGCCCACCGTGGGCATACTTTTGGCAGTAAGGCATTTAGACTCATGATTAAGAATGTGCAGTTCACTACAAAAAAATCAGTCATTTGAATCCAGCAGCAATAAGTATTAATTTTGAACCAATGTGATTTCTTTCTGTACTAAAAAAACCCCCTCAACTCTCGGCTTCTGTAGCATATTTTTTATTGCTATGTTTGCTAGTTAGCATCCATTTTCAATTCCTATTGACATATGCTTCCCCTCATACTGGCTAGAAGCTTTAAATATGTATGCCTTTTCCTATATTTTAGTGATTGTTTAACTTCAAATTACAGTACTGGTTGTGCTGAAAAGTCACTCCTACATTATACTGGAAACAACTTTCCTAAACAAGATTCAAAGTAGGAACAGGTAGAAACTCTGCAGGGATCCTTTTTCTTGTGAAGTTGTTTTTAAACTAGTCCTACTATTTAATTATTGAAGGGGAGGGCTTGCATTTGCACAGATTTTATGTGCCACCAGCTTTGTTCCTTTGATAAGACAACAGGATGTTCCCTTCTAACTTCTATACTTGCTTTTAATAGAAAACACATTATTGAGACACTCCACAAAAGCCAAGGGTAGGATGGCTCCATTTATAAATCTAGGGATGTCAGGAAGGGTCACCTTCAATAATTCAGGACTTTTCATCCTAAATCCATATATTTTAAAAGTGCTGATTTATCTTATTTTTAGGATTTAAAACAACTGCAACAAAGCAACAGCACAAAGTTTTCTCTGAACCTTAATTTAATAGATGAAAACAATCTAATATTTCTTACCTACTTAGAAATCACTGAACTTCTTGGAAGAAAAGTACAGTTTCACACAGGATGCAATATAGAATATTGGAAACAGATTAATTCAAACATTACAAAGCTGCAAATCATAAAATATTTAGAAAACTCAGGATCAAGAAGAAATAACACCAGCTAATCTGGCCTCTTATGCAGTACTAATTACTGTTTAGTGTTACTGTTATTGCTGAGGTGCTTACACAATTACCACTCCAGGAAATTACTGAAGGAGATCTTGATGAGAAATAAAGAATTAATGTATTAAATGCTTTTAAAAATACATCATTGATTAATAGATTCTACAGTAATGCTATAAAAGCTATATGCCAGGATCTGAATGCCAGTACAGAAAGGCTGAGATGTAACCTAAGACATATATTTCATTTCAAAAAGGAACAATAAACATTTAAAAAATTAATGCAGTGAAACTGGGTTTCTGGTAATTTATCCTGCAGAGAAGTTCATATTACCATGAACATGGGATGTAGCGTCAAGAGAAAAAAAAAAATGCAGCTTTTTTTTTTTTCCTCAAGAGTGGTTAAAAAATGACACATTCTGTCAGCACCATCATTCAGTATATCACTGACATGATTGCATGTTACCTCATATTTTATTCCTACAACTTTAGGTTGCTGTTTAGTTCCTCATACCGTGCAATGCTGTCTAGTTGATGCCCATTAGGAAAAGTCAATCTATGGACACTGAGAATTTCTTAGAAATCTCTCAGTACTGACAGCAAACAGCGTCCAAAGAAATAATACAAGTTTAGTTACTAAAATGAATGAATCAATTTCTGTTTTGCCTTAAACAACAGTTTGTGTACATACATGATGTAGCATAAAATAGAAACAGGTATTGTGACCACAGTTTATGCCATTGTAGGCATTCATTGAAATCATAAAAGCATATATCAGTTAGAAATTCTGTATAGAAGAAAAACATCTCCGGAAGAGAGAAAGTTGTTACAAATATTTATAGCACTGGACAGCGGTGCACAGTTTTTATTGACTCAGTAGGGATTAAGATGTCAAAATGAGTGGTGATTTTACAGAATAACAGAGTAGGCATTGCAAAAGACATGAGACACCTCAGCATCCATCTCTGGGTATTTGAGTTGGACATCTAAAATCATAAATTGAGATCTTGAAATTTAAAGCCAAACTATATAAATTTACAAGACCTGCCCTAGAAGCAGGGCACTTTTCCTGGTACCAGCATGGAGCAAATCATGGTTCATAATTAACTATATTTTCATATCCTTATCCTCTATGTGAACAGTAGTAGCTTTTAAAAAAGTGACAGGCAGAGTAAGCGATTCTACTTGATGGAGTCAGGAGCATGACATGGCACATTTCTGAGTTGCCAGGTGTGATCCCATGTTTCCTTGTAAGGGCTCCAACTTCTTCCTTTTATCAGTTTTAAAAGTGCATGCCATTTGCTCATTATATGAAAAGAACTTTCAAATACTACTGATTGGCTAGAAGCTCCCCAATAAAATTACTTAATTAGTAATTTTCCAACAGTTTTGATCTTTAATCCCTCAGGTCAATTTTTATTTATTCGTGTCCAGTAAGCCTTTGTAAAAACGTTCACAATGACTTCTAGACAAACAATACAAATAACCAAAAAATCAGACAGCCTCAGACACAGAAGAGTGACACCATTTGAGATTTTATATGAAGCTTAGATAATTTTTCCATCGCAGTTTTAGGACTGCTATACAATTGCCCATCAGATGCTGAATGGCAATGAAAACACCACACTGCACATGACTACAGATCTAGTATATGGAGTGTTACAGTAAGGTCAGTGCCAAAACAAAGCAAGATATTGTTAGCAGTTTCTTATTTCACATGTGCTGTATTTCAAAAAGAGAGTGGTAATCTATATTTGAAATACAGACACAAATCAGCAATATACTCCCTTTGTTTTTTCCTTTTTTTTTTCTTTTTTTTCTTTTTTCTCATTCTGCTCATGCATGGCCAACAGAGGAGGTACTTTAAGATTTTGCAAAACAATCAAATAAAACAATGTTGTGATTTGTGTGGTTTAGAAGAAAAACAACATGAAATTCAATAACTTTACGTAAGGCTTGGCTTAACCAAGCTATCAAAAAATCCATTTCATCAGTTACCTAAATTTAACAGTTGAGTAATAATCAAGCTCTCCATTTTGGGTGCCACCTGAACCTGAAAGTCACTGTGAACTAGGCTCTCAACTGATTCAAGGCCCTTCAGACCACAGAGCCTTGTAAAATAATTGGTAAAAATTATTTTTGTGGTAAGTGTGCAAATGTTGGTTGTTCTGTTAATTTAACAAACAGAATATTTTTTTCCCTGAGAATGGCACACTGAGAATAATTTATTATAACTGAGAATTAATTATCTTCAATCAAGGATTTCCATGCCAGCTCATTTGCAGAGCCTTAGTTTTAAAGACAGGTTTATGTATTTTTGCTGTTTCATAGCAGCAACTGCATCACAGCAATAACACAACCCACAGACTGCTCTGTGCTGCCCATCTGCAAGTGATCAACTTGCAGAGCTGCATTTGTAAGCCTGCAGTTCTCAATGTCCAGCAAAATAATCTGCTAGAAGCAGGTTTTTTCCCTTCTGGTACAGTTTGTTGCACATTCTTATATAAAGGTAACAAGCAGTTCTTCTGAAGTTACACTCATGTTAAGCAAATCTAGAATTTGTAGGCGGTAGATTTTAGAAGTTTATGACTTTCCCTTCAACTTATGATACCTACATCTGTACAAATACATTTGAGGTTGGTCTTACCTCTTTTCCAGTGTATTTCATTGTTACCAGTCTCTTCTCTAAGAATGAGGGTTCATGACCATACCAGTATCTCAGACAACTCTACTCCTACTATTACTGTTTCAAATACAAGTTTCCCTTTTCCTTTCTCTTTGCAGCTGATTAGAAGGAATGTCCATTTATCCTTTAAAGGGATTAAAACTTATACCCTCCCAGCCTCTGAAGAAAGTACTGAGAGTAAATAACAGTGGACACTGTGCTTCATAAAGGCAATTCTTTTTTTTTTTAATTGGTAAATGTAGTAAAGGTTCCTATTATTTAATTTATTGTATATTTTAAGCTGTTACTTTTATAAATGCTGTAAATAAGTCTAGCACTGTATTGCAACATAGCCAGCTATCAAGTTGTTAGCCTTTAGATTTATTTTCCCTGCATCTTTGCTTCAAACTCTATGCAAAAAACCCCAAATTGTTCTGTGCTGTAGTAAGAAGAAATAGCTCAAAGTCAACCAAACAGAACTGAAGTCTTCACTGAGCAAGAAGGATTTCATCCACTTTTTGGAGTGAAACAGTGATTTAGCTTTGCTGAGCATGATACGATTTGCTGTTTGTCCATACATTCACTTTGCTATTCACTTGATTGTTTTGTAACACATTTTGGTACTCCATGGGTAGGAAAATATACCATACAACACTGAAATTAAATTGTCTGTTCTGTTAAAGATGAAACATTCTCTTAAGTGTTTATCCTACTACAGACTTAGAGCTGTGTAGAGATAAGAGAGTGTTTTATAATTACTGAGCTTGAATTCTACTATCAATTTTATATGTTTAATAATATATCAAAATGTTTAGATCCATGGGGTGCCACATAAAGACAGAGAAATGAAATGCAGACCTCATTAACTAGTGTTTTGTTCTTTACAGAGTCTTACAATTAACAAATTCTGAAACTTGCCTGAAGAGTTCAAATGGCACTTTGTCAGAGAAATCAGCATCTGCAAATGTGCCCACCCTGCCTCAAGCTTTGTTTTCAGAAATCCTTGTCTGCCTCTATAAACAACATTGGAGATTCAGAAGTATAGAATAAGTAATGAAATTGCAGCTGCCTACAGAATTTGAGGAAAGCTATTAAAAATATGTCCAAGTATCAGCTTCTTTATTCTTTCCATTAGTAATGACACTACTTCTTGAGACAGTGGCGCTCGCAAATGACCTTTGTGTGTCAGCAGCACAAAAAAAATGTACTTTGTCTACCTCAATGGACAGTAGTAGAAATACCAATTAGAACAACAGCAATCTCCTTCACAGTTATCACCATCTACAGATTTAGGGGCATGGAGGGCATACAAAACTTTCTTCAGATTTGCACAGCCATAATTTAATTCTCAGTTGTTTTTTTTTCTTCCCTGTGTCACCAAAAAGGTGCAGAATGCACATGCAAAGGGAAGGCTCATGGACCTGCTTTCTCTGTGTTCTGGTGGCAGACCAACAGGTAAGTCAATTAACTACAGGAAATGAACTATATGAATGAGGACTTCAAGGTCAAAAAGACCTTATCTATCTGAATTTAGTTTACAGGATGACCCAAAAGATTCACTCTGCTTAAGATGCCTGAAGCATGCCAGCTGAATAAGAGGCAAGGAGAAAAGACTTAAATCTGCTGGAACGCAAGAAGGCTCTTCAGAGGGACCTGGATAGGCTGGAGAGCTGGGCTGATTCCAGTGGGATGAGGTTCAACAAGGCCAAGTGCCAGGTCCTGCACTTTGGCCACAACAACCCCCTGCAGCGCTCCAGGCTGGG
>JAWMRA010000130.1:21949807-22031431 GCA_035584735.1 Pseudotriccus pelzelni | reverse complement strand
ATAGTTTCCAGCTTCTCCTGCTTGTTACCAATATATACAGATATATGTATAATATACAGGTAGAAGTATCATTACGACATGAAAATTGCTTCCCACTTTCCCATCTGTTCTCCATAGCAATGAACCTGTAGGACATTTCATAGTCCATACAGCAGTCTCAGTTTCTTGCTGAGACAGGTCTCCAAAGTCTGACACACCATTCCTAGGTTGATAGGGGAACATTCCCTCCTATACTGATTTTGGTGGGGATATAGTTAATTCTCTTAACAGCAGCTCACATGCTGCTGTATTTTGCATCTGGGAGAAAATAACTACTACGTCAATAACTACTCTTCCAGCTATTGCTCAGCAGTACTTACACAGGATCAAGACCTTGTATGTGTCTCAGGCTACCGACCAGCAAGTAGGCTGAGGCTGCACAAGCTGGGATACTACACAGCCAGGACAGCTGATCCATCTGACCCAAGGGTTATTCCGTAGCATATGATGTTGTGCTTAGCAATAAAAGCAGGTGGAAAGGAAGAAGTGGAAGGGAGTTCCGACTTGCAGCATTTATAAAGTAACAATTATGTATGATGGAGCCTTGCTCTCCCAGAGATGGCTGAACTCCTGCCTGCCATGGGACCTGGCATGGGAAGTGCTGAATTAATTCACTTTTTGTGCTTTGCTTGCGCCTTTCCTGTAATGGCTGAACTGTTGAACTGCCTTTATCTCAACTCATTTTCTCACTTTTTCCTTTCTGATGCTCTCCTGTGATCCAGTCTGAAGCTGCCTACCAGAGATACTCCACCTTTCCCACCAGTCCTGTTACCCTCTCCTTTCCCAGGTTACCTGTGTCTTCAGTGTCAAAACTTGGTCTGCCAGCTCCTCCTTCTCCTCTTTCAGGAGCTTGTGGATTTGGTTGGACTTGATGCGTTCTGACATCAGCTTGAAGTTGGCATCATCCTTCTCCCGCAGCTGCTGCATCAGGCGGATGTTCTGCTCTTGCATATCTTCAAAGGCTTGGCCTGTGACATCCATTTCAGACAGCAAGGCCTCTTCCTCCTGCAAAACAATCACAAGCTCTGGCAATACTGTCTCCTGTACCCTCTACAGTGACCCTGAACATTTTATTCAGACACCAAACCTAGCATAGATGAAGGAAGATGTCTCAGTATCAAAGAACAGTTATCTTCCCAACAACCAAAGGAAAGTGCTCCATAGAAATCTGCACCACAGTGGAGATATTCTGAATTTGAAGGTGCAGGAAAGTGGTGGCCAGCTGTACAAGCATTCAGAGACTGTGGCTTGTCTGCTGGCAGAATCAGCTGTGGCACAGTTGTTGCCAGTGCTGGACAGAAACCAACTCTCAACTTCCAGCAGCTACCTGGACAGCTGTCATATATACCAGGCCAGGGATTCTACATGTGGACAGCTTGGCAGCATCCAACTATCACACTGCCAAGCCCCTTAAGACTCACTTTGACCTCTTCAACATTAAAAGAGTAAGTGACAAGACAGAGCAGTTCTGTTCTATAATTAAAAGAATCTGAATTCTAAAAAAGTACATGTCAAGAGGCTTGCCTCTCTCCTACTGAGGTGGTCCTGCTCTCTCACTGGATTAAGCCCTTTTTTGCAGAAGAGGGTATGTACAAGTACCATGCAAACATATTCACTATATGAACTTGTACACATAACTTTTACAAAGAAATTGTAACCTCCTCCCTAGTGGCTGATTTAGCTGTTTCTCCTCTGTGGTCTTCACCAAGGCCACATGTTTAATCATTGCTAAACATTCCCCCCATCACATGCCACGAGGTTTGTAACACCCTCCAGTTGTGGCATTTTTGATAGCTGTTCGTGGGTTTTTTGCATGTTCATTTTTTTTCCCTTCAATAAACAAGCACCAAACTCACATCTCTGGCCCATACAGATACCTCTCAGATAGTCTTCCTGGCTGCAACCCGAAGGCAGTTCCCTCATAGGTGCTCAATCCAGAACAGAACTCATCAGGAATTTCTCACCTGTTTAGCCATGGCTAGTTTCTTCTGTAAATACTCAATTTGTTCCTCCACTGCTCGGATCTTGCGGAGGGCATCCTCATCAGCCATCTTTTTACTCTCCTTTTTCTCCTTGTCTTCCAATTCTTTCACCCTCTGCCTGAGTTCTTCCAGCTACAACAGGGACAAACGACAAAGAACTCTTAGCACGAGGATGTGGCCTGAACATTGTTAAGTGCCTGTTTTACCCACAATTCTCTGAAACACTGAAGAAACTGCCTTCAAAGTAAGGGGAAAGCCCATTTTATTTTGACAGGACAGAGTGCTACTGGCAGATAGACCACTGAGACAGGCTGTAAGCCAAAGATCTTGATTTCAAAACCTTTGAAAATTTCACTGAATCTTATACCACAGTAGGAACATCAGTCTCTTGCAGTTTCATATGCAAGGGTATACGGACAGAGAGCATTTGCTCCTTTAAGGACACTCATGGACCTGCTTCAATACAGAAAGAGATAATAACAAAGAAGTAAAACAAAACATACAGAGACACAAACCTGGAAGACCAATGGTAAGGGAGGCAGTTGATGCCTTGGGATTTTTAGCTTTTCACAGATTTTAATGTAGCTGTATAGTCTGTCACACTCTAGTAGCTAACACTCACCAAACCCTATTCCCCTATTTTATATTGAGTTTTCTAAATTCTTTAGGCTTGTTTAGGCTCCTTTTCAAGGCATGACTATAGTAAACATATTCTGTTTATGAACATTTGCACCCCAGGCCTGAACAAGAAGATACTATCACAGTCAAAGAAACCTTCAAGCCTGGAACCTTGAGTATCTCCAAAGACAGTACGTGTTGCGAAGAAGAGGAAGATTAGGAAGAAAGGGGTCTTAAAACTCCCTGACTCAACTCCAGAGAGGCATGCCAGGGGGCAGATTTAGGGAGGATCTGAGGGGGTGCATAGTTACGGGATTGGATAGATAATACTATAAAATACTATACCTCTGGACATGGGCACCTGTCTTTTCATACTTCTTGCACCAAAAGGCCTTCATTAAAGAGCTGTTCTCTATCTTATCTATACCTGTGACTTTTTTTCTGCTCCCAATTTTAAGGCAATACAGTGATAACCTGGACAGTCACACAAAGTGATAAGAGCACGAGGCTCTGAGAATGTTTATTCCAACAAGGTTATGTGACTGTGGGAGAATGAGGAAACCAGAAACAAAATATGTAGAGACACAGACATGACAAAACAAACAGATTAAGCAAGCCTCTCCAGTCACAGCAGTGACTGCCAAGAAAATACAGGCGGCACTTCCAGGAACATCAACCTGGACTTTTTAAGTGGTAAAACTGTAAACCAGGGGTGGATCCTGAACTGTGAAGGCTGTGGGAATTGACAGAACTGTGCAAACCCAGAAGTGATGTGCAGGGAAAGGGAGAGCAAGGATGAACAAACTGACATTAGACAGAGAAGTATATAAAAGGAGCCAGTCACATGTAAAATGTGGGCAGTCGGTACACACCTGTCTCACTCAGCCCCGCACAAGATCACTGCAGCCTGTCCTGTCCTATCTTTCTGTATCTTTATATTAGATATTTTCTTAACTATCTCTGTGTAATCTACCTCTTTACCTCATGTACGTATGTGCTGCACAGAGTAAGTGCTAGTTACAGGTTAGACCCATTTGTGAAGGTAAAAGGGGCCTGAAACGACAGGGGTACCAAACCCACAGAGGAGTGTGCTGGCACATGTGTGTCCCTGTGAACCTGGAGACGGGTGTGTGAATGTGCCCGCGCTAGTGACATTCTGCTTGTATCAGCTGAATAGGAAGGGACTCATCCATGCTTTCGTTTCATGAGTCCTATATGTACGTGCTGTTGAAGCGAAGCACCTGGTCTGACTGGTTGTGTATCTCTGTGGTGTGTGCTCATCTCCACTACCACCTGAATCTGCAACTGAAAGAGTGGGAACCATTTGTTTCAGCCAGAGCAAAGGCATCATCCTTTCCCAGAGGAGAACATCCCAGAATCTCCCTATTCATATCCAGACCATTCCAAACTCTCTTCTAAATGGAAAAGCTGAGAAAACAAATAATCATCAGTTTTGAAGAGTGAAACAACACAGTTCTGGTGCAGAGAAAAGATGTTTTAAGTAACACACTAAAGAGCAAAAGGGAAGAGAAATTAGATTTACCTCAGCTTTTGCCTTCTTCTCGGCTGCCATCAGCTGCACTTTGTCTCTCTGCTCTTTGGGGGCAGAGCGGTACATGTCAAGCAACAGCTTCATCTCCTTCTGGCTCTCCTGGGCTTTCCTGGAGACAGGGAGACAAACTGTGAGAACATGGCAGGAAAGCCACCCTGTTACATAGCCGGCAGGAGAGTCTGAGCAACATTCTCTCCACTTCCCACGTGGATGTGGAGTCCTCTTTGGCTCATCTTACCCTGGCAACATAAAACAGCCAAGGAGTACAGGCTCAAAAAGAAACAAGTTCAGGCACATAGGCTGAAAAGCCATGGAAAGTGGGGTGTAGAAGAAACATGTACTCTAATAGTAAGCTGCAAAACTATCCACCTATGCTCTGGTAAGGATCCAGGAGAGACTGCTGGGTTTTTCATTAATAACCTGCTGCTGTGAAGTTTTACACAACTGTTATGACAGCAACAAATAAATATTACTTTATCCATATCATGAAGTATCTGGTTTGGTAACTCATGTTGTAGGCTGTTGTAACGGAAACATTACTACATTCACCAGATCACAGCCACATACAGAGGGTACCAGGAAACTCCCCCTTCATTTCAGTGACACTAATCTTGTAAGAACAAGCTACAACACATCTCACACAAACACCCCTGCTCAAGCAGGAAAGGAAGGGACAACAACTCTTACTTGAGCTCAGCCTTTAGCTGCTTGATCACTTCAGCCTCCTTCTTTCTTCCATCTTCATGCTTCCCCTTCTCCTTCTCTTTGGATTCTCTCTCCTTCTCAGATTCCTTCTGCTTCTGCTTTTCCCGCTCTCGTTCTTTTTCCTTTTCTTTCTCTTTTTCTCGCTCTCTCTCTTTCTCCTTTTCCTTCTCTCGTTCCCTCTCCCTCTCTCGTCTCTCTCGCTCTCGTTCCTCTTCATCTCGCCTGGCCTTCATTTCATTTACATCTTCAGCAGCAGCCTTGGGGACAGACACTTGGGCAGAAGGATCCTCAGGTTCCTGCTTGATGTCTGGAGGTTCCTCTTTTGTGTCTTCGGTGCTAGACTGGGCCTGTAAGAGAGCACTGCCACTACGAGAGCGGATCTGTTGTGGAACAGCAAGAAAGATGACACAGAAGAACACAAACCATTAAGTTCTTAGCCAGACTTTTCCCTTGTCTTTTCCCCAAACCCATGATTTCATGCCCCCTTTGTAACTGCTACTACTTTTCAAGGAGCACTACACAGCTACAAAGGAATACCATTCATTTGGTAAAAGGAGGCAGAAGAGTGCAGGGCTCCACTGAAAATCACACTGCATCCAGCACGCCAGATCAGAAAGGCAGATATTGCAGGCAAGGGTGACAGCATTCCCTCCTCCTTCTAAGCACTTCCTCCTCTTTTCTAGCATTCCCTGCTGTGATACCTTGCTCAAATCAGACTGGGCTTCCCTCAGCTTGCGTTTGTATCTCAACACCTCTCCCTTCAGCTGGTGGTTGTGATTTTGGAGGCTGCTGATGAGATGACGCATCTCCCGGTTAATTGGGCCTACAAAACCAGAAACACAACCGTAACAAAGCACACTTCGGTCAACCCCCTGCAAGGACTTGCATGGAGACAGAAAACAAGCTAAGTGTCAGTGACAAACAACCAAAATAAGACTATTAGCATTCTGCCACACAACAGAGCAACACAACACATTTGCAGAAAAAAGTCATGCACAGTCCTAATTTTCCATTAACATTACTTTTTTCCCCATGATCCTAATGGAACGTGTCATGCTACAAAAAACCTCTATGATTTAAATGCTATTTTAGAAATAACTTTTTTATTTCCTCTGGTGATATTTGAAAATTACTGCTTTCCTATCCAGGTTGTCATTCCACTTCCAAGTAGTTTTTAATTTTGCAAAATACCCTGTCATAAACCAAATTATTAGCAAAATATATGTATTATGCAGCATGTAAATGGAAGTTAGACAACATGGAACTGGCCTCCCAATAAAACACAGGAAGAGCTTTCTTTTTAGAGATAAAGAGACCTGCCAGAACAAGTATTTGACAATAACAAGGAATCAACCTGGGTGTTTTACTGCAGTGTAGCCTCTAACGGCATTGGGGGGCAGGTGGTATTTGTTTTTAGGCACTGCAGAACATCACCATACCTGCTTGCTCATTGGCAGCAAGGGTCTGTTCAAACTCTATCCTCAGCATCTCGTATTCTTTGCGGACTTGTGCCAGGGTGTCCTCCAGCTGAATCACCTCCGTGCGCAGCTTCTTGTGCAGGCTGACCTCATCCCTCTGAGGAGTGAAAAGGGAACTAAGATTAATGCTTTGAACCTGCTCTCTCACCCCGTCAACATGAAGTACCAGAAAAGACCGAATTACTGCCAGAACTGTGAGTCTCCTGAGCTTTCCCAGAGCCACTCAGAGCCAGCAGTGCTCCCTGGTCTGGTGGAGCAGACATGTTACCTCAATGAGCTCCACCTGGCGCTGGTGTGTGGCGCGGGTGCCGTGGAGCAGCGTGCGGGCCTCATCCAGGTGTGCCTTCAGCTGGAGACTCTCGTTATACAGAACAGAAAACTGGGACTGCATGCAGCGGTACTCCGGGGTCTCCTTCACAGCCTCTTCTACTGCACGTCGCAGCTCAACCTAGCACGGACACAAGAAAACGACACAAAAATTATCCCCTTGCCTTTGGCTTTTATTTCATAAGGTAGGACAACAGTGAATCAAGCTGCCACAAGAAAAGACAAAAGCAGAACTTCAATAGCATTGCTGCAGAGTAAGTGCAAGTAATATGCTCCAGTATCAATTTTAAAAGTCTATGCTTTCTCTGCGTGCACCAGGCTGTTTCTCTTGCAGAGTCACATGACAAATTTTTTCACCCTTGGATTCTGAAATAGTTTCTTTCAAAGATATGAACTTGGAAAACATAATACACATTTTCAAGTCATTTACTGTAAACTGCCATCACCTAAATCAATAAGGATGGACACACAGAAAAGTATGACAGACTAGAGAAAATGCATGTGACAGTAGGCATTATGTTAGCCTGTTACCAGTAAGACACGGTGACTAAAAGGAAGAGAAATGAGAAAAAGAAGGTACAGAATCTGAATTTTCCTTTCAAAAAAAGTTAACAAATGATTGTGGCTACCAGCAGTGAAACAGACACATAGATGCATACACCTTAACACTATTGAAGAGAAAAAAAGAAGTTGTAAGCTGAGGAGTGGTTCTCTCAAAACAAACTCATGTGGATAAACAGTATTCAGAGGTGCCTCAAGACAGTTCCTGGAATCAGATGTCTTAAACTTAGGTTATCAGGTCAGACATTTCTTATAACAGGGTAACAGATCTACTGACCACTAAGATGACATTTGGATTATTCCCTCCATCGTGTACTCATGTACTACAGTTACAGTTTTTTGTGCTACCACCTTTAAAACATCAGAAACTCATATGGTGTTTTCTGTCTATCCATTCCCCACCCTCTGAAAGACAAAAATTCATTGACTCATTCAAGAGCCTCTCTCTCTCTACACAAGTTCCCCGATTTTTCCACTTCTCTGGCTCCTCTTGCACAGGGCATGGGGAAGGTGGAAGAAGATTCAATACTCGTAATGAGGTGAAAGCAGTTTTAACTAGACGTCACTAAAATGTGCTGAAAAGATCAAAATGGAACACAGGAAGGAAAATTTTCCAATTTCCAACAATGACCACACGGTGTCACCAACACAATGAACTGCAAGGGGAAGTCCCAGACTTGCTACATTGTACTAAGTAAAACATTGCTGAGAGAGCCAAGTACAGAATAGAATAGTGCTAGCGAGGTTTTCAGGACACAGCAAAGCAATGCAAAGCAAATGGCAGCCCACCACACAAAACACCTTCATCCTCAAACACGTACAGATGTCTCACCTTGAGTTTTTCATTCTGTGTTGTTACTTCCTCAAGATCCTGGCGTAGTTCCTCCAATTCATTGAGGCGATTCCCAGCAAGCTCTTTATTCTCTTCCAGCTCTGCATTCATCTCCTCAAACTGTTGGGGATAAACTGCTTGTAAATCCTACTGTTAATGTCTCTCCCGAAGGTACTAGTGAAGTAACTGTTTATGCAGTAACAGAAATTACAGACTAAACAGTCAGGTAACATTACTGAGTCAGACAAAAGTCTACTTCCATCAGGTCTGTTTCTTTAGCAGGAAACTTGTATACAGACAAAACGGCTTGCCCAGGGTAACCCACATCAGTGGCAAAGGATCTAACGTTATCTAAAACAAGAATCTAAATTCCGTTCCAATCTATGGCCCCATGCACAAGCTCTCCTTTATTCTTACCCATGTCCGCAACCAAGCCCTTGTCATTACCTTGCGGGCATTAATGGTGATTGTGCCCCCATAGAGGCTGCTCCCAGCTCCATACACCTTGTAGCCCTTGGAATTTACCTGCAAAAAAACCAACAGATTTCATCAAGACCCAATTAAATATTGGCAAGACTGCCGATACAGCAAATCCAAGAACAAAGACGGTATACTGCAGATTTTCAGTTCTCGCAGTGAGGTACCATGAGATGATGTCACACATCCCAAAACTGCACCCATTTCTCCCGTTTCCTGGCAAAGAGGGCAGTGCTTACTCGTTCCAGAACGTCCGCTAAGTGGCGGTTGAGTCGCTGCTCCCTCTTGCGTATCTTGTCGATGTCCCACTGAAGGTCATCAATCATCGTCTCCAGAACAGACACCCGCGATTCTGCTGTCTCCACTCTTTCTTGCAGCTTGGAGAACTGCGATCAGAAGATTGTTTCAGCCAGCAGACTGAATAGAATCAATTTTTTCTGAAACAGCTCACTAATAATTTTTCTCTAATTCATCATGTCCTTTCCATTTTTTGCTATGGTGACAGACTGCATGAACAGTCCTGAATTTTACTCTGCTTGAATCACAAGACAGTGACAAAAATAAGACAAAACTGAAAATGGAGAAAGAGCAAGAAACTGGTAATATCTGGCAAAATACAGAGGCAGCCATCTCAGTTTATTCAAAGGCTTTATTTTCAATCTTTTCAATCCATATGTTCATTTACTCTACAGACTATATAAGCGCTCAGAGGTCTACCACTGACCAAGATCAGTGGTAACACAATTTTTAAAAGAACTGAAGCCTCCAAAACAAATACTGCGAATCCCTTAGTGACTGGGATCATCTTGTAATTGATGTCATTACACTTTCATACATGATGCAGAGGAACTAAGGAATTTAGAATTACAGGGATGTCACGTCAAGCGTCTTAGGTGTTTACACAACCCCTTTGCATCATTTTTCCATTTACTCTGCTCTGCTATCTTTTAATATCGAATCCATTCAACTCACTGATTTGGTTCTACTCTTCCCTATGGTCATGTAACAAGCAAATGAATCTGAGCGATACAGAAAATCTACGTACAGTTCTCCACTACAACAACCCTTTTTGTAACTTTCCAGTTGTGCTGCTCCTGTCCCTCTCTGAGGAAGTAACCCGTTTTCCAGACTATGGTGACCATAAATTATGGTAAGCAGGACCCCAAAGCAGATTTCTTTGTCCTTTTTATACCTCCTGAGACATGATCCGGTGCTTCTCCTGAAGAACATCAGCCAGTTCCTGCAGCCGTCCATTTTCATGTGACAGGTAGGTGTTAAGCTCCAGTACTGCTTCTTCCATCAATGAAATATCTGAAAGATGCACAAATAAGAGTATATTAACAGAAAGCATGAAAGACTGATTTTAATTCTTAAATAGGGAAGAGCAAAAGAAGAAAACAGAAAAGGAAACTTCTGGTTTTGTGTTTACTGTATCGCTCCCACAGGGGGTTCCCAAGGGCCTGATCTCCACCAAACAGCTTTGACAGTTTACAGCTAAAGACAGGAACACACCCCTGCAACAATGCCAGACTTGTCAAAAGTACATGATCAGAGCAAAAAGAATAGTCTGGACAGAAGGCAAACCATGGATGGGTTGATATTCCACCCAAGTTTTCAGTCAAAAGATTAAGATTCTAACCTTAAGCTAATGTTTTTTAGACAGCCATCTGAGTGTAAAGTGAATCTGGTACATTGATTTTTAGAGACTAGTCATTTGGCTTTTTTTTTTGCAGAACTCTGCTTTGCGTTTAAAACTGACGGCTACACCAAGACATTAAATGGGCACCATTTTCCTCAAAACTTAGTGGAAACTGAACAGTTGGCTATTCCTACACCTTTTACTAAACTGCCAGTGAGAAGGAGTCCAACACCAGTCTGTAATGATGATTTCACTTCTTCCCTTGTAGGCATGAAGCCTTTTACATGATGGCCAAGGATAGAAAGGTGATAAGGTTCAACTGCAATGTGTAACTTCCCACGTGCATGAACACATTACTGGCAGAAACAAGCTTTTTCTTAGCCCAACACTCTGGGCAGAGCTCTCAACATTCAAATTGAGACGTAGTTACAATACACTTCTAGCATATAGTCTTTTATTAGAGCTTTGTATAATGAGTTCAGAATGCCAGGCCAACCTACTTTTGAAAATAAACAAGCACGAAAAAAACTAGGCCTTAATGTGCACAATGTAGTATCAGGACTAAGGTGGAAGTCAGGTGAGCGTTCTTGAAAACCTGCCACCTTGGTCATACCTCCGCTGTTTAGCTTGTGAGACAGAACATCTATTTTCTCCTGCAGCTTGTCATACATTGTCACAATCTGGGCAACAGCACGGCGGGAAGACTCTACACGCTCCTGCAGCTGGGATTCTATCTCCTCGCTGGTGCTGCTGGCCAGAGTGGCCAGGAAGGAGAATGCCGGCTCCAGTCCTTCCCCTGGGAGCAGAAGGAGGTGCCAGAAGGTAAATGTTATCCAGCAAATAACATATAACATATAATCTCCACAGACACAAAAGAGAGCATCTGGCACCCTTTAGAAAGGGACATTGTCCACAGCTGAAATCCATCTTTCCCACTGTCCCCAGACAAGTGCCTCACCTCGTTCCCTCTCATCTTTGCGCTCCTGGTTACTGTCAGAGTCTGGTTCAGGTTCTGGTACCACCAACGCTTTTCTTTCAGACAAAAGGTCTCCAAGACCTTGGTCCAGATCGAAGCGTTTAAGGATGATGCGGATATTTTCATCAAACTGAATGATGGGACAGGCAAGACAAGGTAGAGAACAGATGTGAATAAAAGCACTGCAGTGGTACAGAAGAGAACAATGTATAAAAAGCAGCAAACCAACCTGGTTCCAGTATCGGTTGATGATCAGCAGAGAGGCATCATCAGTGGCCTGCCGGCGCTCCAGTTTCTCGATGTGCTCTCGCAGCTCATCCTCAATGGCCTGACGCTGGTCCAGCATCTCCGCGAGCTTCCGATTCTTGGTCTGAAGGGTCCGGATGTCCAGGTCCTCCTGTGCAGGGAAACGTGGCACACAAGACAGATCCCAGACATGTTTTTGTTTCCAAATGAAAAAGAGCAAGAGGTTCAATGGGTGTGTGCAAGGAGGACGTACTGTTGAGGAAACACCACCAAGCTTGATGGTCTCGACTGTGGTCCCCGAATCTTCAACCCCCGCCTTCTTCTCTGGAGGGGCAGAAGGGCCAGGCTCTGCAGCTGCCCGTTTATTGCCAATTCCAGACATGGTGGCTGAAGTAAACAGGTTCCCACCTTCTCCAAATTCTTCCTGAACATGAAAGAACACTATTGAACAAAATCCAAAACCACACACACCCAATCAACTCTATTTGGGATCTTTAACGTATCGATCCATCACAGTAACAAGATGCACAACACAGAACAGATCACGTAACTCTAACGGTTTCAGAAAATACTTTAGGGAAGGAATAGGTTAAAAGTGGAAGACGGGTGAAGAGGACTGTAGATCACTCAAGAGACCCCGTAGCTGGGAATAGGCCTTGACAGGGTGTTGATCCTCTGGCATGGACCGAGTTTAATAGTGCCACGTCCAGGCGAAGGTACCTGTGCCCAGGTGTTGCTTCAGAGATTCCAAGGTTAGCGAGGTAATGGAAATAAATTTATTCTTTGTGTTCTAGCTATGAGTTTTTGCCTGTCTATGTTGACTTGCACATTCTGGCCAAACATTAAATGGTGAAAAACACCACTAGGATCAGCACGACAAACAGCAAGTTCAAGGGAAAAATAATCCACTGTTCTGTAATGCTAAATGGAAGACCATACCTTATCACACACTTCAGAAAAAAGTCTTCATGCAGGTTCAGTTGCTGCTTTTCTGTATTAACAAAACGTATCAGGGTTAGATTTCAACAAACTGCTGAGACCTGGTGAGTATGTGGCACCAAGTCCAGTTTACATCAACCAAACTGTTCTTATTGTATCTATATGCAAAGCCAATCAAAGCTCAGGACAGCAATACCTTGGAGATAAGCCCTGAACTTAACAGCTCTTACAAATCCTATGGAACTGAAAAAAACCTCCCAGTCAAGGCTTGTAAAGACCCATTCCAAGAGCCTTCCTGTCTATCAGGAAATGCAGACACGTTTGAAGAGAATCTATCCCTAAATTAACACACTCTGAAAAACACTGGACTAGTTAGAGAATCCCAGAACAGCTGAGGCTGGGAGGAATGTCTGGAGGTCACCTGCCCAGTGCTCCTGAAGGAAGCAAGGTCAGTCAAAGCAGGTTGCCAAGGGCCTTGTCCAGGCAGCCTGAATATCTTCAGGCACAGAAACTCAGCAGTGTCTCTGGGCAGCCCATCCTAACTGGAATTACGAGAGCACTGGAGAGGGTGGGGTAACAGTGGTCACTACAAACATCTCATCTACTACCTGTCAGTCCAGCAAGCCACCAGTGACCACTGCTTTTCACATGTTTTGTCCACAAAGTATCCCTTCCACTGCCTCCTGACACCATCCCTTGAAGCTCCAGTTCTCCCTCTCTCCACTTCCTCACACACTGTACACCACGACACAACCCACTGATTTTTATTACCACAGACCCTCTCTTTCCCGGAATCCTTTAGATTGGAAAAGACCTCTGAGATCAACAAGTCCAACCTTTGACTGATCACCACCTTGCCAGCTACACTACGGCACTTAGTGTCCCATGCAGTCTTTCCTTGAGTATCTCCAAGGACAGTGATTTCACCACCTCCCTGAGCAGCCCATTCCAATGCTTAACAACCCCTTGTGCTGCTCACATATGGAAGGGGTAAAGAACTCTAAGGAGCAATGTACCCTTTTTAAAATGTCACATTTATTTCCTTTTTGACACAGAAGAGCTGTTCTGCTCGGCAAACTAACTGACAAAATAAGCTTTGATTCTTAGATTGTACTTTAAAAAAAAATTATTTCTGATGACAAGCCCTATAAATTGAAACTCAAATTAGATTTTTTCTTCTCACACACTACCATTTTACACCAAATCTGAAAACTTCAAGGTTTTATTACTTCTGCTACCACCAGCTCTTCCTCCTACAGCACAGAAACTCTACTGCATACATATAAACCCTGATGTACAGCCACAGAATCACATAAAAACACAGGCACATGTAAAAGCTGCCACTTGAGCTTATACTCCCCAGCAAGAACTCCAGTCAAGCAATGTTCTGTCCACAAGCCTAAAGGGGATCTTTCCATTGCCTACAGGTCTAGTGCAGCAGGAATATCTTAAGCATGGAAGAAGAAAGGGGAAAAAGAGCCCACTCCATTGGAAAATCAAATCTAGAGCTCATTAAATTAACACCTATTTTAATTTTAATTTCCATTCTTTAGGAACCCAACCTTCTCTCTCTGTCACAGGCTATTCACATTATTCCCGCCCCAAACAGACCACACTGATTTATCACAGACGGACTGTCCTGGTGTTCCCCTCCCATCCCACCGGCCTGTCCTGCAGGAGAGATGTGGGAGCCGGGGCTGCTTAGTCCAGAAAGGGGAAGACTGAAAGGGGATCTCATTAATGCACATAAGTATCTCACAGGCGGGTGCCAAGAGGATGGTGCCAGATTGTTTTCGGTGGTGCCTAGCGACAAGATGAGGGGTGATGGCCATAAACTAAAACACAGGAAGTTCCACTCAATATGAGGAAGAACTTCTTTCCACTGAGGGTGGCAGAGCTTGGAACGGGCTGCCCAGGAAGACCGAGGATGTCTTTAGAGACATCCCAAACCCACCTGGACATGTTCCTGTGTCACCTGCTCCAGGTGATCTTGCCTTGGCAGGGGAGCTGGACCGGGTGATCTCCAGAGCTCCCTTCCAACCTTAAACATTCCGTGATTCGAGTTTCCACATACCCCGGCCGCTCCCACACCTCCGCCGCCCTCCCCCGGCCCGCGGGAGCCCCTGCGGTGCTGCTGCTGCCCCCGGGAGCCTCCCACCCCGCCAGCCGCACACCCTCCAGTCCCGTCCCTCCCTCCACGGCCGTGTGGAGCCTCCACCACCGAGCCACTGCCTCCTCCCCCCGCACTGCCACCCCCCGGCTCTGCTCGGACCCCGGCCCGGATCCCGACCTGCCCCACAGACCGGCCGCGGCGCCGCCGCCGCCGCCGCCGCCTCCTCAGCCCGTACCGCCGGAAACGGCCGCCGCCGGCCGCCCCTTCCGGCCGCCATTTCGCCCTCACGCGTCATGGAGGCGCCGCTTTGCCCTCTCCCGACATGGCCGCCGTTGCCATGGCGCCCGACGCCGGTGCCCGTACCCGCACCTAAGATGGCGGGCGCGGGTGGTGCTGCCCCGCCCGTGTGAGGGGCCGCCTCCCTGCCCGCCCCTCTGGTGGGTGTGCCCCGCTGGCACCCTGCGTTCCCCGAGGTGCGTTAAAAGTGTATTATCTGAATTTCTGAGTGTTGGCGAAACGTTCTGTGTCAGCAGTACCGTGGCCAGCGGGATTAGGGAGATGATTCTCCTCTCTGTAGTGGTCACCAGCGAGGCCGCCGATCGAGTGCTGCGTCCCCTTCTCGGCTCCTCAGTTCAGGAAAGACCGGTGTTAGAGCGTGTCCAGAGAAGAGTAACAGAGCCGGAAAAGAGTCTGGAGCACATGCCTGGTGAAGAGCAGCTGAAGGAGCTGCGGGGGCTCAGCCTGGAGAAATGGAGGCTCAGGGGAGACCTTACTCCCTCCAACACCTTGAAGGGAGGGCGTAGCCAGGCAGGGCTTGGTTGCTTTTCCCAGGTAACAAGTGATCATATAAGAGGAAACAGCCTCTAGTTGTGCCAGGGGAGGTTTAGATTGGGCATTAGTAGGAATTTCTTCACAGAAAGGGTGATTAGACATTGGAATGGGCTGCCCAGGGAAGTGGTGGAGTAACTGTCCCTGGAGGTGGTTAGGAAAACACTGGACTTGGTCTTGCTGACGTGGTGTTGGGACAAAGGCTGGATGCAATCTCAGGGGTCTTATCCAACCTAAATGATTCTGAGAAGCTGTGAAAATCTATCTGTGTGAAATACACAAACATGCATGCACTACATGGGCCCCAGCTCCAGCTAAGATTGAGCTAGTATATAATGTGAGTCTGAAGTGAAATTTCAGCGGTTTAGGTTTAGGATCTTCATCTCTGCATGTCTTCGTGAAAAACAGGAAAACACCTGCAAACAGCACCAGGCTGACAGGGTTCCGGTTTTATTTGCATTGCCCAGAGAAGCTAAGGATACCCCCTCCCTGGAAGTGTCCCAGGCCAGGTTGAACAGGGCTTGGAGCAACCTGGTCTAGTGGGAGGTGTCCATGTCAGGGGTTTGGAACTGGAAAAGCTTTAAGATCCCTTGCAGCCCAAACCATTCTGTGATTTGATGATTTATTTTGAAAGTAGGTTTGTACCTCCAGAGCAGCACAAGATTTTTGTGCAAGTGCAGGGTTTGCTTTCATTCAGCTCCTTTGCAGCTGTCTCCACTGAGAATGCCAAAATAAAAGTACAGTTCCCCTACTTCAAATCACAGTTTAATGGGCTGCCATGCCCAAGAGCTATAGACCAACCCAGTACTACACTACAAGACTTCAGGCTGAATAAACATTTGAGTTCATGAAGGAAAAATACAGCTTTCCGTGTGAATTTTCCCCCCCCCCTGCAGTTGTCCAGGGGGGCAAGAGCCTGGCAAGCCAGTGAAGTGCTGCAGCTTTGCGAGCAAGTGTGAGAGCAGCTAGGACAGGGACGTTGACCAGCTTGGTTGAAATCTGTATTTACACAGTACTGTCTCATAAAAAAAAACCTGACATAACACCACTGGGAAGGTGAGTACCTTGGGGATTTCTCAAAATATTGAATTCAGACCTTCCCTAGTTAAAAAATAAAACCCACAACAAACAACAAAATATTTGGTAATGCATTTTCCACCAACAGCATTTCCTTGCAGCTGGAGAGCCCTTGACTGAGTAAGAAGTGGTTGGTAAGTGATAGGTTCTCAGTTCAGCCAGTTCTTCACCATAGTTGTTAGAAATCAAAAAGAGCTTTTATGTTGCATCAAATGTACTTCAAATGAAGTCCTGCGGTCAGCATAGCCTTCAGTTCTTGTGTTTTCCCTTCCCTTGCTTTATGCTTGTTTTTTCTCCCCTTGGCATTTCCTCCACAGGGAAGAAAACCCATTTCCTGCAAAGCACTCTTACTCTTGTACATTCTCTCCCATATCTGTCTTAACCACTCACCTGCTTTAGATAAGCATTCAGACTAATCTTTGAGTTGTTCTTCTGTACACTGCATATCACATACCTTAGTGTTTGAGACTGCCCTACAATGGGACTTAAAAGGGAAGGGTTTAGCAGCAGCTGGGTTGTAGCACTAAAAAAGAAATGGCTGTGGTTCAGGGTGGCCGTGTAGTTTCCCACACAGCCTGCAAACTCAAGACTGAGCCCCTTGTTCTCCTCCAGTACAAGAAATGTGCTGTTTCCCTTAGTGCTGTTTGTAGACTAACAGTCACTTCCTTGTGAATTGTTACGCAGAGAAAACTCAGCAGAAGAGCGAAAAAACGTAAGCAAAATATGAGTGCTAAGGAAAGAAGGAGAGGGATTAATGATACTTGTATTAATACTTGAGACACTTTTGTGGAGAAACTGGGAAAGCCAAGCAATCTAATGTCAGTGAAGAGGAACTGCAGCAATTTGCAATAACTGGGAGTATCCTAGGAATATGACAGGTAGGGTTGCTTTTTTTCCTGAAACTTCAGGTTCATCCAGAGTCCTTCACTTGCAATTGCCTTCATTCATGAGAGAGTTAAGGCTTCATTCAAAATTACAGCTAATTATGAATTCAAATGACAGAAGCAGAGTATTTCTTGGAATGAAAGCGAGCTTGCTTTTAGCATAATCAGAGGAAAACACCAAAGACCCAGAGATGAACTGAGTAAATAAAATTGTGTAGCGAACAGCCTACAAATGCAACAATTTTGAGCTTGTAGTGTTAGTGTGCTCAGGCTGTGACCACAGAAGTACACTCACATTAATTCTGCTTGTGTAAACAAGACTTGCACAGCCTTGTGACCAGGGCTGTGCTAAGCATCACCCATTACCTATTCCAGATCTCTGTTCCAAATCAAAAGGACATTCAAAAACTCAAATATTGTCTCTTCCTCACATTGTAAGACTAGTAGAATATGCTGAAGTTTGTTTTGAAAGCCCAACACACTGGCATGAGCTGCACCCTCTTCAGTAAAGCAGGATATTGAGACACAGTGCCATGAACTGTTCACATATTACCCAGATGTGCCTGTAGGTATGGGGAGGGGGAGGGGGCTGGCTGTCTCTTGACACCCAGAACATCCTGGCAGGCAGTCGAAAAAAAAAGGAATGAAAGATTCTAGTCAGTGAGAAACCCAGACTGAGAAGTCTCAACAGGTATTACAAGCGATTGCCTTGCTGCCTCACTGCCCAGTTGCCATAATGATCATGAGAGATAAAAAGCCCAGGAAATGGAGCACAGGCTCTACTGTTTTCTTTTTCTTTTTTTTTTTTTTTTTAATTTTTTCTTTTATAAGCAGCATACCATCCTAATTTGCTGGTAGTACACAGAGCATTCTTGTGTGCAACTGGTCTTAGAAACAGTGCTATGAGGAGTTTCCTGAATAGAGCCCATGCCCACTATCCATAGTTATTTAATTGCAGTAGATGCACTTCAGTTTTATAGAGATGCTATTCAGAAATTGCTTGGTATACTAGTAAGCTCTTTATTGTTGCATTATGAGACCAGAGAAAGAACCTAAACTTTGTCTGAAAATATTAATTACTCATCAACAGTGAAAATTACAGAATTTGTAAAATAAATTCTAGCAAAATCACTTGCATCTTTATACTAGCCAATGTAGCTCTTGTAATTATAGCAGGTTATCCTTCTAGATCATGGACTAGTCACACACTTTTATGTCTTGCTTCAAGTAAGGCCAGTGCCCTTAGTTGGCTTCCCAGGACTTGTCTAAACTGAGACATTCCAAGAAAATATAACCTAAAGAATTAAAAGTATGAACTAAGAGTGAACTATTTTAGTCTGTGTTACATCTACCATTATGTGGAATGAAAAAAGATTAATAAAATACTAGCTAAACTGAATTAAAACCTCTTAAATTTCAAATGGCGCCGCCCCCTAGAGATTTGAAGTAGTTTTAAAATAATCATAATATGATACAATTTTCCTGAGAGTCTCTGTGTAGTTATAACCTTGTATGAGTGGTACTCAGACTTTCCACCTAGACAGGCCATTTCTCTCTTGCAATTATCAGACCTTTAGTTCCAGAAGTTCTTATCTAAAATTTGCAGTGAAAGAGAACAGAGAAATTACGAACTCTCTGTGCCTCTCACACAGGCACAGAATTTGTTAGTGAAATGAGCCCAGTGACCATACAAAATAATTTTACTACATTCTGAAAGGGAAAACTAAAAGCATTCCAGCAATTCCTGGGGGACAATTCCTTCTGACTCTCAGTTTGGAAATCTTCTGGTTTGCCTCTTCACCCCATTCTCTTTTTTCGCAGCAGTATCTTTTTTTAGCAAAAAGTCTTTTCCAGATCAGTCTTCTATGTTGCAGAACAGAACAGTAACTGAGAGCCAATGTATTTTAAGAGAGATTTTGAAGAGCCACTGGACTCTGAGTGTAAATGACAATGTTTGTCCCTCTCTTTGAAATACTCTGCACTCTGCAAGAGTCAGAATGTTGGAACAAGACGGGAAGGAAGTTGGATTCCCAGAGCGTATGCAATCACACTGACCAAGATACATCCATTTCTCTGAGTGTCATCACAGTTAAAGTCTTTCTGAAATTCCATCATCATTTAGCACATCACCATGTTGGCTCACACTGGTATTTTTTTAGCCCTGCCTAATGATTTGATCAGAGAAGCAAAGGAAACGTAGAAAAGCTTTGTGTGTGTGTGCCCAGTATCTCTAAAGTGAACTAGACTACAGTAAGTGTGTTTCTGTCATCTTCAGCTGTGTGCAGTGTGGGTAGAAAAGGTTGCAGGAACAGTAATAATTTATCTGCAAGATGAATTAGTTTTAGTATATGCCTGAAAAATCTTGGATGCAGTTGTATATAGGAGACAGTATAGAGGGAAGGCCTGGGAAATATATGAACAGTGCTTAGTCCTGAAGAGATAACCAAATGCACAGACCAGGACGAAAAGGAAATCATAATATTTTAGCCTTTTTAGAGAATATTAACTTGCCCTAGACAGCTAAACCAGCATGTGTCCATCCCCACTGGAGCTGTGTTTTCTTTAACTACTGTTGTCTAAAGTTAAACATAATAGCCTTGACATATAAGCTCATAATGTCTTCAGTGGACAGCAAAGGACTTTGAACACTTTTTGTCCCCAGTGACCAATCCTGAGTCTGAGAGAAAAAAAGATAAAGCCACTTTATGTAATTTGTTTATCATCAGTATTGTATTTCTATTCAAAACAGCCATTAGAAACATCTTCTTCTTAAAGAAACAGAATATAAGCAGGGGATATTAATTGATTTACTGTGGTGGGGGAATTTCCCCCTATAAATCCTTAGTAAGGGAAAAAAAATATTTTAAAATTTAGCTTTTGAAATGAACAGCAGATACCTACAAGAAGAACGTATCTATTGTGCAGCTGACAGTACAGGAATAACCAAGTATTTTTTATCATGGTTATCTGTACATAAAGGAATAGTACTGTCACTAGTGAACTTCTCAGAGTGTTTGTGGAGGAGGCACAGCCTTTACAGGTTATGTAAATACTGGTACAACAAGTTAAGCTAAACACATTATTCCGTCCTCCTGCTAGAATACGATCGCTTTGGATTTTTACCTAAGGACACCAGGCTTGCAAAATATTTTGGTTTTTTCTACTTCTCTTCTTTTTTTCTACTTCTCTTCTTTTTTCCTTCTTTCTGTCTTTGGACAGGATCCTCCCTGCCCCTAATAAATGTTGAATACTCTTCTCAAACTTGATTGCAACTGGCTGAAGGAAGCAAGTCTCAACAAGTTTGTTGCCATGTCCTTCATGCAGCCTCTTGCAGAGCAGAGAGATGCACACCTCCATCCTGCTGGGCAGAAACCTTCAGCTCACTAAGAACAGGAAGCTTTTGTTTGATTTGCTGGCTGGATAATCAGAACATGCATATCAAACATAAGCTGAACATGAGCCAGCAGTGCCCAGGTGGCCAAGAAGGCCAATGGCATCCTGGCCTGGATCAGGAACAGTGTGGCCAGCAGGAGCAGGGAAGTGATCCTTCCTTCCCCTGTACTCAGCGCTGGTGAGGCCACACCTGGAGTGCTGTGTTCAGTTCTGGGCCCCTCAGTTCAGGAAGGATATTGAGGTGCTGGAGTGGGTCCAGAGAAGAGCAACCAGGCTGGTGAAGGGACTCAAGCAAAAGTCCTATGAGGAGAGGCTGAGGGAGCTGGGATTGTTCACCCTGGAGAAGAGGAGATTCAGGGGAGACCTCATCACTCTCTACAAGTACCCCAGAGGAGGTTGTAGCCAGGGCATTAGTTTCTTCTCCCAGGCAATCAGCAGTAGGACAAGAGCGCAAGGACTCAAGCTCTGCCAGGGGAGGTTTAGGCTGGATATTAGGGAGAAATTTTTTACAGAGAGATTAATCAGACTTTGGAATGGGCTGCTCAGGGAGGTAGTGGATTCACCATCCATGGAGGTTTTTAAGATGAGACTAGATGTGGCACTGGGTGCCATGGTCTTCTACTAACCATAGCAGTGTTGGATTAAGGGTGGGACTTCATGATCTCAGAGGTCTTTTCCAACCCAGTTGATTCTATGATTCTATGATACGGAGAATGCATTATAAGAAAACGACAATTTAGTTCCTGTCCATAGATAAAAACAGGTAGTAGCTAATTAGCTAATTCTTTCATGAAAAATGGTGTATTCCAGCTGATGCTGGCGAATATGGTTCATGTGTTTTTCATAGGGTTGACTGATCACCAAGAGTCCCTACAACATACAAAACTGTCCACTCCAAATCTTTAACTTTCTCTAGGATTCAGCCACAGTTTAAGGTCCATTTCAACAGTTATTCTTTTGTCAGAAATGTGAATGGTCATACATTTGAACCATTCTCACTAGGAAGAAAAGAGAACACCATGATAAGACACCAGCATGGGAGGAAAAAGAAGAAAAAAGGAAAAAAAAAAAGACTCCTGCTTCACTGGAGTCAGAATACTCAAAATAAAGATGGATAGTTGCAGGTCAGTCATTAATCATTAATTCAAACAACGAGAGGAGGAGAGATGCAATATTTGCCTCCCCACTTACCTTAATCCAAAAAGAGGATTCTGGGAAATGATTCTTAATTTCAGTGAAGATTCAAAATAAAAAATAATGCCCAACAGAAATGCATAACCATGTGGGGTTCAGAGGTAGTAGAAGAGGTAAATCCTGGATAAGAGGTATTACTAAAAAATCCTCACAGTTTGATTTTGCCATCAGAAAGGAGGAACACAATATTTTCAGAAGTTAAAGTGACATACAACTGATTCTGACTGAAAGTTAGTTCAGAAATCATGGTTACTGACTGAGCTAAGAAAAAGGAAGGCTATAAGTGACACAGAAAATGAGTACGGGGAAAAAAAACCCGCAAACAACCCCTCACAAATATAAAGAAAGAAACCTCCCACAGAAATAAACCATCCCTCCAGAAAAACCCCAAAACAACAACAAAAAAACCCCAAACAACCAAAACCAAAAACATGAACATCAAAGACAATATTCTCCAAAGGCAAGGACTGAAGTGTCATACGTAATGCCTTTCACAAGCACAGAGTTTCCTGGCAGAAGTGTGCAAGTCATAAGAGAGGTCAATTATAAATATGTTTTTCTCAACTCAGAGGTGTTAGAAAAAGCATCCTGGAATCACACAACCAAATAAATAAGGAGAGTATCTCCAAGCAAAGATGGAGCTCTTTCTCAAGAAACACTTTCGTAAGTAGCCTTGAACCATTAACATTCATGATACATCTGTCAAATTCTAAATAAATTTCAGGCAGATGAAAAAAGAATTTCTGAATAGCCCTTGATTGCAACACCAGCTCCAAGTGAGGCAGACCTGAGGTGGCGTTCCTTGACCCAAACGAATGTAAACATCATCTGCTTCGTTTCTGTAATAGCTACTGCAGCAAGAACTAGGTTTTTCGTTGATGAGTTCAAGGCATCTAAGGCAAATTACAAGTATTAAGGAATTGCCCATAAAATACCTTACTGAAAAAACCCTAACATTAATAAAGCAATTCCTTTGTCTTCTGACCTGTGGACAGTGCACCAAGGAAACTTGGACAGTGTTTTGTCAACAGTTTCAAACTACAAATCGTTCAAGAACAGACATTCAGAGAAGTATATTAGTATATTCCTTTTACAAAGCTCAGAAGCATTTGTATTTAATGGCCAAAAAGTGTTTCTTTCCCTAAGAAACTGTGCTAAAAACTCTTATATTTTCTGAAAGATTGGAGCTAAAACTTTCACCTCATCCTGCAATTCTATGAGGTTTTTTAAAGAAAAGCATATAAGAAGAAGTCTGTTGCATGTGATACTTTAATGTGTGTTTTACAATCCTCCCAAAATAACAGTCCACTTGACAAATATTTCTCCTTTAGTAAATTCAGTACATAGTTAGTTCAATATATCTACTGGGCAAATGTTGTCCTCAGAAAGCTCAAATTAATCTGTTTTCTTTTTTGTAGCAGAGCAAAGAACAAATTTAACTGACAGTTGCTTTAGCTGTAGCTAAATTCAGCTGTTAGAATTGGAGTGTATTCCTTTCTCTTCTGTCACCCATAATTATCACTTTTAGTAGTGGATATCGGCAGGGGAAATGGTAATTGAGGACAAAATGCAGTCTGCAGGGAACTGTGAGATATATGCTAACATAAATGGAATATCTCACCTGTCTCAATTTCTAATGTGCCAGCCCGACTTTACTCCAGTAGACCTTGGGTACAGCAGAACAACACTGGTATTCAGGGAACTAGGGATACATAACAATTCAACATGAGCAATGGCTGTTTTGAATTACTGCTTTATAGCTGTTGATTTTGAGACACTGAACAAAGTGGGATTGGCAGATAATAGGGGAAAGCTTTGCAGCACTACTCATAGCTGTTCTTACTTGTCAACAGCACAAGTAGCAAAAGAAACCTGTTGTCAAGACTTCCAGTATGATTGTAAGCACCTGCGTTGCTCTAAAATATTATGCATATACAAGTTTTGAATTGATTATTTTTTCACAAGAAAATTTCAGTGACCTAGAAAATCGGGCAGTGTGGGGATTACCAGGGAGACCTTTATAAAAACCAAGCCAACACAGTTTACCGGTATACCTGCAATGCTCTTTATGGAGCACGACTGAGATTAGTGAAAGATTACTTGCCTTAACTTGCCTTGAGAAGACAGGAAAATCACTACCATCAAGATCAAAGAGTACTGCATAATGGGTTACATCTCTAACACAGAGCAGTCTCACAGCAAATCTGAATAAAACTTTACAAATTTTCAGTGGTGTACCTCGCATAGCTAAGCCCTGACTTCCCTTACCACAGTGAAAAAACTTTCTATTTCCAGAAGACATGATTTTTCCACGCACACAGAGCGGCATGAAAGAGTTTTGTTTAGCTACATGACTTCAAATTCATGTGAACTACATTCAGCTGATGGGATAATATATGTAAGCCAACTGAAAATCCAGACAGTCTGAGCCTATCTATCCCTCATTAAAGCTGACTTGCTGTCAGCTGGTTGGCAAAGCCCTCAAACTCTGTGTGCCCCAGTTTCCCTACCTGTAAATTGGGTTTTAATAACACTGTTCTTCTGCACACATTGAGACCTTGTGAATTAGCATGTGTAAGGTGGAGGAAAATAGATGATAAATCATTACATAAGACTAAGTGCTATTATTCTGAATGTGTACAGTGATAATAATTTGCTTTTATAGACTAGTAAATTCATGAGATCATAGAAATAAATTCAAATTAGCACAAATCAGAGGATCACAGAAGACTAGATAAGGTGACATTCTGGCTTAAACTTCTAAAATGCATTTTGAATAGGAAAATCCATTTTAAAAGCGCTATATAAAAAATATAACATTTCTTTTCATATTGTGGAAAGTCCTGGTAAAAACAACTTCACCTGAAAAAGAGTAATAATTTCAAATATCAATTATTCATATATTTCAATATATCTCTGAAAATTCAATAAACTTTGAAGTATAGAACTAAACACTCACAACAAGGGCATGGAAAAGAGAATGTTTTCTAACTTTAAATCACGTAAAAAATTGGTTAAGCTACCTGCCTTTAATTTACTATCAATTCTTCGGAAGAATAAATTCAAAGACCTTTCCTCATTAGTGTACAGAATGCTTTCCATCAAAAAACATGTTGACATGGCGCAACACAGCCACATGATCACAAGAAGGATTTTGGTGTAAAATCTTCCAGGTATAAAAAGGTGATGTGGTTTGAAGAGAAAGGGAATAACCTCATAAGAGAAAATACCTTTCAGCAAGGCAGCATTTTGGCCAGACACTGTTGTGCAAAACAGCTGCAGATCTGATGCTAAACCCACATATTTCAGTGCAGGAACACAGTCCTTTGAAAGCGGCTGCAATAGTGGTCTAACGCTCAAAGAAAGTGATGTTGAAGACGCTCTACCTCTCAGTCAGAGTGGAAGATTAAGAAGATGCCCTTCTCCTACCCCTCTGGGAGGTGGACACGGACCAGTAACCAGCCCACTGAGCAAAACCAAAGTGTGTTTTGCTAACAAGGAGACTAGAAAGTCCTGCTTGATTCTGAGTGGTCACCTGTCATAGCAATGAAGCACTGCTCCAATGTATATATGTCCATATTTATATCCTCCCTTACACACCTTTAAGCCTGTCCATGCTTGCAATTGCATTCAGGGAAGAAGTTAAATGGAGTTAAATGATAAACTGGGTAGGCAGAATGAGGTTTTGGTTTCTATAAAGACATCGAAAAATAGGTATTACTGCCCTCTGTTCTTCCCAGTTCCAGACATTTGGGACACTTGCACACACATGGATACAAATATTTTTTTTATCATAGAATCAGATGGGTTGGAAAGGACCTCTGAGATCATCAAGTCCAACCCTTGATCCAATACCACCACAGTTTTTTTGACCAAATGCATTGCAGTACCAAAGTAGGATCTTTGGTTATGATCTGTGTGGGCTAAGAACAGGTTTCAAACATGAACCAAATGGTCTCTTTCCCTGAAGACTTGCAATTTAATTAAATGTATGTTTCTCGTGAGAGTTATGCATGATATCTTTATTTCCTTTTCCAGTTAAGGAACAAATCTATGCTTGGCCATGTTTAATTAACAAGAAACCAAGTCATCTTCTTAAAACACTACTACTTTTATGCAATGAGGCACTGTATACCTTCTCTGAGATTGACATTTCCCCCGTCTCTCAGATTTATAAAATACCCATTCAACAAACAAGATGGAAACTAAGAATGTATTGATGATAGCGTTTGCTTTTCTTTTTTGTAGTTCCCCCCCAAAAAAACCCTATCAGTAAAGTAACATTTTCTGCAATGGAGGAAGCAGTACTTTTTCAGGTTCTACCAGACATAAACAAACTCCCACAGTGGGGAAGTGATATTGTGAAGTTCATTTCCATTTTAGCAAGAAATCTTGCTCCGAGTCGAACCTAGAAGTTCTGCTGCCATTGTTCTTTTGTGTACATTAGAGCAATTTATTAGGGGAGAGAGAAAAGATTTAGTTGTAGTCCTTGCCATGGAGTCCTTTTGACCATATCACAAAAAATTTATGTCACAGCATACTAACATAATACATGTCTCTCTCATGCTCCTTCTCTCTTTCATTCTCTCTCCTTCTCTCTCTCTGTTCCTTTTTTTTTCTCTCTCTCTCTCCCTCTTTCTTTTTTTTTTGAATAGGATAAAAGGTGCCTGGAAGGTAGACAGAATATGCAAGTTGAAAAAAACACATTGGGCAGTACAGAACAAATAGAGGCACTAATACACAGAACAGATAAGAGAGAGCACATATGATACAGAGTTCCAAGGTAAATACAAATGCCGCACATAAAAAGATTATAAAAGCAAAAGAGCACAAATAACAGAAAAAGCCAGTAAAAACAACTACACTCTACTAAAAAAGTCAACAGAGAAAAGAAATTTAGTGTGGATTACAGTTAAAAACTAATTTTAATAGTCTTTACTGCTTTGAAAAAAGTATTTTTGTATGTACAGAAATACATAATATCAGAAGAAATGTATAAATATCAAGAATACTGTAATTGTGTATTCATTTAATTAAAAGAATGCTTTCAGCAAATGAATGGCTTGTCTAAACAGTAGTTTGTTTACAAGTGTTTAAACCTTAAATAATGCTTGCCAAATTCTTGGGGGGTGGTGGTAAATTGGGGAAGGTAATCTGAATAACTTTTCATATTAATTTTGATAATTTGTCAGCAAGATATGGAATATATCAAATTAAATACACTGATCTGCAACTACTAAAAGAATGGGTCTTTATCCTGCATAATAACCAGTGGGGAGAAAACTGTCAGATTCTCTTATTTCCTTTCACCTTCTTCTCTAATTCAATTCTGGAGAGAGGATGAAATAACATAAAGAAGATCTAAATCCCTTACATGGACATTTGGTCATTGACAAAGGAGTTCCTAAAAAAAGAGAGAAAAAAAAAACAAACAAAAAAAACCACCTAAATTTGCCAAACCCCCTATTTCTCCAGGAGAGGATCATATGCACCTAACATTTATAGTTAATAAAACTGTGTTCCACTGGAATTGTATCGTAGTTCATAAATAGCAAACAACAGCAGTTGTAAAAGAGATTTACAGAGTAGAATTACACCAAAATACGTTGCTGAAAAACATTTTGGACAAACCACTGATACAGTTAGGAATGTCCATAATGGATGTCTCCTGCCATATACTTAACAAAACTATTTAAGGAACAAAATAATCTATAAGTTGCAATTAGTAGCAGTGTAAAACAAATCCGATTTTCCTTATTTTCAGAGAACATTCTTCCCCAATCCCCTCCAAAAAGGAAAAGTGAAATAAAAAAAATATTTGCTATTAATCAGTGTTTGACAAATAAGGCAATTACCAAATACTTCACAATCTTCAGCAAAACTTGCTAGAACAAAGATATATTAAATTTTTAGCAACTGTACAAACAACTGAAGTAAAGCTACAGAATTTTTATAATAGTCAAATATTTTTTCTTGCGTACTACTTATGAAAATAGAAAATTTATGGCAACTATGAATGATGCTTGAGACAGACTGTTAGTTTACTCGCTTGCAAATTAAAGACTTATACAGGGGAATTTCATCTTATATGTGTGTGTGTGTGTGTGTGTGTGTGTTTGTGTGTATATATAGAAAACTATATATTCTCTCCTTCGTTTTAATGGCCTTACTGAATTCTCAGGAAGGTCTTTAAAATTCTTCTCTCATAAATGGCAGCTAAATTGTTTCAGGTATTAAGAATTATCATGTATAATGGTGTGCTCCAAAGCCACTTGCTTTCAACAGAGTTTTACTTCATCTCTCTGTCTAGAGAAGAGAGGAGCTCCAGCCCCCTGAGCATCTGCATGGCCTTCTCTGGACCTGCTGTAACAGGTTCACGTGTTTCCTGTGCCCTGGAGACTCCAGAAGTGGATTCAGCACTCTAGGTGGGTCTCACCAGAGCAGGGCAGAGGGGGAGAATCACCTCCCTTGATGTGTTGCCCATGCTGCTTTTGAAGCGGCCCAGGATACAATTGGTTTTCTGGGCTGCAAGTGCATGTTGTTGGGTCATGTCCAGCCTCTCATCCACCAGCACTCCCCAAGCTCTTACAGTCTAAGGCCTTACAGAAGTTCACATACACAACTCCAATGCAATCATTATTGTCCACAAATATTTTTACCAAAGAATTACTAAAACCCACTCCAATAGATATATTCAGAAATAATAAACCACCTTTTACATATACTTAAAAAAACTATATTACTGTATGTTTGTTTAAAAATACGTAATTTAAAAAAAAAGATCAAAAAAATATATTTCGTATCCAAAATTACGAATATGTAAATCTGCAAGAACTGCACTGAACATTCCCAGAAACAATAAACATGAACTTGTATATACTGCTCTTTTATTGAGGCTTTAAAAGACACATCATTACCTACAGGAAGTTGTTTTAAAGAGTTTTCCATATCACTGTCATTTCTCTGATAAATTCTCTTCCCCAGATCATGTGGTTCATTTAGAAGGTTTTCAGCCTTCTAAAACTGGCTACTTGAAAGTATATATTTGCATTTAAAGTGGTGCGTTTGTTTTCTGGGCTTAGCTTCATACTGGTTTGGGGCCTATTGCTTAATGAGTGTCCTGAGTATCTTAAAGTAGCTGTATATAAATTGCTATATTTAGATATTGTACTAAACAGTGTTAACATACCATTCCTACAGCCCTGATATCAGAAGAGTCACGGATGTCAAGAATAACTGAAGTCAGAAGGTACCTGTGGAAGACACATCTCAAGAAGTTGGAAAACTGCAAAAAAGTGACTATACTGAAGATGCCTGTGAATCTGAACCAGCACGAACCTCCTGAAAAATTTTGAAAGCACAAGTTCTTCATTCTTTAGAAATACAGCTAAAATAAAAGATTTTTCAGCAGCAGCCAGCAATGATCAAAGTTTAAAGAGAAGACACTAAGTTAATCTACCACTTCCAAAAAAGTAAACTCATATTTCTGGTCCACAGAGAAGTTCACCAAAAAATTACACGGACAAATGTGGGATGCCCATGTACACATTCATGGAAAACCAGCAATCAGAGGGAGACATTCCTGATCCATATAGGAATATCCACCAAATATTTTTTATCACAAGAAAGTGCCACAAACTCCAGAAATGGAGCACTGAAATTATTGATACGCATGCAACAGATTCATGACAATTAAAAGGAAAAACACCTCAACACTTTGCAACAACAATAACGAAAAAAAGGAAGGAGGGAGACCAATACCTTCACCAAAAACAAAGCTCAAGAATTTAATGATTCAGAGAGTAAATTAAGATTTATTTATCAGAAAATGTCAATGCATTAGATGAAACTCATCTCACCAATTTTTTTTGACAAAAGCAGTTGAAAACTCCCCACTGACAACCAGTGTTTCCAGAACTTGGTAGGAGGGTAGAGGGGAGGAGAAGAAAAGCATGAGCACACATTCAGTTCCCATCTCCTGTTACACAGGGGTAGAGATATAAATTTAGGCCATCACAGAGATATAGTGGGAAACATTAGAGTTTTAAAAAAATGCTAAAGGTCAATCCATTCAAGAAATTTATGGAAAATTTGATAATACTGAGCTACCCCGACCAATCCCTCACAATCCGGTCAAATTTCAATTATTGAGAGACCTTTATGTCAGGGGAAAATAATTCCCACCATTGGTAGCATATGCCCTGTCAACATAAATCACAAAAACTGGATATAGATGTACCCACCTGCACTTCTCAAGTCTGTAGCTAGAAATCTTTGCAACTACCATATTCTACTACCACAGCTTAAAGAATGTCCTTGATCCTCTTGCTTGACTGCATTAGCTTTACTCGCTCTCTGAATATTTGACCAAAGACTGTTCAATTCTGTTCTTCTGCAGAATCTCTTATATATCTCTAATGGAATTATGAAAGTTTTTATTCAGGTCCCTAAGTGAACTCTGTTTCAAAACAGAGACATTTAGCCTCCCTCATAATATAATATGCATAAAGCTTAATGACAAAAAACTTTCTTGCTTTCTCTTCCCATTTTTCCCCAGGTCCTGCAGTTTTAACTGATGGAGGAATGGGAAAAGATGGATGCAGAAATTAATACAGAGGTTTGGTATATATAACATTTAAATAACATGTAATAAAACCAAAGGTACAGGATAATTATTAAGATACAGGCTCCTTTTTTTTTGATTTATGCTTAGTGTTCAATGTGCTTTAACTAAAATCATTAGAAACACATTCCAGGAAATACACAGTATCAGCATGTGACACTGCTTTGATTATCACACTTGGCTAGAGAGTACATGCTGCACTTCGCAGGGATTGTAAAGAGAGATAGATTAATTTTCTGTGTAAAAGGAAGCTTCGTAGGGGTTTTCTCATATGCCCAAACGTTTACCTGACAGACAGAGCAGTAGCAGGGCTGTTATTCCACTTTTCTTTGAGCACACCTTACACCAGGCATGGGAAGTCCCACTCCTACTCTCTTAAAGGGATCATTTAATGGTGAAGTGGAGGTCTCCTGGCTGCAGTACTTGCTTTCTCTCTAATGTCACCTGGTGATTGAATGTGCAGCAGGAGCAACAAGGGAGAACAAGAGGTACAGACTACATGACTCACCTTTTGGGTAAGCGTCTGACAAGAGCCATCATGTTACTTAAGGGAAATACTGGTGGTGTCCTGTTATGAAAATGTACAAAGAGCTTCCAGCACAACTAGGAAGTCATACCTGCCACATTCGTGTCCATTTTTACTGCCATTTATATTTAAATTTAACATCTGGCATCAAAGAAAGGAAATTCACTCATCACAAATCTTCCAGCAGAGAAAGGCTGCATCAGAGAAAAATAGCACAAGAATCATAATTACAATAAAGGAAATACTCAGCACATCACCTATTAAAGTCTGGACATCCTTGATGTATAGCAAACAGCAACTGATCTTAACAACACACTGCTTCTCATCAGTGTTTGAAAGTTTTGTCTAACATCCGTAAAAACTCCGAGAGCAATGCTCTGAAACATGATATTGTAAGGTTTCACTTTAAAACTATTAGCTGAAATAAGAGATGCAAAAGATCCAGAGAAAAACTGCGGAGTTGCTCAGTCCTCTGCAGTCCAAACTTTAACACTAAATAACAGAGACAGCAGAAATATACACAGTTACTGCAGACAGTGCTTATCATCCCTTGCAGGCCAAGATGCAAAATTAACACATAACTTTGACTAGTTTGGACAGTTCAAGGCTAAAATCCGGTGCAGCTGCATGGCTCAGCCTAACTTTGGCTGCATAAGACAAAAAGATTCTGAACAGTCCGAGTAAGTCAGGCTTGCACGCCAGAGGGCGGGAGTACGTCCTTAAACACGTTAAAATGAAGATGCAGCTAATTTTCTTGTGTGCCAGGAACTGCAAACATCATAGTTCGTCAGTGAAAGCATATCTTTGATGGGATTTTCCTACTTCATTAGTCTTACTTATGTACGTTTTATCAAAACAAAGAAATTCCTACAAGCAAATCTGGCCCTGAGGAATAGTGCTGGAGGTGTCTGTTGTGGTCAGCAGTGAGTGTTACAGTCTGCAGTCAAGCAGAGCTCTAGGCAAACTCAAGGTTGGCTTCATTTTCGCAGACTGAAGGCTTCAGAAGTTTATTCTTAGCATCCTAGTTGATAGCCAAAGGTGGATGCCAATGTCTGAAGCATTATGTTTCTTTATTGTAACAAGAAATAACATACTTGATTTTTATTAGTCAAATATATCTTCTTATTGTAAAATACTGGATAACCAAGGTGGTGTTGATCAAAAGCTCAAGTCTGGTCTTTAAAAGTAGGAACTCTGTATTTTTGATACAGACATTGGTTACTCTTTTATTACTACTCTGTGACAAAGTGCAGAATATTCATAAAAAGTTCTTTAGCAAGGTGAAGAAAAATAAAATTCTATTTCAGCTTGACATGGTTAGAGAACTGCATAGACACTGTTTTTTCCGCTGGAGTGATCTGCTGTAGGAGTTAGCTGTATGCCTTAAATGTGACTGACATGTCTCTGAATTTAATGTGTCACCTGCTGAGTTCAGGATCTGCTGTCTATCTCTCAATGTGTAAAAAAATGAATTGCTTCAAAATGATTTATTGCCAGCAAAATAGAATGTGAAAACAACAATAGAAACAGTGCTGTAAAGGCATCCTACATTTAATAGCACCGTTTGATGAGTAAATTATTTCACAAATATAATCAAACATTCTTATTGTGAAACTCTCAGACTTGATAAAGCTATTACACAGTCTGGTATCTGGCTTCCTGATTCATAAAGAGCTAATGCCATTAAGAACATGGAGAAATGCAGCATTAAATCCCAGGGTTCCACTGCAGTTTGTAAATCCATGCAGAAAATACAAGTTATATTTTTCAGTACCAATCTATGGAATTAATCTCTCTGCTTTATCTTTTGTGTTTTTTCTTCCTCCCCTGTGAAGTATCTACAGACGCATCTTTAATAAAGGATTTTCATTTTCTATTTTTTCTACAAATGGGCGGCTTGCTTTATAAGTCTCATCTACGTACATGCTAGCAAAGGCTTCATATGCACAAGTATTTTCAAATACCATGGGTTATCATTGAAAAATGTTAGAAATTCCATAGAATTATATTAACCTTTAATATTTTTAAGAATTTAACCTTAGGAATATTAACATAAATGTCAAAAGTTAGCAATAAATACTGGAAGTAAAAGCTCCAACTATTCAAGAAGTTAAAGTGTAGTATAATTCAGCATAGGGACAACTAGGCTTACAGCAGGCTTAAAAGGGTACACATCACATTGCATACTGAATCACATTCAGCTTCCAAAAGCAACAATACAATAAACTTCCATAAAGAGTATTTTATGTCCTGTAAAAACAAAGTGTAAATGCTCACCTCCTTTTTTAGAGTGCATCCATGTCATCCACACCACTGTTATTTGCCAGAGCCATTCCGAGAGCAAATCGAGAAGATACTCAAATAAAACTACTGGCCTTTTTTCTTGTGAAGTATCTCACCAAAAGTAATACCAGTAAGGAAAACAAGTGCTACACATTTTTAGGTGTTCTTTGGCTGCTAAAAAAACTAGTTCTTTGCTTGTTTTCCTGAGGTTAATTTCCTCTTTGATCACTAATTATTGAATGAGTCAAGCTTATAGCCAGCATTGCCACTATATCCTTTACCTTGCCCTTCAGGTGCCTTCTGTCTGATATTTGGGATTGTAACCTCTAAGATCAGCAAAATATGGTTGGGCCTTTAAGAAATCCTGTGAGTTAAACACAAACAAACGAAATGAGAATAAAGTGTTGTTTGATTGGATTTTTTTTTCTCTTCTGTAATTACCAGTGCTTGCTTTCCTCTTTCTTCCAGTAATTACTAATGACGAGGGACACAAGCACTTCCTCTGTGTAAGGCTCATTTTGCCTGAAATGGTTTGTTGCTTTTTAGTTTTACAAGAAACTGAAGTAGTGAATATGAATGGCAGGTGGTAGCTTGCCAAGCCATGGCAGGCTATTTTAAACATTGACAACATCCAGCTTCTTGCTGGCACTTAAATGTATCCACTGCCTTTCAACATATATTTTTCCCTGCTTTGTGAACATTACCATACTATTCTACCTGCAGAGGAAATCTGATGTTTTAAAGACTATTAGTCACAGAAACAACACTGGGAAAGGGGGAGGGAAGATCTTTCTGCAATATTTCTCCCTTTTTTTAAATGAGCACAGAAGTTAAGAGGGAGCCAGCTGTTTGTTTCTGATATTCATTAAGCTAACAACCCCTGTGGATAAACAGATAATATTGCTTAAGCCCTCAGTATTAGGGCTTCAAAGTGCATTTGTAATCACTTTGTGGTGCATGGCACATACTTATTGTCAAAGTTTACTCTAGAAGCCTTCAAATACAGCCAATCTTGGAAAGAAAAATCCGAACAAACCCAGAATAACAGACCAGTGAAGTGCTTTGCCAATAGTTTCACACAAGGTTAATTACAGACTTGACCATTCAGTGTTGAACTCAAAGTTGAAATGATTTTGCTGGACCTTAAGCACTACATAGAGTAGCCTGCCCAGCCACAGACTATTCATAACCACAAGAGGGACGTTCTGTAGCAGAGGTATGCACTTCAAGGTACAGACAATTTGCAATCACATTTCCTCATGACACAGAAAGGAAGTACTCAGC
This sequence comes from Pseudotriccus pelzelni, assembly GCA_035584735.1. Taxonomy (NCBI): domain Eukaryota; kingdom Metazoa; phylum Chordata; class Aves; order Passeriformes; family Tyrannidae; genus Pseudotriccus; species Pseudotriccus pelzelni. Next base: position 21,996,855 of record JAWMRA010000130.1, on the reverse strand, counting down.
ACACACAAGGATAAGTATTGGACAACATGCTTCTGATGTGCATGAGATTCCAAAGTTAACTTCAGGAGCAAGCTGTTCATAGCTATACTGGTGTGGATTTTCCTTACACTTTTATAACTGGAAGGAAAAAGGCTGTTCCTAGTCTCCACCTATTTGATATTGTGAAGGAATTCATTATCAGAGTGATATAACATTTGTGATGCTGAAACTATTCTCTTAAAGGTACAAAGAAGTCTATTGTCATGTTTGATAAAACATGAAACCAACTCATTTGATTTATGAATATTATTCTTTTCCTTTTATTATGTCTAGTTCACCATATTGCTCTGAGAATAAAGAGTAGCGATCCCTGCAATCTGGTTTGAATGTGTGACTTGTTATTGCCCAATCCATTTTCCCTTCCCACTTGAGAACTACAAATAAGAAAGGCTACAATTTGGAATCTGAGCCTTTCTGTTTCCCGCACTCAGCTTCAGCTGCTAGCAATGTAGGCATGATTCTCAGCAAAAACTGAAGCTTAATATTCAAAGGTAAATTTCACACAGAAAACCCAGGAAAGGCGAAGTTTGGGAGTGAATTTCACCTTGTCTCATTAAAAAGGAGAGGGACTGGAAACAGCACAGAAGATTTATTTCCAAACACTAATTATAATACACATGGTATTATACTTGTACTAAAACCAAGCAAAACCCAGAACTGGCTTGGATCTCCAGTGTGAACTCCAGCACTGCATGCACACAGCAGCATTAGCTATCCCATGCATAGCTAGCATGGGGTAACTAGCTCCACCACTGCAGAGATACAGCAAAATGACTGACAGTAGGATCTGTGTGACGTTGGTTAGTGGCAGTGTCCGTAGACATCATTGCTAAGTGACGCGAAGCATGTACAGATATTGCAACATTATTGTACAAGAACAATACTTTTATAGTTGAGCTGCTTTCTTCACATATAGGAATCACAAATTAAACACAGAATTTGAAAACAGGTTTTTACCTTGAAATGCATAGTTTTTCTTTTTCCATTTCCCTTTCCCTATCCTGCTCTACGGGTAAAACTCTAGAGCCCATGACTGCAATTAAGTTCTGCACAGTAATTGCAGTTTTTCCATTTCCCTTCTTTGCTGCATTACATCTGGCTCTAGAGTCAAAAGCTTTCATTTTGCTCTATTGTTTTTTAACCACTTCAGCGAAAAGGAAATGAAAAAAAGAATTAAAATTAGATCTGCATTGCCCTCAGAGGAGACTTTGATGGTCTGGACAGATTTTTCTTACCGCCAAGAGTGGACAGCATTCTATACCACAAGTATCAAAGCACTGTGGTTTCAAAGGTCTGAAGTAACTTCAGTGTTTGTTTTAGCTTCCATCACTAACCAGGTTGCATAACTACAGGAATTTTAGCTCATGGAAGTCTTGAAAACCAAATGAGTGGCGTAAGAATTCACCAATAATATATTTTGTGGTTTTCAGTCACTAGCAGTAGAGAAGCCCCAAATAAATGTCATTACATGCGTATTTATCGGCATTAATCTTAGAAAAAAATGTGATGTCCAAGTCAGATACAATTTCCTTATCAGTTCTCTAACATAAGGTGATACTAAACAATATAGAAATTAATTCTGTATAGTTAGTTAAGAATAACCTTTGTTAGATGTAAAAATGCAAAGATATATAGAAACAGGGGGGCAGGTAGAGACCCATCACCTCATCCACCTATTGCTGGGTAAGCAGATAGGTAGGTGTACTCCAAAGTAAAAATAACAGTCTCTAGAGTAGAACACTCGGATTCTGGAATTGCAATCAGACACGTGATGAGGGACAGAAAATTTTGTCTTCTAATACTCAAAAATAATTAGTTATGTGTTTTCAAGGCATCCAAGTAAATAAATGGGTTTCCCAGCTGTGCTTTATAGAAACACTGCCAGCTTAATCGTTAATGCATTTTGGAGAACACAGAGATTAAAAGAACATAAAATTACCTCTTGCACCTCCCTGCCAGCATGCTCAACCCTGACGCCTGTCCCACCTTCTGTGTCAGGGGAAGCCGTTTCAGTTCAGTGTGTCAGGGAGCAGCCAGAGCCGCACAGCTCCCTAAGCAGGGGCCGAGGGCACACCATTCCTGCTTCAGCCAGGGAGAATCCCGTGGTACCCAAGAGAGTCAAGAAGTGCAGTCCTGGAGATGGTGGCCAAGTCCAACCAAGAGTCCAGATCATCAGGCAGGGCTGTAGTCAAAATAAGAAGTAAGCCCACAGGATGAGTGAGCCCTGTCTCAAGGGTGCGCCAGCACCAACAGAGCACAGCTCAGGAAAGGAACAACAGCCCCAGGCTGAGCTTAAGGAAAGCTCAGGGAGCTGTGAGTGTGGGGAGGCCCAGGTGAGGCTGATCAGGGTCAATAAATCTTGTTAGTGCACTCAGTGCTGCACTGGGTAGAAAAGTTTTATGCCTTTTGCGTACTGGTCTCACCAGTTACACTGACACAAAGTATGACACCATGTCGTTTCATGTGCTATATTACTGGGGGCAGGCCTAACATAAACTATAGAATATGTTACTCCTTTTCTAAAAAGGACTTATTTTTCTGCAAAAGGGGAATAAGAAGAAGTGTACAGACTTGATTTTTGGCATGGTGACTGCAGATAACTTGTAGGTGGTATTTTGGCACAGAAAAACATGTTTTGTTAGAGACTTAAAATACAGCACACTGGTACATCTACCCACTCAACAATGGAAGCTAGAGATGGAAAAAATGTATTAACAGTATTATTCCACATTTGGATATAAAATTATGGAGACAGTAAGCCATAATACATTTCATACAGATCTATAGGGTGATTTTGTATATTATTACTATATAATATTATTAGAGAAGTCCTAGAACTTGAATAAAAAATAATTTCTCTTTCAGTTTTAGGAATGTTAACCATTCATACTAATCCAGTTATTTTCAACTATTTTTTCAAGGAGTACCAAGAAATTTCCTGTGTTTTTTTGCAAAAGTATGCTACGTTAATGCTGTATCACTTTAATACTCTCTTAAATTAATATGAGATAAAACACATGAAACCAACACATTGAAAAATTTGTGAGAGATTGATCAATAACTGGAAATAACAGTAGTACGGCAAGATGATATGGTTTTATATTTAGTTTAATAGGCATAAGATTTCTAATAAATGTTATGAAGTTTAATCATTATAACAATGCCAGATGATGGATTGTACAGGCAAAGGTTGGTTTGAATGTACTGTCATGTTGCAAATATTGAACAGACTGTGACTACTATATGTACATTTGTCTCTCTAGAGGGCATTTTAAAGAATTTTTTAATCAGCTTTTATTTCTAAACAGTGCTTTCATTTTCCTTGATAAAACTTCAGTCTTTCCAGGATTCTATTCAACTCTGACTAGGTTCCACATTTCCTTTAGTCATTGTAATAACAATAGGAAGCTTTTAATAATATATGGAAACTAGCAATGACAAGTATTTTGCAGGTTTTTTCAAATCCAGTTAAGAATAAAATAGTTTAATGGTTACTTTATTTTATTGTTCTAATTCTGACACTATCTTACAGAAACAATGTTTCCCATTAGAAAAGTCAAATAATAGAAGTCTGTGAAAAAAGAATGACAGGTCCAGTTATCATGACAGAAAGTGTGCTCCATAACATAAGTGTTAATCTTAACTCAGTTACTCTGCATTTCATGGTCAAAAAAGAAGGCACTTGTCCAAGAGTTGTATTTACTTACCCTTTGTCTCTATTTGGGAGTAATTATAGATATGTTAGTTTAAGATTAGAGAAGTATATTCCTTATGCTGCCAAGAAGATATAAATCTAGGAATAGCCAGAACACAGTTTAGGATGATTTCTATCTTCTCTGCACCATGATAGCCTGTTGTGATTCTCTGAGCTTGCTGTGTAAGCCTTCCAAGTCTAGACACTCTTGAGACTCAATTTGCCTGATTAGGTCTGTACCTGTTTTCTTTGTTTCTTATTTCCAATTGGCTCCAAATAGTGCGACAAATTTGGTGACACATGGGTTTTAACCTGTTGTTTCGTACCAGCAGTCACATTTAAGTCAGAGATTATGAACCAACACGATTCTCAACAAATTAAAGTAACCAAGCAATAGTCATTTACCTTTACAGATATTAATAGTAGGTTTACCAAGCAACAATATTCACTATTATCTTATAAAAAATGATGTTTTCATCGTCTTTCACAGCAGGGTCCCTCATCCTAATTTGCCATAATGACTGAGCCAGCATCAGATTTTGAGAATGAACGTTATCATTATTCACTCCAGTACTCCACCAAAGCTTCACTAGAAAGCAATAAAAGACAAAACATATATTTTAAAGACCCACATTTCCCCCTAAATGCTTGAATTAAGTTGCAGACTGTGGTGTTGTGAGAATTGAGTTATGTCCTAAAGCAATGCTTCTGAAGAAGTGCATCATGCCTGGAAATTGGGTTCTGATTAGCCTGTGAGTTTTCTAATACAGGCTTGTGATATTCTTCAACTGTAGCTGCTGCTGGATTTTGCATTCTGGCATGAGGATTCTTTGTGTTGCCAGAGAGAATGATGAATAGTTGTCTGAGTAGCTCTGAGCACATACTTATTTCCTCTTCAATAAGAACAACAGTCAATATCATTTAGGCACAGGAAAGCATCAGTACAGCACAACAACTCTAAAGAATGTTTTTTTTTTTACTGCTGATTCTAGCTACTAAACTGCAGCTTTTTCAGGACCTCATGTTGTATTGCTGCTGTGCTCCAACGAACAGGTATTGCTAGAAAAAGGATGGGCCTTCAAACACCCTGACATAAAAAGCATGAACTCAAAAAGGGGCAGGTATGTAAAGTACCTTTGAAAACGCAACAGTTCTAAAAGACATAGGATTCTTTCCTTCCAGTTTGAATCTAATTTTAATGATAACAACCCAAATTCGTAGCAACATAATTTGGAGCATATAAGAAACAGTATAAGTCTTGATTAAAAGCTGTTTAAAGTTTTTATACTGAAAAAAATCAATTTTTTTTTTTGAACTGAGAAGTTTGCAGATCTCAGCTGTTTTGATAAATTTCATTGCTTTAAATTACTTTAAATTTCTGTTTGTTTGGAGGAAAAGCTATAAACAGGTAAAGCATCCTGCTTTTACATTTTCAAGATGAAAACCTGGAAGGATAATTAGTTAGATGTGAACCTTCTTGAGAGAGACTAAAATGAAAAGGAAAAAGCTTGAAAATAAAATTAAATAATTTGCTACAAGCTAAATGAAACATTTCTATTTTCAGCTTCCAGAAATCTGTGACACATTTAATGTCTTTGTTGATATCCCACAGTGTGCTACAAGAAAAAAAAACACAACACAAACCTTAACATTTCTTGAAGACTCTGTATCACTAAATAGATGTTACTTAGAAATGTGTTTACAGACTTTCACTACACTGGCAAGGCTCACTGTGTTTTTTAACACATTAAGTAAAGGTTTCTTTCTAGTCACCTAAGTCCTGATCCCATGGTGACTGAAGTCTAGGAGAGATTCCCTGGCTGAAGGGATTAATAAAGTACAGAATACTGTATGGGGTATTCTGGAGCCTGAAGTCGTGGTGTAACCTTGTATAATACAGCAGTAAGCCTGTGTCTGCTCTGAAATTGCCTATTGTTATAACCAGACATTCTAAATGTTGTCACAGTTATACTCAAGCAATCCTGTGATTCTAAAACAATAATAAAACTCAGTGACCAACTTCAAGATTTGTATTTTTCCTCCCATTCTGTGGTGGGAATCACTAGTCAATGTGCCACATGATTAAGCAATTCATGATCAGGCATATTGTTGAGAAACTTGAAAAAATTTTAATCACTGCAACCAACAAAGTGTAGGGGATGACATGTAGTGCAATTGCCTAAAAACTATTCTACACTGCTCAGTATCTTCTTGCATGGTGCACAGGCGTTTTATCACCTTTGCCCACCTAGAGTGGAGATAAAAATCTACTGCTTTCATCCAGTATAATATTTATATAAAAAAAAATAACAGTTTTAAAATTATTTTACATCCAGGTTCAGTCCATAGAATAGAATGGTGTTCAAAATGGAATTACACACAAAAAGATCTGTACAAAGGAACCTCCTCAGCCCCACAAGACTGATATCAACCCCTAGTCTCTGCAATTCAAGCCATGCCCCAGATAGGGATAGCGTTAGATTACAGCCCCCTTCCTGTTTTTTAGAGAAGGGCAGCTCTGCCTGGGCTGGGCTGTGCCTACATGGAACAGCAGCACACTGTCAGCATCCTTTCGTGCACTCAATAAACAGATAAACATGAAAAAAAAGACCAAGATTTATGCACCTGCCAAAACCTACTTTCAGGACTCTGCCTCCTGTGCAGAACTGGGTAATAACTAGGGCCAAGCGAACAATGTATACATTATCTGTTGATTTGAATTTTTAAATGAACCCACTCTGCTTGTTGTTGCACCTGTGCAGCTGCCACTTGAGTCAGTGCACTCCCAATCAAAGGGAAATTTAAAAAACACTGACTCTGTCTAGTCCTCCACCTATTCTCAAGGAAACTAAGGTGTTTTTCTCAGCAACTCCATGTTCCTTGTACAATAAAAATTCCCTATATATTTTTGCTGGTCGCTGATATTCCATTTTCAGAACATTGTTACAACACAGTCATTTCCATCTGGTATTTAGCAGTTTGTAACAATATTAGCCACTGGGTATCTAATTAGCAGCTAAACATGTACTCTCACACAGATGCCTTTTTAAACAATAAAAATAAAAAAAAAAAGAAATGGAAGAAAGGATCACATGCCTGACTTACAGTTGCATTTAAGAAAAGTTCTATTGGTGAGTTAATTAGCATGAGTTCCAATTTGAGAGTCATCATTCCTACGATTTGGGATCTAAGGGAAGATGGCACTCTGTAGCTATAAGTCACTTCAGAGCAGCTGAGAAACACAGCCCTTCAGCAGGGGTTCAGGAAGTGGCTTCTGAGCATCTGGGAGCCTACAGGCTGCACACTGCCAAAACAACACTCCTTTGTCAGGACACATTCATCTTCTCCTTTCCCATTCCCCCGCACAGCCAAGCAGCTTGCTGGATGCCATACCATGAGACGCAAGCGGCATACTCGAAACACTGTGTCATCCACACTCCTTGTTTTTTCTCTCCAAAGGCCTCCGGAGCCCTGTGTACAGCGGGAGGGTGAGGAAGCCCATCCCCAGCTCTTCAGACGTCAGGCACCCCTGACCCCGCTTTACGCACGTGGTACCTGGGAGGTGGAAAAGAGCCCGTTTTTTCACAAGTGCACTGTGCCACTGGCTGAAGGCCAGGCAGATCTCAGCAGGGCAGGTGTTTCTTTTTTAGGTCAAATCTTTTCAGGCTTTTTTTTGTTTTCTGTTGGAAAGCTCTCCTGCATGCATATCTAGTGCAGCATTTCAAAAGGAGTCTGCTAGAAGAAAATACGCTCTTGACATGAAGCAAACTTTACAGTACCCTTTGATATGTCACATTATATCAGTGAATATCAATGATATACTCCAAAACACAGCATGTTTTTAATACTTGAAGTTCTTGGCAGAAGTGTGCCAAAGTTGCTATGAACAGCTTTCTAAAAAATAAAATAATTAAAAGAAGAGGTTTTGCAGATATTTTTCCAGGTCTGTCAAGTTTCCTGGCAAATTATCTATGTGAGTTGTTAGGTTACAGAAAGTCAAATATACTCAGAAAACCTAAATCAGTAATTCATATAAAAGGGAAAACAGTTGTTTCCTTTTAGAACAGAAAAAAATACTAGCCTTATTTAATTTCTCCTCCCAGTGAGACCTGGGTTGGTTAGGAACATGAGGTAGTACAGATACACAGAATTATCTCAACATTAGGCCCAGGCAGATTGCCATGATTTGATGAGTCTCTCTTAGAGAGCCTATCTGTAAAAAATGATGTCATCTTATCCACTATTCAGTGCCAGGATTTGTATTAACATTGATTTCCCCCTGATGATGGACAAAGTACTCACAAACATCGAGTTCCTCATGATAACTTTCTTGAGGGTTTATTACTTGTAGCTTGACTGGTGGCCGCCAAAAGATCCCTCATTTGATCATTCTTTTTTTTTTTTTAATTAACTGATTGACAAGACTGAAAGCAGAAAAATGGCACCCTTTTCTCCTACTTTCTCTATAGCCAGAATGGTCAACTTCCTCTGTCAAAAGGAAGTGGTGGCAGTGACAAGTCAATTGAGCTACCTTACAATTTTTAGACAACACCTGCTTAGCTGAAGATGAAAGGGAGTCTGTGCTCCTCGGATTCTGTGTCTTAGTTTTTCTTTTTTTTTTTTTTTTAACTACTGAATACATTTGCACTGGAAAGATTAATGGATTATATTTTGACAGGTAATAAAAAGAACTTTCACAGTACAAATGTATGGAGCTCATCAAGCAACAATACAATTTAATTAGTAACTGAGATGTCTAAAAGGTAAAATTTTAATCTATATTAAAAAAAAAAAAAATGGTATCCAAAACCCCCCAACACCTACCAAGTCCTTAAAAAGTTGCATACAACTTAGTTGATTTTCAAAGTAGTGAATTAGAGGACTGCCTCAGACTCATGTGTTTAACTGGTTCATACACAAGGTTCATTAACTACAGACCACTATAAGTTGGAAAAAACCCAAGTGTGACCCCTTCAGACACGTGTCCCAGTGCAACCTAGCATAAAGCACATCCTCCTTTATGATGCAGACCTGACAGTAACTTGCTTTGCAGTTTTTCTATGCATATGAAGAGGATGCAAATCACTAGGAAACCAAAGTAGCAGACCTTTGCTTTTTACTGAACTCTACAACAGTGTATATGGATATCTAGTGTGAAAAACAGTACTGTGAGAATAAACCGAGTCAAAATAGAGTGACACACTGCTACAGCTCAACTGAGAACATAGGGACTGTGTGCATTTACTTCGCTTGAGAAATTGGTCTGTACAATATATTAGCTTAAAGCTGTTTCAAAACTCATGAAAAATTCAAGCTCAACTTATTGTTTTTCTCCAGTTCTCTGTTACAGAGAAGTCTTGCTATCCTTATATGAACTAAGGGCTGCTGATTTCTTTCTTATTGCTACTTTTATTTGTTATCACACTTCCTGATTTATTTCATCAGGAAATGGCAGTTCAAAAGGACCTCAAGACAGGCTACTGCATCAATAGTTCTGGCCTAAATAGAATTAGGAAGTGGTAGGATAGTACCACAAATTCAATTTCAGCTCTCTCCAGTTGATAGCTCAGTCCTGAAGATCTCCCAGTCTCACTGCATTTCTCTGCTTCCAGTGGAGGAAAGAAAAGAGGCCCAAGAAAGAGTGAATGTCATCAGAGAGCATAGTAAATCATACCTGCTCACTATGCTGGCTTTCACCAGCAGACACTCAAAATCACCGCAGAAAAATCCAAGACTGTATCTAGGGAGCCAAAGGTTTCCTGGGCTCTTTATCTAATTCATTGCTTGAGATTTTGCCTACATTTTGGTTCTTTCTTGATACATATGTCTGGCAGTTACATGTACAGCCCTCTGTGAAATGGGTTTGAAAGTATATTGTTAAAAAGAAGGCAATAGGGCAGAGAAGAAAATTGCAAGCCAGAACAAATAATAGCATTTCCAACAGTTATTGACCTTTACTTATTATGAGACCTAGGTCCAAACTAAACAGAGCTTTAAAATTTTTAATCAATGCTGAAATCATGCATTATCCTTTCTCATACCCTTCATTCATGTTTTCATGGTTGGATGTTTCTAATAAGTGCACTTCTACAAGATGCAAAGAATGGCATCATATCCCAGTTAATATTCACAGAATAGGGCTTCAGAAAATAGCACACAAAATGTGTTTGTGTTTCTGCTACAGTGATTCACTTGGGGAGGAATATCTCTGTAATGGTGCTTGTTGGAAAGAACATTTTTTGGATCTGTTTCAGCAAGTGTATGCTAGTGGTTCGACAGGTAGCTAAATGAATGCTTTTATTCCACCTCTAGCTAGATTTGTAAAATGAATAAATTGCTATCAACCTTTCTCCTCTAGGCAGCAGTAACCTTACTCACATCTCACACATATGTCCAAACTGAAGACCGATGCTTTCTATTACTTTTCTGTAATTAGCTTTTTGTACTAATGGTACAGAATAAATAGAATAAAGTTACTTCAGATCTTGCTCCCTGTGTGTCAAGAACACATGCAGGAACACTTTGCTCTGACATCCAGAGACTTGTTAGACATCTGCATGGCACACAACTTCAGTTTAAAAAGCACCTTGCTTAAAGCAACACTCTCAAACTCTGCCTCTGCTGTGCTTGTGAAGTACTGAGCGGGCTTAGGGCAGCTTTCTGTAGGAGAGTCAATTTTTTTACATATATGATGTGCACACAGGGGAAGAAACTGCTTTAAAAAGTGTTAGCAGGGAGCTGCAGTGTTTGAATTGACATGCATTAATAGCAAAATTTAACTACAATAAAATATTCTGTGGTTACTATTTAATGCATGGAAAGGTCAAACCTCCTTTTCATGTGAAACCTGCTGTAGCCTACATCATAACTCAGTGAGAAAGATCAGGGGTCTGATAAAAGCCTGAAAAGCTGTTAGTTGAGGCTTTAATACAGACCTGCCTCCTGATCTTATTGTCCTGTAAATAGTGTTTATCACAGTGTGGCCTTTTACTTGGCAGGATAAGCAATGAGCTTCAACATTACTTGCAAGGGCTTTTTATTTATAGACGTCTCTGACTATTAAGATCTAAAACCATCATGCGCTGTGTCATATTCTTCCACATAATGCACGTGTAAAACAAATAGGCCTTCTGTTCAGAGAAAAGCCAGTGTGTGGTATCTGCACAAGGGTTTCCAAAGATAAGTGGCATTACTAAAATGATTACTAAAATGCAATTACTGTCTCTAGAGATACATTTGGCAATGTCCATATGCATGGAGAAAAACTGTAACAAGTCATGAAAGCCGTAAGTTAAATAAAGAAAAGAGACTAAATGGGAGACTGGATGCTGTATAATGGGCAAAAGAACAACCTAAGGGATGATTTATTTTAACAGCTGTGTTTTGTAAGTGCTATGGAGCAAGCTGTATGTACTGCAAATAGCTCTGAAGGACCTAAGGCTTTTCTGTGGAGGCCTGTCATTTCTTGTCCACCTTCTCTCGTCTTCTTTTGGAAAGTCTGGTTTTCATTTTAAAACACAGACTCAGACAGTTCACTTCTCCCAAATATCAGGTTCAAACCACACCACTGCATAAAACCAGCGACAACAACAGCAATAACAAATACAGGCAAGAAGCAAGCTGATAACACTACTATGCAAAAGAACAAAACTTCTCAAAAATAAATCCAACTGGCAAAAATGTCTGTAGCTGTACTGTTTGAATTCTGACTATTTGCTGTGAATTAAGTGGGTTTGTCCCAAATTTAGGAATAAGTTTTGTTCATTCAGGCTCACGTTTGACACTCAGAGTATGAAACACGTGGGTATCTCACAGACAGTGAGAAACAGAGCAAAAAGTCAGTCAACTAGTTGAGATGTTTCTCAGCTTCCCTTCTGTGCACCTCAGACCTGCGCTGGTATATGACCCTCTCTGTTAGCAAACTGCAGATGATATACCCCAAAACATATTTAGCCAGCTCTAATTAGCACTGTCCTGGAGGGGTCCTGAGCCCTAGCTCGCAGGTAGACTTGTGCCAGGAGCCCATTGCAGCAGGGCATTTGCACAAAGCCACTCTGTGTTGCAGGCTAAGATTACTTGACATGAAATGCTCCCCCTGCCCAGTTACCTTAAATACCTAGAAATATTCTAATGAACGGTAAATTTACATTAATGTGTAGACCAAGGGCTCGTTTTGTGGAAAAAAAAACCCACAACCAACCAAACATTAATAAATCAGACTAATATTTTTTGGAAATAATAAACGGAAATCACCATGGTGACACAGCAGTAGGATGATTAAGTCTGTCGTGTCTTCTAAATTTTGGTCGCTTTGTAAAAACCATGCCTATATCTTTGCTACACAGTGAAGCTACAAGGGGAAGCAGCACAAGGAGCTTTTTGTGACCCACTGCAAATTCTGAAGTTTCTCTCCCAGAAATTAAAAAGTAAAAGTGCACTGGGCTTCTCCATCCTTGCTCAGCATTGATGCCTAATGACCCACAGATGAGATCTTTCCTATTGCAACTCACCAGCAGGAATAATATGATGTCCTTTCAAATAGAAAAGAGCTGCCAGTTGTTTTGGTAAGTCTTGTTTCAAAATTCCCAAATTTCTTGAATGGAATTTCTAGCCTATATGTGAAACTTCTTGTAGACCAAACATCAGCAATAGAAATTATGCAGGAATGTAAAAAGAAAATAATCAATAGCTCTGTTTGGTAATCCCGTGTTTTATCATCCTGTGGTACTTACCTAAGCCTCATCACTTCAGAAACTTAACACTTTGCCCATTATCCAGCCTCTGTATTCTGTACAACAGCCAGGGCTTTAAAAGCCTACTGAGGCAATGCTTGACTTCAGCCCAGCACAGGCAAAACACACACTGCACATGAAGGATGTTCTCATTACTAAAGAGCATTAGGTCATGTCATTGTCATCACCCCATTTTAGCACTGCTCATTTAAGCAGAAATATGTTCACTCTCCTTGCTTCCTTTCACCTCCTCTTTCTTTCATAGGAGACTGTCTGATATTAGATTTCCTTTCTTTTAGGATGACTTCAAAACTCCTGCCAAGCAGGTTCTTGCACCTCAATTAATTCAAGTTCAGTTGGAGCACTGGAGCTCAGCTAGTCTGAAAATACTGCTTAATCATGCATACACCTCATTTCTGATCTCTGATCAGGATTGAAGTCCTGTTCTTCAGAGGACTCACACAGATTTAGACCAGTGATTTGAGTAGGTCTGGGTTGGTGCCCAGATGAATGCAAGGAGTAGTGAACTGAATAAAGGGAGGCAGTGGGAAGTATTTGTAACTATGTAAATATTCTACTAGAGGTGGCATATGTGTGTTGCTTCTTCATGTCTTCCACTCCTCAGATACCATAGGTCAGCTCACAATTGCTTCACTCGCACAGAGTGAGTTACCAGCTGGATGTCTACTGCGGACATGGCACAAAGTACAACGCAGTGGTGAAGGCTATAATAAATGCAACAATGAAGGGGAAAAAAAAAGACATGAAAGTGCCTTCTAATACTTGAAACTGGTATTTCTGTAAATGCCTATCCATCCACCCATCCTGTTATTACCATGTTGGGAAAAATTCTGGACAGAAGTTAAAGCTTAATTTGTTCATACCTTCTTTTACAGGAATGGAATGTATTATTGTAGGTATTAATTAAGTGGAATGAAACAGTTAAAGCCAGATGAAAGTCATAGGACACCTGGCAAATTGCAATGTCACTTGCATGTGTTCAGTTACTGAATCTTATACAGCATCACTGAATTCTGAGTAGTGATCCACAAGCAGATTTATATAAACTTGTAGCAAAAATGCTGACACAAAACTGTTCACAGTATAACAAAACATTAATTAATCTCTGGTCTATGAAATCAATTCCTTATTCCAACAGATAAAGATTTTGGGTAATTTTAGTTTTAAGAAAAGTGACTTATCAGTGAATAAATCCTTCATTCTTCTTTTATTGGTTTCAGTTGCAGCTGTTATCATATCTGACCCCTGGAACCCTCTCTGTACCTACAGCAGAACACTATCTTAAATTGGATATCAAACCAATATGGAATTATAGCTTTTGTGAATCAAATTTAAATTGTTTTATTTTTTCCAGAGCTAAGCAGATCTAAAGCAAAAAAAACCAAATCTAAAAAAAACCCCACAGGAACTCACAATGTTCAGAAACAACAACCTTGAAAACAGCAGGAGTTATTTTATTTAAGCAATGCTATAGCCCCTGCTTCCTGTAACTTTAGCCCTGAGATGACAGCAAAAAATTTTACGTATAGCCAACAGTGATATTATATTATTGAACTCAAAAGAATCTGGCAAGTATGAGGAAAACTATTCAGGATAATGCTAACAACTTCTACCAAAGCTCACAAGCAGCCCAGGAAGAGTCCCTAGGGCTAAAGAAGGTGGAAAAGGCTTTTGATGATTTCCCAGGTCTTTGATGTTAAGCCACACAGAACTGGATGTGTGTGTTCTCCTCTTTAATGTTACCCAAGAAAAGTGTTCTTCCCACTAACTTTTAGGGCAGTTCCTGAGACCATCTTGTGTGGCACTTTCCCAAATAAAAATTAAAATTAAAGCAATGACATCAGTAATATGAGAACACTGAAGACAAAATCCAGAAATCTGTACACATGCTGGGGAACATGCTGTTCGGGGAGCAATATCACTGGAAAAAGAAAAACCTTTGCCAAGTCAGGTAAAATCACAGTGGGGATCAGAAGGGAGATATCACTAGATTAGTGATGGTGGTCAGTCCTGCCCAGAACAGACACAGAGAGAGTATATAAAATCATGGTAACATACTGATGAGCAGGACTGAAACATGTTTAGACTGTTCTGTTCAACACCTTAAGAGATCAGAATTGCAGTTATCCCAGCACTTCTCAGCTATAATATTTTCTTTACCCATACTGTCCTTTTCTGTTACCCATTTCCCACTTCAGCATGCTGACACGATCATATGCGTTGTGTGTCTGTGCATGTGCGTGCCTGTCTGCATTTGGATGTGTGTGTTTCTAACTCACAGACCAATTTCAGCTTGAAACCTTTCAGAACATGAAAGGTTTCAAGGATAAATGAAGTTGCACAAATTTAAATATTGTAGGCATCTGTGTGGGAATGGATGGTCAATGCCCTGTCGGGGGAAGAACAACAATGTGACCTCAAGCTCTCTGGCCACTAAGGATTTCAGAACAGTAGAAGAAGTTGGTACATACTGAAGCCTATTACTATACTAAGTTTATTTTATTATAAACCATACCCTCAAAGTAAAACTAGGTGTTATTGGTTCCAGTCTTCTCAAAGCATCTTGTTCATGCAGTGTTCTTTTACTCCATGGAGTAATCCTGAAAAAGGCCTGGTGTCTATAGCTGCTTAGTATGAGGGACAGCGTCTCAGGCTCAAAAGTGCAAACTGTTAACACTTACAAGAACAAGGTTTTGGACTCTAGGGAACAACTAAAGTTTGATAAATCTCAGCCAAGGTAAGGAAGGTGCTGAATAATTTGGTCATAATTTAATTTCTTTTGTACCCAGTTTTTGCCTTCATAGACTTGCCTCAGAACAAAACCAATCTGGCTTTCATTAAGGATTAAAAGTCCTGGCTCCACTGAAAATCCTGTCAAAATTTCTTGTAATTGAAATTTCATCCAATGAATCTGAAGGATACTAAACATGTACAAAATATATGTCCATTTTCTTACACATGTAACTGTTCTTGCTTCAAAAGCAAATAACAAGGTTATAGGGGGAAAAAAATCCAACAAAAAACCTGATCAAGGGTTTTAATTCTTAACTGTGGATTATTTGATGTCAAAGAAAAATTATGGTTTTTCAGGTTTAGATGACAACTATAATGTTGCTGGATAATAATGAACGCCTTTCTGTTTGAACCAGATTCACTGTGAAACAAAAGCTAGCTTCAAAACAGTCAGTGCAGTAAGGAGATGATCTAGCAAAAGAAAACCACTTTTTTTTCAGATCAATTTTTTTTCTACTGATGAAAGGTTATTGTATGCTAGACTTAGAAAATGAAATCCTGTTTTCAGAGAGATGGAGTATGTTCTAGCCCTACTTACAACACTGGGGGTTATGGCTTATACTTGTCATGTCTGAAAACCCAGCTTTGACAAAAGGAAAAATAGAGGCAAGTAAAGGAGTCAGGGTCTGACTTTCAGAGGGGAGAAGGCGAGATTAAATATACTAGACCATTTTTAGTCTCAGAATCTGTAATGCTAAGTCACTTACTCAACTGTAACAGCTTTCCTTGCTCACTTATTGCCTAAGTGTTCGGATTCTCACCACAGTGCAGCTGCGGGAGCTCCTCATGGCAGTGTGCAAGATGATGTAACAACTGCCATGCCTTAACTGAGGATTAATTTAGGATGCAACCTCTTTTCTAGATTACACACAAGTCTGCTGGCCGTATTTCAAGGTAATATACAAAGGTACATAGATCACAGAAAAAGCAGTTACAGGACTACATATTCAAGTGAATAAGACTGTGTATCCCTGTGATAGACTGAAAAGATAAGAAACCATGTAGTAGCTCTCCCAGATTGTACCATTCTGAAGTTCAGGGTTATCCTAAATAAATATATACAAATTCACAGACAAGTAGGTCAACAGGAAAATTTTCCAGGATTTTTCAGAGCAAGCAAGAAGTTTGATCATCAAGTATATTCTTACTCACTCCCTCTGTCAGCCCACTGTAACTATTTCAGTGAACAATATAGACAGGTTATGATGCTTTTCACTGGAGTGGTAGCTTTGGTAAAGAGAAGATATTTGATTTCCAAACCCAAACATAGTTCTTAATATCAAGTGGTTGGAATGACTCGGCCAGGTGCCAGACAGGATCTTTGGAGATTTATGCCTTTTCTTCACCCTCAGACAGCAAGATCTTATGCAGGCATTCCCTCACGATGACCCACTCATTTGTCTCCTCAGTTGTGGCCAAGAGGCTTCTTCCAAGAGGGAGAACATAGTTCATTCACAATTCACAACTGACAGTGGCCCTTTCAGATGTTCTGGTGAACAAGAGCACTTGTGATTGTGGCTCTTGATTAAAAGCAACTCAGCCATAACAAAGCTGACAGCACTAATTTGTTTTGTACAAGCCAGCCCAAGGCTTATCTTCAGGTGCTGCCACCCTCAGCCAGATTTAGACTGGTAGAACCAAAATAAATGTCTACACTTCAAAATGCCTAAGCCACCCAACTTTATACCAAATAAGACATTTTTATTTGTCTGTAATTATTTAGTTTTTAAAAAGGGAAACTATGGGTTCTAAAATGCTGTACTTCCTCTCCTTAAGCTGTTTTCTACTTCGTGACAGCACAATACCTCCAAAGCAGCTCAGTCAGGAAAAGAATAAAGTAAATGGCTTGGGCACTACTTCTTTTTAAAAAATATTTTTTTAATCTTGTCTTCATGTCAGGAGTTCTAATAATCGTATACCAGATGCAAAATAATACGCCTATGCCTATTTGTAAGCTGGGGGATAACTGAAGTGATGACGACACAAATCTTTTCAATTATAAGAAAAAAAACGGACATATCAACTCAGAGAGACCTGGATCTATTGATAGACTGGATATTACTCTCACATATTCATATGACCTAAGGAATTCACCTTCAGTTATCAGCACAGGATCTGCATGGTTAGAAGAGGTTTAGTCAGAAAACCTAAAAATGCCTATATATGTACTCAGTAAAAGATACCATAAAGGAACTTGAGAACCCAAGTAAAACCATTACCAGGTAAAAGGGAAAAAAAAGAATCTTTCTTCTTCTATCAAAACTGAAATAACACTAACAGAATTAATTGGTGTTAGCAAAATCAAGAGCTCCTATAATGTTTGTCTTTATTCTCAAACTTGCACATGTAGTACCTGCAAAAAAGCCTGATGTTTCAAAAAAATTGACCCATTTTGATTTATTCAAGAAAACTGTTTTCTCTAAGGCTCTACCAAATCCTTTCCATCTTCCTTCCCTTTCGCTCCCTCATCTAAGGAGCTACTAGTCCCCTGGCTTATTCTCTGCTGTGTGCATGAGATCCCCTACTCTTAGCCCAAAACTAATCACAGTTCCTCCTAACAATCTCCCCATCCATTAAAGTCATTCCTGATGTCATTAGGATAGTGCTTCTTTATTACTGTCCTGAAAGCATCAGTGCTGATAAAGACAGAGCCAAAGGAGGCAGAAAGTGATTCCCCCTGTTCATGTTAGCAGAGATTGGCAAGAGAACAGAATTAGACTCAGGACATAACTGCCTGGCCTGGAATGCTGCGAAGAGTAAAAGAGGCTATTTCTCCCTCCTAGCTCCATCACTGCCTGAACCTCAGTGGTGTAATTAATACGTAAAAAATCCAAATAATCCAAAACACAAGAAAACCCTCACCAATCCTAAAAATGTTCCTCTTCAAACAAAGTAAAAATAACAGGAAGCATTAGTGACTTTATCAGTGCAAAGAAATTAAGTCTGATCACTCAATTAAAAATAAATCAGATTATACACTCCAAACTGATTCCAGTGAATTAGTACTCAGGAGTTTCCGATTAATTGCTGCCAGCCAGCCAGAAAACATGTCTTCTGTAGTGTTAATTTTTGTTCAAAAAGAAAATTACACTTCCAAGGAAAACATTTCTGTGTCTTTAGCACTGTTATCGGAAGTGTCTTATTACACAAGGTTAAAACAACTGGCAGTTGGCACTGCAGAGACACATCAGAGGAGTGAGAGGAGTTGTGGGAGAAAAGAGAAGTGAAAAAGCTGTCTCTTTATCTTGGTATTAAACCATAAAAAGCAATTAAATCTTTAATCTTGTCATCTTTCAAAAAAAATACAGGGGGGCAATCTTTAGGAGGTGCAAATGATTTTTTCTTGTAAAAGAGATTACATGATGGACATAAAAACTGAATTTCACCAAACTTTTAAATATAACTATAATCTGCAAACACCATTTCTTTTGTCTTTGGCATCATTTGCTCAAGGCAATAACACCGATGCTACCCCTTTGCAGAAGAAATGGGAGTGCTCGATAATGTGGACGTAGAGGAGATACGTGGTCTGTGGTGCCTGAAAGTGGGTCTAGAGCTGGAATTAACATACAGCACAGCTGAGTGCTCAGTGTACGGCAAATTTGGGTGCCTCGTTGCTGAAGTTCACTCAACAAATAGTCAGCAATTACTCTTTCTAGGCAGAAAAACAGGCCTGATCAAAAGTGGAGGTACAAACCAGGAAGAAGAAATCTTAATCATTCTGGGATAGCCATGAAACCCACTCAGCTCCACCTTTGTAACGAGTGTACCACAAGAAAGTAATTCCTCTGGAACAGCTATACACAATAATTTCTATTCTTTCATGATACTAATACATTACCCTCTTTTGGTGCTTTATTCTGTCCATAGAATGACTTGCAATATTAGCTCATTCAGAAATTGTTAATTGTCACACAGGAAGCTCCCATAACTTGGCTGGATTGTATTAAAAGAGATTTTCTCTTAGCAATGTTAGTACTTGTATCCCCAAGTATATCCTCACTGTACAATCAGAATATGCAGTACAATCATAATATAAAATATTTACATACCTAGGCACACTATAGAATCATGTACATTATATAGTAGCTATCTTTCTGTAATTGCCATACTTCATCCCAGTCCAATAACAAATACATGCCTTTTACATGTACCCATTGTTCTTAATCCACAAATTCCGAACAGGCAAATTGTTTCTACCAGACACGTCCCTTACCTTGCAAACATATATGTTTAATGCAAAGAGACACTGTGATATTTGTGATAAACTGTGTGTTGTTCCACACAGCATGAGGGCAAGCAACATTTTCATCAAATAACTGTTTCTACAAATGAACTCTGTGGAAAGGAGCATACACGGTGCATTTGTGATTTAAGCTCAATTTGTGCCCCAAGCTTCTACGTACAGGCAAATATCCCCAGAGCAAACAAAACAATATTTGAACACAGTAACTGCTAAATTATTCTGGGACTTTTTGGAAAGATTCCCTACTCCCCTCCTTAAATTTCTGGCACCATTGTCATCACACAGAGAGGCTAGCCACAGATTCCACAGGTGGCTGCAGGTACTGGGTATCATAATGATAGTATGTAGAATTGCCATGGTTCAGAATTGATAGTTTTAGCCCTGCCTCATACTCAAGTTAGAAGATAGGTTCTCAAAAAAGTGAGGACAACGGGGGGAGGGGTGTGAAAAGAAATTCTCTATGAAAATTTTATTGATAATTCTGAATTATCACAATCTTATTAATCACAATCAGAAGGAGAAATATTTCTTAAAAAGAATGCAGAAGTAGGCTCTTCCCTCTCTTTTTCTCCCCCTTTCCCCTCTGTTCCCCTTAATTATAATTTTTAGGAAGGAGAGAAGCAATTTTGGATGAAAAGTGCCATAGGTCTTCCTGGTTAAAATGAAGGAAGGAGGATGTAGAATGCCTGTGTTAGTAATGAATGCTCAACTCCTGACCTCAGTTCTGTCACTCTGGCCAAGAACTTTTGTTTCAATGTAGTTTCTGCAGATTTACCTTGGTGTGAGACAGAAGAAGTGAATTCAAACAATGAACACAGGAAAAAAGAGTGAGTTTGTTACTCTTTCAACTTTGTACCTTAACCGCTATCCCAAAGCTTCTGTCCCAATCTCTACAGTCATTAAAAGTCAACAGCCTGGATGCAGGAAAGCTTACAAAATTTGCTCTTCTCCTCAACTCTCAGTCTTCATCTGAAGACACTTACTCTGCACAAAGTCAAAGATCACTGATCATCTGAACAATGTTTCAACAAATCTAGGACCTATGCTCATCTACACTTCACCAGCAAGCAACAGAATCAGAGGAAAAAATATCTGCATTTTATCAAGAAATAATTTTTTGAAATAAATTAAAATAATTTTAAATTTGGAAAAAACAAGCATTTACAAAATATGCGTAAGTATTTGAAAATACACGGTGTTGGCAGAAGACTGTTTTATATATTTCAGTTGCTTTTTTTATTCCATGAAGTATTTGGCTCAATTAAAGAAAGGCCTAAGAAATCTTTTCCATGTCATAAACAATCACAGATGATAAAAAGCTTCCATATCTCTTATTTCTTATGCATAATTCTCACATTCAGGTCCAGCTGCAGTCACTGGAATTCAATACTACAGCTTTTCTTTTGCTGTCTTCTGTGGTGATTATTGTTAATAATGTTGGAAAGGGATACTTGGATTTTAGTTAAGACATTTTAGATTTCCAATAAAGCATGAGCAGTTTTGATCATGAAGTCATTGCAAACTTGCAAGTTGTTATCTGAAAATTAAACACATGAGAAGTGCTTCCTTATGCAATTGAACAAGTCTCCTTTCTTAAAGACTTTGAAAGCATTGTCTCAGTTCTCATGTCGAAATCAGGCATACCAGCTTTTGCCTTTGTTATCTCTAGGCCTATAGCACTCAAGGCATCATATAACATCCAGTGAAAAATGTTAGCTTTGACCGGACTATTATGTCTGTAGTCATACTATACAAGACACTGAAGTGGACCTTATCAGTTAGCAAAGCAAGAACCCTGGAGGCCTAATATTACTGTGAATGCATTTTCAAATGTTTAAGGGTGCCAGGCTCAAGGAGGGATCCCTAAGAATCAAAGACAGATGTTCTCCTATCTAAAAGCCACCGGAGAGACCAAATTGCTGACAGATGATATCATTGAAAGCAATAGTAAATGAGTGACAACTATTCATCAGGAATGCAATAAGCAGAGGAAATAGGTTAACCAGTTTGCACGTCAGTTGGCCTTAAAAGTACTATAAATTAATTCTTGTGGATAAATTCAAATACTTCTCAGTGGATACAACACTACTGGATACCTAAACTGGACACCAATTTTACACTAGAAATTTACTGAAATATTTTGGAAATCTTTATATTTTGTTTGCAAAGGCCAATCTGTAACTTAGAGGAGTGAGACGACCATGCCTATGGTTTGCGAAAAGCAGCTGAACAGGAAGTGCTTCTTCATGCACTTTGGTGCTTTCCCTAATACAATTTCTGAAGAGGAAAAGTCAAATGAAACTGTAGGTGAATTTTGCATAAACACAACCCTTCTTGTATTTTGCTTTGTATGAGAAGTCTCTTCCAGAGAGGAGAAAAAAAAAAAAAAGTTCTCACTTAACTGCTTATTAGTTGTGAGGAAATCTGAAAAGGTCAGAACCTCAGCCACAATTATTGGCTGTCTGGCCGGGTGTGTTGATGCTGCAGGCTGCATTGCAGTCCCAGATAAAGATAAAACCAGCTACTGAGCTCATTCAGACATCAAAAACAATCTAGCCAGAGCAACAAAGACCTCAGTATGATCTCATTTACTTGGTCCGCCTTTGTTTCTAATATGTGTTTGATGTTTTTTACAGTATTCAAAGGAACACCATAATAATGAGAAAATAATATCCCATAGCCTTTTTTCTCCTCATGTTGACATTTTAAAGAACATACTGATAATATGACATTATAATTGCAGAACCATTAGGCCCAGTTCTGAAGTTCTTATTTGGTTTCCAGTCAGAAAACAAAGCAATTTTTGAGGTCTGAGGAGTTATAAGTTCAATTCAGCACCTTTTTTTTTTTTAATAGAATATGCTGAACAGAAAAAACAAGAGCAAGGAAAAGGTTGTGCTGTAGAAGGCAGATATGAAACTTGATTCCTCTCTCCACCAGTATATATTAAGACATATGCAAAATCACATACAAGTCACTCATCTTTTCTGTTTATTTGACTCATCTGGAAACAACGACATAAGGGAAAACTTGGTACAAAACAATGGTTTCTTTCAGCTCATTCTCTCCACATATCCCTTCTGCCAAAAGAACAGGTGCTGCTGCTCTCCCGGGTGCCACTGAAAACCTGGGCTCTGCAGAAATTGTGCTTCCCAGAAAGGACCGGCTGAGCCTTGAGTAAGAAAATGGCTGTCTGACAGGAAGCCTTTCAAACCCAGGGTTATAAACATGGATATTTTTAAAGATAAAAACGTAAAAATACATATGCTGGTGGAGACTGTGATGAAACCCTCGGAGTTAAATGTTATAACTTAGTTTTAACAATATTGCAGCTGGATGTAAGAGCTGTGCCTACGCGCGCGCACACACACACACACACACACACATGCACATATAGTCATGGGCAGGGTAGTGACAATTGCTCCCCAGCCCACTTCTGCCCGGGTGAGATTGGTTATGGATAAACAAACAACACCTGCAAGGCTATTCTGGTTTCACACAGACATCAGCAGGAGCTGACTGACAGAAACTCCTTGATGGAAAACTGTTTCCAGCTCTCTATTATGCTCAGACGTATTTATTATTCTTCATAGATGCTTAAGGTACATATTCTTAACATAACTTGTTTTCATAAGACACGTTTTGTACACAGCTTGAGATACTCAACAGACCACAGCGTGGTCACGTATACTGTGGTTAACTGAATTGCAATAATTCATGGGCCAACCTTTCAGGGACTCTCAGCTGACAAAGGGGAAGAAGGTGTCACAAAATGTCTGCTATGGAGATCCTCATGAACACCTATGCAGGGAATGACCAAGCTGTTAATGGCATTCCCTATATGAGGACTAACCTTTGC
Source organism: Pseudotriccus pelzelni (assembly GCA_035584735.1). Taxonomy (NCBI): domain Eukaryota; kingdom Metazoa; phylum Chordata; class Aves; order Passeriformes; family Tyrannidae; genus Pseudotriccus; species Pseudotriccus pelzelni. The sequence goes on along the minus strand of JAWMRA010000130.1, from coordinate 21,973,471 downwards.
AGATGATCCCAATAAATCAGTTTCTTTAGTTAACAGTCTGTGCCTGGGTATCTGTGCAGCAAGCCAACAGAAAGAAGAAATATTTTGTATGATATGGAGTAGCAGAAGTTTTCCAAGAAAAAGGAGGAAAGTTGTTCAGCACTTTGAGCTTTAGCTCAAGGCTTAAGAGCCTTGGGTTTAATTCCCTGATCCAGCTATTTCCTTTCCGTAACATTTCTGGAAATATTTCAAGACAATATATCTCTCAGTACCTTTAGCATCAGACACTTACTTTTCCTGTACCTGAATTCTTCACCTGTATGCTCAGTATTATAGTCCTTGCTTACCTCAAGGAAGTGTTATGAAGGGCAAGTGCACTGAAGGTGGTTAGGTGCTCAGGGGCTGCACAGTAAACATATGGCTCACAATCCTGTTGATGTGGTGCCTGGCTGTGTGACTAGAACAAATTCCTCCACCTCTTAGTACCTCATTTCATCTTCAGAACTGAGAGAATATTTTTCTACTCCCTTTCCAAAGTACATTAAAGAAGTGCTCATTAATGCCAAAATGAGATGAGAAAAATAATGATGAGCAGTCTTTGAAAGCTTATAAATAAACAAAACATACTCTTGTAATCAGGATCTGTGATAGCTTTACTATGAAAGGAGACTGTAAACAACCAGGGAAAATACTGCCTGAACTAAAACCCAAGGGAATGAATGGATTTATGTTTTAGGTTCCTTGATATCATGCAGATAAAGATATAAGGCAACTTAAGAAAAAGATAAGACCTTAGCTGCTCAGTATTAAGGCTGAGATAATCTGGATGCAGAACAACTGAACACTAGCAAACAGGGGAAATCTTGGCCCTGATGTTTTAGGGGTTTTAGAAAGCTCAAATACTTTAATCATAAATCTTGGTCTCTCAGTTTCCTTGAATCAAACCCCTTCTCTTCAATACTGCAGATCTTTAACTTTCTTTATGTGTTGACTTCTACAATCCAAGACTTAACAAAAGTATCTAGTTTAAAAATTGCAGAGAAATAATCACAGAATTTTAAATTGCTTGTAAACACATAAAATGCCAAATGTTACTTGAATCAGCTTCTACATTCTAGTCAATGTCTAACTACATAGTTGCATAGCTCTAAGCCCTAAAAATTAGATCTTCTACCATTTAGGTGCATTAGGGAATTTTACCCAAATCATATTGCTATGATTTATTTTGTGCCTCCCTTATCAGTCACAGATGAGCAACAACTGAGAGAATTTCATACTATATGAGTCATCTGGAAGTACTCTGGTAAGGGTGTTACTAAAGCTTAAATAATTGAAGCTTATTATTTGTGACTTATCATTTATTTGTGTAACAATGGCAATGCAAAGCTATGCATTCTCCAAAATGAAATACTTATGCAAGAAAGAAAATGAAATCCCATGGCTTTTTTTTTATCTCAATTTAAGTCACAGTGGATGATCTACTTTATTAGATAAAACTGTAAATTATATCTGCTACATCAGGTAGAACTTCCACCAACCCATCACATCTTCACTTGAAAATCATCTGACTGCTGTGCCAAAATGTAAAAATGCTTTAAAGAAGAAGATATAAAGTAATAGCTATTAGTCTTGTTACATCTGATGCATCACTGTGCCAGCTGCTTTCCTTTAATAGATGATCTTAAAGAGACAATATAAAATGTTACATAGATGAGAAAAGCTTGGTATGCTGTCCAAAAGAAATTACTGATTTGGGAACTTAATTCCCTCAACACTGGAAGGACAGTAGAAAGACCATTGATGCCACTAAATCAAACTCTATGTTAATGATCTATGTGAGATGAAGGTGAGGGTCAGGCTTATCATTTCTGCAAATTTAAGTTTCCTTTTAACTAGGTCTATCTTTACAGAAAGTGGGACATCCGTTCCATTATTAAACTGCTCTAAGATGCTTATGGTTGATGTGTTTGGCAAGCAAAATGATTTGTAACAAGAAAAAAAGCAACATGAAACTCAAGAGAAAATTCAGAGCTGAGAGATTCAATCACGTATTGTTTTTATGACAAGTTTTCCCCATTTTTTCCTACTTAATCAGTGTAATCATGTTTTACTGAAAAGCAACTATGTTCAGCATGTCTGGGAGAATCTTTTGCTGAATGACGTTCTAGGTCAAAGTAAGGAAACCGTAAGGTGTCATCATTATAATTGAAATGTATCAGTTCATATATACTTATCGTAAAACCAAGATCAGGAAGCAAAAATAAAAATACTTATTATATAAATGTGCAAATCTATCAGTTAAATGCACAGATCCCTGTGTAGTTAGATAGTGTTATTTTGCTGTTTTACAGATAAATATGTAAATGTGTTCCTTTTCCTGTGGATAAATCAGCAATTCTGCACCTTGGAGACAGAGATCATTATCTGTTTTCTCAGTATTGACTCATAAAAGCCAGTAGCTGAGAAGTATCACATTTTCTTTTATCATGGTATAGTTTTCTTTTTTATATAATCCATGAATGGGTACAAACTGACATTTTTAACATCACCTCAGAACTGAGAATAAACTTGAACCAATAGGTTTTTCAGAATATTACAAAAATATTTAGCTATTGCTGTTCTTTGTATGCATATTTGACTTTGTGAAATGAAATCACACCTTCCCAGCATCTATTCAGGATGTTTGCCAAGGACTGTACTTACATCGAGGATGGAACATCTCAATGTCAGTGGACAGTTTTTATAACTGAACATGCTGACTTAAATGCATGTGTGCAAATCCCATATGTGTATAATAATGTATAATGACCATTATGAAACATAATTAATGGGCAAACTGAAAATGGTATATTGAAGTCATTATGCAGAGACAGAAATTGGCATATAAACTCTTAATATCTACTGTCAGTTACAGTAATGTTTTCCTAAGAAAAGGAAAGATTTGGACTTTCTGACTCGTGCTGGATTTTCATAGATAACAAGATATTGCATAAATGATTAACATGTTCTACTCTGAAAAAAAAAGACTGTCTGTTATATGAGGAACTTTATTTTCTCTCAGTTTTCCTATTACTTCCCATTAATAAAACCCCGGGGCCAGTTTTTAGAAGATCTAAACACTTACAACTCCCACCAAGTTCACTTACAATTCTGTTTTGAGCACTTCTAAAAACCAGGCCTGCAGCACAATGGTTCTTGCTCCTTACTAAATACACACAGATTTTTCTAATGTTCATACAAAGTCTCTAATTTTACAGTGTCAAGCTAAGGATTCACAGGTAAAATCTGTTTTTTAGAATATTTCCTGTCTCTGAAAGGTGAAAGGATGCTGCCCACAGTCGAACCTATCCTTCCAAGGAGTTTTTGGGTTTCATGTCAGAGGTGGAGCTAATTAGCTAGGTTTGGAGATAAATCAGTAAACAGAAAGAATGAATCATAAGCAGTTAATAACACTGATGCAATTACACCCACAAACACACACACCACTCCCCACACCCTCACACCCCCCCCCCCATTCAGCTACAATAATATAAGCATTTGCACTCAGCTTCTGGGATTTGGAAAATGCCATTTTCCACTTTTGTTCTTTGAAGCATACTCATTCAGCCTGTAAATTTTCTCCCTATTTCCAGAAAGCAGTTAAATATTAGATGTTATTTTCACTTGCCTCATTGCAATGCGTGGTACTATTTATAGGACAGCTGAAAAGGTACCTGAGTTAGAAAATCAGTACACAGAGTGGGGGGGGGGGGGGGGGGGAAACAAGAGAACACAGAGAGGGTCTGTGTAAAATTGAATCCACCTGTCGGCATCTTACTGAAACAATTAAACTAAAAAATGTAACAAAAAATATCTCCAGGGAAACACTTCTCTCCTGGAAAGCTGTTTGAGCATAAAGGACTGCTCTTATATTCCCAGCTCTTTCCTTCTCCAGACGCAACCTGCCCATTAAAATAATAGAGCTATAAAATTAAGTGCTTGTCTTTGAGCAGGTTGTGTGTTTCTAAGGCCATGGACTGCAGACTACATGCTGCCACACTGCCACACTGAATCTGTCGCCGTGTGGAAGAGTTCAGCACGCTCTCTCCCTCTGTGTCTCTCCAATGTAATGTATCACTTCAGAGAGAGACTGTCAAGCTCTGACAGTGGAAAAGGCATAATTACACAAAGAAGTAATTTGATGGGGAAGATTATTACAAAATTATAGTTTTGAAAGGCAAGACAATGAAAAGCGCAGGGAAAAATTATTTGAGACAATATAATGGTTTTTAAAATTTAATAATCTGGCACCACTTTGAACAGTTGAGCCACTGCTTTCATTCCTTTTTTTCATTGCTTGCACATCCAGATTACCTAGCAGCCTGTCCTGTCTTTATTTTTGGCAGCAGTGCTAAACCAATCAGGTATTTGTTACTTTAAGAGACTTACATTTTGTCTCTGCTATGATTACACTCTCTCATACTGGATCACATGTGTGTGTTGTTGCTTCCCCCTTGGCAAGCTGAAGATGCTGCCATTTAGCTAGTTACAAATAAGTAGAAACTTCCTAAACCTTTTAATCCCCTGTTTGACAATCTACATGATGTTATCATGTAGTAGTTCTGTAATGTAGTTTTTAAACCTATTTTAATGCAAATTATAGTGATTACCTAATACTTAGACATGTTCAACTTGAATAGTATTATTCAGACTGAAGGTTTGATTGTTATGTTTATTATCTACCTCTTATTGCTAGGCTTGCACATATTTTCATATGACCCTTTTTTGTTTGTTTCTGTAATTACAGGAGAAATAACACCTTTAATTATGTGAAAGGGTTTTATTATTGTTAATACCGTCTTTGTGGCAAGCTGTAATAAGGTATTCACTTGTGAATCTCACTGGGGAATGGCACTGCCTTTCTTTAGCACGCTAGAAAATTTTACTTTACTTACTAAAACAAATAGTACATAAAAATTTAATTACTACAGCACACTGTTTCTTTTGGATCTTTCAGTCTGTCTGGTCACTTACCCATTTTTTTTATGTGCAACTGCATTTTCTTCCTCACATTCAGAAGCAAAATGTTGCCCTCACTGAAATTTTGGATGACATTTTAGAAAAAAAATATAAACATGGCTTTCTGTGGAATAACAAACATTCTGGAAAAATTTCTGCCTAACAAAATTGACACGTAGGTCTTCAGCCTCTTGACACTGTCTCCTTAAAAACTAATCTCTTTCATAGAGGGTCTCAAAACTGTATAAATACACCAGTTAATGGATGAATTGTCCTCATTAAGAATCAGAAATTCTAGCATGAAAGCCAGCTAAACAGAAACATGAAGTCTAGGCTTATTGGCTTTGACACAAAACAATCATTACAATTTCACTGTGTATTCATCAAAACTGTTCTCCCTGCAACTATCTCTTGCAGCGGTGCTTTTGGGAGAGCTGAATCACATACCTCCAGAGCAGTAAAAGAGACAAAAGAGTCGTGCAGCTATTAGTTCCACATTCAAAAATATTTTTTAGTGTCTGATTGCAAATGACCAGAGATGGTGTTATCTGAGAAAAATAAGTTTTGTCCAAGGATGATTAGTATGCAAAGCTGTGTAAGCCCACAGATTTGTTTTAGATGAGTTTTATAGTGCAAGTCAAAAATCAGCCCATGGTTTTTATCTACAAACCTCCGCTGTTACAGAATCCTGGTTAACTCCTTGTAAGACCAAGTGGTAAACAATCCCTTTACAATCCCTTCTGGAACATTTCTGCGAAGGACATCTCATTATATTAAGCCAAGTTGGCAGAGTCATAGATACCGTTGAGCATTTATTAAAGTACCTCCTACATTGCTATAGCTGTGCAAAATCTAATTAGAATGGAAGCCAATGTATATAGCCTTATAAATAAAATAAAGTCCACAGTAGAGACCTGCTGTCTTAGCACATAATCAGAGCGATCATCTATACAACAGATGGCTACTTAGTCAGTTGGCTAAGGGTTACAGTACATTTACATTTGTAAAAATGGATGAGACTTTGTTAAAATCCTTTAAAATAACTGATTTTCCATGATGTGCTTGCCCAATAACATAACTTAAAGGACAGTTTATGGGCTAATTGAAAAGACCAAAAGGGAACTCAAACTGGCTAATTAAGGGGCTGTTGTAATAACACCTTTTTATCTGTTTCCATTTAATATTCCTTGATTTTTACTATCCAGAAAAAATAATGACACTTCACTGAACATAAAGCTTAACTGCACTGCTGCTCTGGATAATCTTCCAGATATTTAACAGGTTTTTAGCCATATGGACACTGCATATACAGCTAGAAAACAGCTTTTATCCAGGTACATATGAATTTACAGGGAAATAAAGGGGCTTTACGTATCTTGGGAAGTTAGGGGCAAGCATCTGGCACCCCAAAAAATATGAAAATTCTCATTTTTATACCAAGTATATTAGAAAATAATCTTCAAATAGTGACAGTTTAAAAATAACAGTAAGCATAGACTTATGAATTCATAATCTTTCTATAAACACACACAGAATACAGAACAGTTGTGGATAGCTCTATAATTAACTGGTTTCTGTGCTGCACTTAAAAGTGTCTCTATATTTTGATACTCGTGAAAATTACAATGTTACTTCCCAAAATGACCACACTGATTCATTGGAGATGAATTTATACAGAATGAATCCAAAATCTCCTAATTTTTTTAGGAACTATAATGAATTAAAATTTGCTAAATTAAGTTAGTTAACACTCAGGGCCAGACTAATCTTAGTAACAGTACCATTGAAGCTTCATGGCTCTGATACAATTAAAAGCTATAAATGTTTAGATAGAATACATTAAAATTTTTCAGAGATAAGATCATTTTTACTTCCATTATTTTATTCATTGTAAAAAAAAGTAATTTATTTACTACACTCCAAAAGATAAATAGTCAACTCTAAATCTCTTCTAAAGCAACTATCATCTCTTATTCTTCCCCAGTGGGACTGAAACCAAAGCTAAGCTCCACTTTTGGCCACCCTGAGAAAGACTGGATGGCAGTCTCACAATTCAGAAGACAACTGCTCTCCCTGTGTCTATCTCAATTAGGACTCAATTCACACCGTGCTTGCAGCTCAGCATCACACCAAAGTTACAACCCAACAGTGCACAGAAAAAAACTTACAAAATATAAATAATGTGTCTCCTGGTTACCTCCACTTCTAAACATGTTGGACACACCTTCGGGTGGAATTCCTTGGCCTGAAAGTACAACATGCATCTTAAACAGCTTTGTAGTGCCGTGTTGTGGAAAGTGGGCAGCATATCAAATTGTGATTTCTTTCTGGGACGGTCCTGGAGCTGTGTGCAGCAGCGTGCACTGCTGTAGGTAGACTGTCATGCTCATCAAATGCTGGGATAAGGTACGTGGATGCACAGCATGTCGTTTACACACCACGCCACGCTTTAGATTGCTCTTGGCCTGTGCCCCACTGAACAGCACAGATACAGATGGTGACAACACAAGACGCTGCTGATTGATCACTCTGAAAGGATTCCTTTTTTTGTGCAAAGAACCATTTTTCAGATGATTTCTGAATGCCTGACGGCCGAACCTTATTACCACATCTGAGGGGGAGAGAAGGAGAGGACAGTGTACAATACTTGCAAAAATGAAGGAAGAGGGTGAGAGAAGCAAAACAGTGCTTGCACAAGAGACAGGGATGCAGGAGACTGTGTATTTGTGGAGATATGAAGGGACAGGTATATGTTCAGATACACAAATTAAAGAAAGCCATAAAAAAAAAAAGCCAGTAGCTTTTAAAATACAGAAAGAAGTGGAAAAAAATAGCCTGGCAAAATGCAGGATCTCTTAATCCAGTTAAAAGGGATAGCTTGCACTGGCAGCTTTATGCAGTGAGAACAGAATTATAATGCACGGTTGCATCAAACAATGCTAAAAAGATGATGAAAGATACTTTTAATTTGAAATCACTGAAATTATCATTGGTTGCACCAGGTTTGATTTTTCATGTTCTTTTGTGCATAGGAACACCATTTTTCAGCTAGGAAGAAGAGAGACACTCCCCAAAAAACGCTGCTAAAGTGAAAGGCAGGACAAAGGTACATGTCTATGATTAGAGTAAAATACCCTACAGAGAAATCAAAAGTTTTCTTAAAAATGCATGATTACCCAAAAAATTAATAACTAAGCTTTGTAGCACTCCAAACATGTCAAGTTAGAAATGTGCTTATAGCACATAGGTTCTGAAAGGACTCGGTATTAATAATAAATTCCTCAAATGAGGACTGAAGAATTTGTGGTTCCTCACAAATGAATGGCAAAATTTTTCAACAATGTGGTGTACAGAAGCAATGTTTTCACATTATTTTTTTGACTAAATTTTATGTTTCCCTATATAATTTTTCAGCATTCGTATTCTTTTCATTTCAATAGATATTTTTTCCTCTTGGTGATTCTACCCTTTCTGGTATTTGAGATAAATGAGAATGGAGAAGAACAGACCACTTGCCTGCAGTGGAATAGGAATTTTCATCTTTTCTAAGGCAAATAAAGTTGAAATAAAATTGAAATCTCTTTTTGCCTCAGATCCCAGATGATTTTTTTTAATTGATTTTGATCTGTTCTTACTTTAGGTTCTAAAACACTTGAATAACTTCCTTTTTCTGCCTACCAGCCTAAAACAAGCATTTGTTTTAGACTTGAAACTAGGTCAGAAACTGACAAAATACGGTGATAGGGCTCTACTTTTTTAACAATGCGAGCTCAAACACTTTTTAGCTGCTGGGGATCCCTCTTTGCCAAGGGCTGCTACAAATTTCCATCTCCTATGTGGGGTGGTGCTGGGCATGGTGACAGGCATGGTGACACTGTATGAGCCCCTGACATCCTTGCTTAGTGTAAGAGGAAAACAACTCAGAGGTTACAGAGGGGATATCTGGTCAGGATCTGGAGAGCATGGAAGAGCTTTCCCATGGAAGAGCAGCCCCCATCCCTGTAGTATTTCCAACAGGCAGCATGTGAGGAAAACATTCAGAATTCCAAAAGAACATCTAATCTAACCTAACCACTCCCTCAAATTAATCTTTCCACATATATCTACCTTAGACCAAACCTGCTTCTAAATCACCTATTCACATTTCTCCCTTCACATCTCTAAAGGGATTCCTTGCCTCTGTGAATGTTAGTGGAGACCAAACTACAAATCATCACAACTATTTCAGACTTCATTCGTTTGCCAGCTATCTTCAGCTCTGGGCTGCTTCTTAAAGTAAACCCCTTTAGACACTGCTGGATAAAGAATTATTTGCAATGCTATGTCCATCAAAGTGATCAGGCTATCTGTGATGTCTTTTTCTACAAAATTGTTCATTTTAATGGATTTTAATACATCGCATTGCAATTTACTCAAAATATTTTTAAATCTAAAAGCCTGTCATAATTCTTGACTGCAGCCAGTGAATTACAACAATTAATCAGCTGGTCACTTCTCACGTTTAACAGATTAGCAATAAAAAAGTTGCAGTATTTCAGATTTTTTTTTAAGTTATGCCTACATTAGCAAATGCCTGAGGCATTAGTGCCTCCTAATATCTTAAGAATAATTACTTGCTATGTGAGAATAACATTTTACCAATGGCTCTTCCATTGAAGCAACCTTCTGCCTTGTTAATGTCATGATCTATTTTAAGATCTTAACATTGTTGCAGCATGTTACTGCAAAAGAAAATCTTTGATGTTTTTAAATACCGAAGGAATAAATACATATTTCTAGTGGTGATAACTTATGATTCAGAATTTTCTTCTCCTTATAAGACCTTGACCTCTCCATAAGACATATGCAAATGTAAAAAGAACTTCACTCAGTTCAACCCAAAATTCCAATAATTGGAATGTTTCATCTCTTGTAAAAGTTATTTATTTAATGTTTTGAGATATTCTGGTTGTCTAAGAAAATACTATAGTATGTGTGGTATATACATACTAATTATTTTCCCTGAACACAGGAAAATATGCTGCTTTTGAAGGTTAGCATTTCCTTGAACATATTAATTATATCCAACCCACAATCTCCAAGGTTGTTGTAATTTGTAGCATTCAAAATTGTATGCCCATTGCAAAAGCATACCTATTTGTTTGCTTGTTTTCACTGATGTTTCTGGCAGAAGGTATGATAATTTTCATAATTTCATTCTAGCATGCAATCACATACAGGCCATTTTGAATGTCATTTATCAAATGTCTAATAATATGATCCAATGTATGTTGAAACTAATAGGAAGCCCCTTATTCATTTTACTGAATGTTAAACATGGCTTCATATGTAAAACAGGAGTAAAACCTATTTTTATACTTGCAGAATATGAAAGTTTGAAATACATGGTGAATTGCAACTATGAAATTATTTGATCTTGTCCTGTTTTTCCACCATCTCTTCATTAGACTATGTACAAAAGTCTTAACAGAACAAAGAGGAGGTAAAGGACAACCTCTATGCAGCTTAGAAATAAGATCTCCCTTTTCTCGGCTGTTTCATGTGGCTGTATGCACTTCAGATTTTAATGTGAAGTTCTGCCTGTCTCTCTTGACATTGTATGTCTATGACCTCGAGCAATTAAGAGATATCATATAGCTATTGTGCATTGGAAAGATATGAGAAACCATTAGAAAGAAACAAAATACATACTGTTGTAATTGTCTGAAATGTGATGCTCTTGCGACATTAAAAATGGAGCAAAAAATCAAAACCAGATACAGAAATAATCAGAATGCTGTGAGGAAGGGGAGAAGATTACCAGTTACCAATACTGCACCACTACAGTATTTTGAAGTCTGTTCTGAGTTATTCACACACAGCCTCAACTACGTTTTTGTTAAATAATTGCAAAACTTCAAATGATTTCAAGAAGGGCTGATTTGGGTCTACCTTTCTTGAGGAACACTGGCCCATTATTTTCTGTGGGTTCCTACAGCAACTACCACTTTAGTTTGTACATTGAATATTCTAGCTGAGTGACTTGAGGAAAATTCAAAGTTGCAGGAGTAAAACCTTAAAGTACACCTTTGTTTCTGAATAACATTTCTAAAGTAGCTTACACAATTTAATAAGCTAGCACAGGAAAGTTCAAATCAACACATTTCACACAATGCAGTTCAAGGAGTGATAGGTCAGAACAGAGAAAAATCAGGATAATTTCCAGGATTTTTGTCAGTTTACAACGCTATATATGACTAAAGAATATCAAAACCAATGCTAACACCTATATTGAATGGTGATACTGCTTATCCACCAAGTCTGGGGCACTTTTTCTGCTAAAGGCTGCAAAACTGAAAGTAAAAGACAACACTGAAACTTCAAAGTAGAGAAGAAACCTTGTGACAGGACGTGTAGCAAACTTAGAACAAAGTTGCATTAAGAAGAACCAGTACAGAGATCTGCTTTGAACCTGTATCAACAGGCCAGAATGTCCTCAGCTCTTCAGTAAAGACATTACTAACTTGATCCCTAACGAGTTGTTTTCAATTTGGATACCACACTCTATTCTTTCTTGTATCATATATAGAAACAGTTTATTGAGATGAAAAATGGCCTCCTTCAGACAACTGTAGTTTCATTTACTTCCATTAATTTCTATCAGTAAAACCCATAACACACACCTTTGTTTTCAAATTAACTAATTAAAACATAACACATCATCTTTGTGCTTTGGGTTGTTTTTTTTTTATAAATATACACAATTTGTGCTTCTTTAACTATTCTTTTTCCTTCCTATATTAATAAGTCTGAGTATGAATTGAAACACATCACTGAACAGTGAAACTGCATTGGTTTCCTTTAAGTAGATGCTCATACTTACAGCAATTTACAGTCCTTTTAAGTGCTTTTCAGTTTTTGGTTTTAGATAGACCTTTTTCTGCATTTGAGGAAATGGAGATATGGCGTGACATTTAAAAGTTGAACTTCCAGAACTTCACAGGAGTCTCTTTTTTTGGTATATTAATCCCCACACAAATGCCGTAATATTTAGCTGCAATTAAGAAATGTACATCTTTGTTGCAAATATAAACACTGTTGATCATCTTAACTATTTGACCATTTTTCACCAGCACTCTCAGCACACTCCACAGGGCTTCTTCATATCCAGGTTCATCACAATAAATAAGTAGCAGCTCTCAGAAGAGAAGATGTGTAGGCATTTTAATCAATGCTACTCAAAGTCTCCAGACTCCCCTAACTACTTGAAAAAGAGAAAAGAAATCTCTTTAGTCTTGCATGGATTAAGGAAAATAAGATTCAATTACTGTTTAGAAGTGGCAATGCTTTCCACATGCCAATTGCCAGCAAACAGTTTATTACTTAAGATGACTATTCATACTCTAGAAATCTTGAATGAGTTCTCTTACACTGGAAAGGAAGCTGGTGTCTATGTGTTATAAAAACAAGACTTAAAACTATTTCTACTCCTTCCAGAAAGTTTGCATTTTGAATAAAATGCAATAAAACTTTAAGCTAGTCAATGTGAGCACAACAGCAAATCAGAACTCATTTTGGAAATCCGCAGCCAGACTTCTATTGAAAGAAACTGCTAAAGACTGACACTGATTAGAAATTAAGAAATGAACAACATAAATTAACAGAAAAACGAATTTAAGTCTTCCTTACAGATGTCACCTAGGTAATAAAACATTTACAGTACCTTAAAGAATATTTTTAACACCTTACTTTACTTATTTTTTGTTTGTTTTACTTCTAGAATGCCATGAATAAATAGTGGCTCATTTTTAAAGCTTGCTATTTAAGTCAGTGACAGTATTTTCACCCATATCAATGAATTGCAAGTTCATTGCAGAAGTAAATTAGAAGTGAGCTTTTAGCATAAAGCCAGCTTTTCGTTTTTACTAGGGCTAGTTTTAACTAGACATCTAGATACTTTGTGGTATTTATAAAGTAACCACAGAGGCTCCCCAAACATTTGATCTCAAGTACAGTTGTTTGCATTTTTACCTTAAGCTATGTCTTTCTAGGCTGCTTAAAACATTTAAAGAACTCATTCTATTTTAAATACAGATGTTCCACTTTTTCCAGGCATAACAGGATGTGCAGAAACAAAGTGTACCTCTTTGAAAGGATAGAGAAGAGTCGGGCTTACAGTATACGATTGGCAAGAAAAGCAAAGCTACAGTCTTCTGAGATTCTTAGGATGTCTGTAAAGATCCTCCTTATAGTAAAAAATTCCCTTACAAACCTTTTTTAGGGTAAAATAAGAGTTCAATTGAAAATCATTACCTTTAAAGATCGTGTTGTTGAAAAAAGAATTTGAAAAGTAAGAAAGCATGAAATTAATCTACAGTTAACCTTGGAAAAAAAGCCTTTAAAAACAAAGACATTAACCCTCACAGAACTAATACCACCAGCAGATGAACATTTTGACCAGACTTCTGTGTTAAATGAAATACTGACCCATGGTAAGACAATGTGGAAAAGATTTTAGAAATGCAACTCAGTTTTACACGTCCTCTGGATCCACAGACTACATTACACAGTTCAGTGCCAAATGGATAGCCGTAGCTGTGAGCTATCGAGTACAGATGATTGCAATGATACATTTCTCTGAGACCTTCTTATCTGAAACAGATAAGACAAGAATTGCTCTATTTATCTGAACTGCAGAATGTGGGGTGTTTATTATTGCTTATCTTAACTTTAGGCCCATAAATCCACTGTTTTATATGTCAATACGTATATTGCAACTTTCCCACTCAGGTGTCTTAATTCACACATGGCCTCCTGCAAAAACTATCCTCATGCTTCCAAAACAGGTCTAATATGAACAAAGTTACCTCTTACACCTAACATCTGTTCACCTCTTCCTACTTGGTATATAATTGTTATTATATTACAGTAAAACCATTGTTATAATTGTTGCAATTCTGTAATTAATGTTGTAATTTCTGGTTCAATTTCAACCAAGTATGCCAAACAGCAGCGATTCATCAAGCCACCTATATATAACTTCTACTTTCATGATGATGTACAAGTCCTCAAGGATTTTTTCCTAAAGATAAGAATTGGTAGCTGGGAATCTGATATGGGTTTTAATGACTGGAAGGTATAACATAATGCTGGAAAGGCTTAACGCTGTCTAATTTACCAAGTGACCTCCAGATACCGTCACTGTGGCCCAGCTGAAGTGATTGATGACTGGAGAGAAGAGGTTAGTAAATATCCCCTAGGTATTTGTGTATAGCATCCTTGTGTACACCCTTTCAAACATCTCTGGAGAGAGGTTGATTTATTGTACGTCTTCAAAAGGGACTTGACAAACTCTTAATCAAGGGATCTTGTATTAGCACAATAACATCAATACCAGTGTCACCTTTCTCCACTATCCTCTTTCTATCCTGTGGATTTAAGTGTCTTAGAAACTTTTTTCATAACTGAATATGGGTATAAAGCAGCCAGCCTGAAGAAAAATACTGCCTGAATGCACCGAAGAAATAAATTACTCTGACTCAGAATTTTTGGATCAACAACTATTTCCCACTTGAGTTCTTTCTTGAAAAATTATTAGATAGAGGTAAACCATGCACTCTTCCAAAATTCCCCAACTTCCTACCCCACTTAAACAAAGAAACATAAATAAAATTTTGAGAGTAAGAGAAAAAGAAGTCCAAGACACTCATGGGAGTTCAACAGATTTAGGTGAAGAGGCTCATCTAGGAATCCTTACCCAACATTAGAGAACTGCAAACAAGTATTTGTTACATGCATTACGGACTTGCATTTCTCCAATACTGTAACATCTGTCCAAGCAAATGCAACAGAGTGTATTTCCTTGGTAAGAGCAATCATGGTCACTGTCCCTAAATGGCTCCAAAAACATTCCCAGAATTTTTAATACATATTCTAAATATATGAATATTTACTATCATCCAGAAAGTTTTCTGCATCTTACAAGATGTTCACATTAGAAAATAACTATGAATTGTCTTCTGGTGGTGAGAGTCAACATGTTTTGCATGAAATCAACACAGCCATGCCTGATCACAACAATCAAGCACTTTGCTGGCACTGAGACATGATACTACTACCTTTATAACTAAACACTTCCACTAAATAAAAAGAGAAGAAAAGGGCAACATGATTTAATATAGTTATATTTAGATCTACTAAGGAACATTTAGGTTCTCATATCTTGTACAGAGGATCTAGATATTTTTAAATTCATACGATATTATTATTTCATACATGTTCATGTATGTATAAACACATAAGGTTTCAAATCCAGGCACTGTGGTGATTGTCAGTGTTTGCTTATGAAAACTTGCTTCTGTTAAATGCAATGACACAGAAAGACAATCAGTTCAGTTACAAAGTAAACTGGTCTGCACTTTCAAAAGCCCTTGATAATTTTAAAACCTAAAACCTGTGTTTCAAGGACGTATCACTAACTACTGAAGCAGAATGAAGCATTCTCATTGTGAGGAAAATTTCATGGTAAAAATAGCCTTTGAGTAAGTCACACAACATTAGCAGAATAATTAGTCTTTGACAATTGTCAAGGACAATTCAGAACAACTTATTTTAGAGGCAGGCTTTTTTTCTTAAATCCAGTATGCAGAGGTATAGAATGACCTGTAAGGTACAGCATTTATTTTCCTTATATTGTAACTGAAATCACCTGTACATTCAGTTATTTGAAAGCTTAGACGAATAGAGTATTTTATATTTACAGTGAGAATCTTGAAGCTCATTGTTCACCACCATAATCCAGAAGGTTTAACTATAATGTACTTCTTACACTGACACACCCTCTCATCTGCGCCTTCCTGTGATAACACCTTGGCTATCTTGGCAGAGCCTATATCTTTGCTTCCCAAAACACTCTGAATATGTTATGTATATTAAAAAATCTGTTACAGGTAAGTCACACAGACTGTATCAAATCCGAAGGTTAAACTACAGCTGACTTTGCTAGACTGCCAGGCGCTTTAAGCAGAAATGTCCCTTTGGGTGTTAGAGATTATTCCATCTGGGAATACAAAGAAGTAGCAGATGCTCTCCAGTACTTCAGAGGGGTCTTCTGTTTGAGGTCATTCACTGCAAAATCAGGCACGCTCTGGTGCTGAAAGTTATGAGAAGGTTTCCCTACCTTCCTGAATCAGGACCTTAATAATGATGAAAATACACAAACACCCACTACACAAAGGACATCAATACTTCCTGCCAAGGACATTCCAAAGTCTAGTTTGGCCATTCTGAGTTTTTGTATTTTTCCCTGAAAGAAATGATAATGCACAAATACAGCATTTCTGTTGGTAACCTCAAGAAAGATGAGTCTGTGTGCCCTTAGGCATTACTTTGGGACAACTTGTAGAGGCTAGATGAGAAATCAGGTGAAAAGATGTCATTGTCCCAAAAACAACTGGCTTACTGAAAAGAGTATAACCACTTTTCTCCAACACATTTCCTGTATCCTGGCACTCCACTGGAGAATGCCACATGTTCTTTCTTACTCCATGTTTTTCTAGAGTTTAGAAACTATATCTTATACTATGTGTCCCACAGCCTCAAAGACAGTACAGCTATTTTCAAAGGTGTTCCCTTAAAGAACTTCTTCCTTTGGCACTATTTCTCAGAGGTACACATTTGGGAAAGTGGCCTTGGTCACTTTCAAAAATGACTGGCCGGTAGTTTCCAATGCTCTGGTGGCTGCTAGCTGCTGTATCCCAGTACAAGCGAGCTTCCAATATTTTCCCTGAGGACTTGTCTTAAGCAGACCAGGTTTCAGAAGCATAAGGCTGTCTTTTCACCAGTCTAGCTCTGAACTATGCTATGTGCAGAGCTAGGAGAATCTGGGTCACAGATTTTATGCTGTAGTATGCCAGGGGGACTTGTTATTTCACTTGTTTGCTCTCCATGGCAGCCTGATGCAACTTGGCATGCAAAAATATGTGCAATGTCACACTGTCCAGGAAAGTAACACACATCACCCCTGGGTGAATTTGGAAGCCAATGGTTTTCTGATTAAATTCGTCAGGCAACACTTGTCTCCCATTTGCACCAGCGAAATTCCACGCTATTCATCAGAGTTCGGTTTGGATATGTGTTCAGGAGTTCAGGTAAGACGAAAAACTGAGATTTGTGATAAAATTTTTCAGCTTATTAGGATCAAGGTTTCCTCAGGAAACCAGGGATTCTTCTCAGGTGTTTAAAATATGGTAATCTGCAAGGATCATATCTGACTTAGGTGATTTTTATGCAACACAAATTAGCTACAGATTGGGGAGATAATGAATCAGTGTTTTGAGCCACTGCACCTGTGTTTTTCCTTTTGAGTTGATGGGTACTGGTTTTCATGGCCCTATAACCTACTTTTTTGTTATATCAGGCACTACTATGAGCCTGGACAGCAGCTAAGATTTTTTGGGTTTTATAATGCATAAAGCTTTCAAAGCTCTACTGCTACAACTAATAAGCAGTTTCCTAGAATAAAATGACACAGCTGTAGTTAAAATTATGTCCTCTTAGAGACTATCAAGCATTATACATCATAATTCCCTCTAACAAGGAATAAGTTTAAAAATTCAGGGGAATCACTAATACCTGTATAATGCTTTTCAAATATTTTTATATTAAATCTTTTAAATTTCATGTGATAAAAGTATATTTTAAAATATAATAGAAAGAACACCTCTGGCTATAGAAAATGGTTATGTTTTGAAGGCATACTGAGGTATTTTATTGTGGCCAGCATTAAACTGCACTAATCTTTTA
Organism: Pseudotriccus pelzelni; assembly: GCA_035584735.1. Taxonomy (NCBI): domain Eukaryota; kingdom Metazoa; phylum Chordata; class Aves; order Passeriformes; family Tyrannidae; genus Pseudotriccus; species Pseudotriccus pelzelni. The sequence continues at coordinate 21,955,711 of JAWMRA010000130.1, read as the reverse complement.
CTTTTTAATATTATACATCTCTATATAATTTCTGGATTATAAGAAGGTGTGATGAGATACTTATTTTGGCTTTGGTAGGTGCTCCATGAATAAGCCATGTATATGAATGCAAGCAAAGCTCTGACATTAAATTGGATTTTTCTCCAAGGGAAACTCTGAGCTTCTTCCTGAGCTGTGTAAAAGCCTCTTTACTGCCACTCAGCTGGGAAAGCTTCTCACCTATTTTTGTACTCATCACAGTCTGGTGGCTTCTCCACTCATATGCAGATGCTTGTATAACACCAGCATAATATATAGCTTTATACACTGCAGAGAAAAAGGCCTGTGCAATTTCATTCTTGTTTCATTTTCTTTTGTGAGCAATGGGGTTGCTTTCAGAATCATGAAAAGCAGAGGTTACGATACACGATATATAAAATAGCCCAAATTACCATCATTCCCAAGCATAGAGCCTCCATCCAATCCAAGCATGGTCATGGCATCATAGATGTCACAAGAGTCTTAATTTTAAACCCAAACAGCTGTGGCACTGCTTTCTTTCTCAGGATGTGATGAAAAATTCATAAAAATGCTGCCTAAATATCATCTTCTCATTTTTCTTTAGCCACCTAAATGTAACTCTCATTCCTTTTCTTCGCATGTATTTGGTTTCTTGCTGTTTTTTCCCGCTACATCATTCCACTCTGATCAGACTTTCTTCACGTTTTAGCTGCTATCAATTTCATCTCCCATAAGAAAGCTACAAAGCAATTCATTGTCTTCATAGCTTTATTCATGCCTTGTTCAGGGGAGCACACACCACTGAGATTATCATGAGCTGGTCACATTGCACAGTCAGCAACATGCTCTGCCCTGCCTGGAGCTCACTAACCCAGCTTCCCCTTGACCGCTTTTCATCCAGCAGTTCCTCTCTACAAGGTTCAGCATAAATGTAGTAGTCCACCCCTCCTGTCAACAAAAAGAGCTCCTAAAAATATTTAAAGTACTTATCATCTACTCCGCTTAAGGTTCTTGAGGTTTGAAAAGCTAAACTGAAGGAAGGAAATGTCTCCGTTCAGTGCCAGAAGCCCAAACAAAGGCTGGTGAAACAAACTTGGGATTTCTTAATCGTGTACTTCATAGGAAACATGAAAAAATATTTTCCATTTCTAGCTTCTTTCAGCCAAGAGCTTCTTTTTTTATCATACATACATACATGTATAGTTGTTTCCCCTCTAAAATACAATCATAGGATAAAAAAGCATTTTGTACTGTTTTTATACTCACTATTATCAAAAGTAATATAAAGACATAACACTGAACAGCTAGAAAATTTGGCCTCTCAAGGCCTGTAAAACTTCTCAAAGAAAACATATTTTATACAGAGCAGGAACTAAATTCTCCCTAAAGCAAGGAAATAGGAACAAGTAAATGATCTCTTCAGGCACTTGCAGTGTCAGGAACACTATCAGTAGAATAACAGTGGAATCTATGACCTGACTTCTTGTTCTGCCACTACTTGATTAACCTTTCTCTAACATCTAACACACATTTCTTATTCTCATTTTCAAATAAGGAAAGGCTTGAGCTTCACAGAAAGGGCAGTCAGGCATGGGAACAGTCTGCCCAGGGAAGTAGCTGAGACACCATTCCTGAAGGTATTTAAAAGCCATATAGATTTGACACTTAGGGACATCATTTAATGTGAGGTTTACAGATGGAATCAATGATCTTAGAAGTCCTTTCCAACTTAAATGATTCTATGATTCTATGATACTTTCTTCTTCAGAACACAGCTGCAATAACTGGTTGTCAAGTATTTCCCTTCCAGTAGCTAAGCTGAATTGTTGTGTTACTTACTGCTCTGAGGATTTGGAAGGAGAGAGGATAGAAGATTATTTTTTCTTCTTTTAATGGTATGCTGCTGATGCAAGAGGTAAGAACAAAGCATGGGATGTGGGAGATGATAAAACTAGTGCTGCTGCCAAATGCTTTACACTACTAAATCCATGCGCTTGGCATATCATGAGTCACCAGTTTTCAACCATGTGCATGTGGGAAGGTAAAAGAGAAGAATCTAGAGTTAGTCTTTTCCTTTAGCAAGAAAGACTAATAAATAATTACATGAAAATCACATTTACGCTGTTTTTAATTTTATATTGTTGTATTATATTTTATTGTAGATTTAGATTTCATCTAGCTGTAGATATAAAACCCCCACAAACAACCGAATTCCCTAAACTATAGAAAGTTTAGAAGAATACCTTTAAAATTGTTCAGATTTAGGTTCTGCCCGGAGATTATAAGATCAAACTTAATGCAGAAACATGCAGAATAAAAACCAAAAATAAACCAACCTGAACGACTCCCTTCAGGTTAGAAGGCTTGCAAATGAAAAATTAAATATTTCTAAATTACTCTAATTTTCTAGATGCAAAGAATACACCTGGTATTTTTATTAATTAGGCATTTCAGAAGCTAAGTGTTCAGGTTGCTATGGTTAAAATGCAATTTCAAGTCGATGATTAGGTGGCTTATTTGTGTCTATGGCAGGAAGTACTGGGAGTCAAGTTTACATTTGAAGTTACGGCTTTTGTAGAGCACCTGGTTACAAAGTAAATAGCCTTAATGTGATTGGAACAATAAAAATCTGTGGGTTTTTTAAAAAATATTATTTTCATACTTTAACAGCTCAAACAGGAGTAGAAGTCATCACCAAAATTACTATCTGCCTGATATCACTCTGTTAAATATCTGTAGAATAAATATCACATTCATTCTCATAGGTGTAAAGAAGGGTCTTAGAAGAAAAGTGGGAAACGGGGCAAAATCAGCAATATCTCAAAAGACAATGGGGTAGCAATAGCCGAAGACTATCAGCAAAGACACAGTTTTCAGTTACTTCCTGTTGGAGCATGAGTCAGTATTTAGATGCTAAAATGTTTATGTATTTCACCACTAAACCATATCAATACAATTGGTCAGAAAATGCAGTCTGCTAACATAAAAAATGTTTGAAAATCTTGAAGTTGTTGAGCGGACTACAGTATATAAGACTTGTAATGCATAAACACATAATTCTGAGAATGTCATTGTTATGACTAATGTTGCAACATTCACATCCAAGTATTGCTTATACCATATTTGTTATTTTATATTCTAACATATTGTCTCCTATTAAAAAGAAATTTTTTCCTTACTAAATTGAAATGTGGCATTAAAATCACATAAGTCACTGTGTAAAAACCAAACTTTTTCAAACAGTACAAACTGATCAAATTTCTTCTTTATATTTCAATCCAGCAAAAGACCTGGGAGACTAGATATTTCTTCAGTTTTTATCAGTTAACAGCTGAATAATAAACATACTTGGTTTTGAAAGAAAATATGGACATACAGTGCAGCTGGGCACTCAGATTAGGCTGTTTTAAGAAACAGCATGTTCTTCGAAATGTGTTGAACAAAAAACAATAGAAGGAGAAAAATATCTAGAGTTCTAGCTTTTACAGTCATTGGATCCAAAAATGATCAATCCTTATTTTTATTACGATAATAAGCAGCCTGGTATTACTTTTTTAGATGTTCAAAGTGCATAATTAATCAGGGACTACTTAAAAGTATAGTGAAATGTGTTTATGTTAGACATAGGGCACATATCAAAATATCTCTCTCTGTTTCCAAGTCCTATCTTTCCTTTGTAAGATTATCTATTCATTACTTCCTTATCTATATTCAGGATTTGTACGTAAATGTTTATGGAGATTACTTTTTTCCATAGTGATAAATCCTTCATCTTACCTCAAGATGGTGGTTATGTATTTGCTACTTACAACATCCTGCATTTATAGAGTGTAATAATAGAATATAAATATTTGTACCAGATGTCACGGCTCATACTCTGGTTTTAAACACTTTTAAACTTAATAGCTTAGACAAACACAGGAATTATCTGGACCTGGACACAGTATGTTTTTACTGGGAAGAGAGAGTCCTGACTGATACCTGATGTTAAAAAAAAGAGTGGCTTGTTTCTTATTTATGAAAAATATACAGGTATGTACATGTGCATGGGTAGCATTAACCTAACACACAAAACTGATTGGCCAAGTACAGTTTCTTAAAATAAAGCCAGAAGCAATTAACCTTTTCCCCTTTTATCCAACTGATAAACATTCACCCAATTTGACAGAACTTCACCACTCAAACATCTTCACCCTTAATTGTGAACTGTGAGTTACATCTTTACATTGTTTCATGGATATCAAGTGCCATGACGCTCAGATTAAACAAGAAGACGCAGCAGTCTCTATCCAAGTATTAGTTACACATATGCAGGTGTTACTGAAAACAGAATTTTCTTCCTCTTTAGTTATGGGTCACCTCATTTCAGTTTAGTACCCACTATGTAAAATACTCAGAATTGGGTTGTCTTAACTTAAAAAAATCCCAGACAGTGCAAACACATGAGAGCAATAAACTGAATGTCAGTGGTTACATCAATAATTTATATAATAAAGTTAGAGGTGAACTTCAAATCTTTTTACATATTCCCTCAACTTCAGCAGCAGATGTTGAGCTGGAAGATAAAGTTGGGCATTCAGCACAAATGAAATGCAAACCCTACTGTTTCTTAGGTCCCACCACATCCATTCTGTTAAACTTTCTGCCACCAGCCCTTCAGTGATGCCCCACTATACATTAAAGTGTTATTTTTACCTCAGTAGTGACACCACCCTGAAGTACAAAAGTGACCTTTAGAAGTAGAGGGGTCATGCAAGTGACAGCTTTTAATATTTAATAAAGGCTTAGAATATATTTTTATACATTCATAATATTGAAGGCATAAAAAGTGATGTTTAAACTTGTCAATTGAAGATATAAAAAGTAATGTCTAAACTTTTCAAAAACTTTTCTTACAGTTGAAGATACAGAGTTTTTAAAATATATATAAAATATATATAACTGCACGTTAGTGGCTTCCTCACTGTTTTCTCACAAATCTCCTATGGCAGCAGGACAAATTTTAGTGGTAACTTAACACAATTTTAGTGGTATCTGAGTGGTGTGAAAATCACTGAGTAGTTCTTGTTCTGTGAGTAAATGAATCTATTCATAAGAGAGACCTGAAAAAAAAGCCAACAAATCTCTGGATTTGCTATGAAGAGGAAGCTACTTTAAAAATCTATCCAAACATAGTAAGGAAAGGTCATGAATATTGTGCGAGGGGTTTTGTGGTTTGTGGGGTGTGGATGGGGTTTTCTTTTTTTTCTTTTTGTGGATTTTTTGTTTTGTTTTGTTTTCTGGGTGGGTTTTTTCGTTTATTGTTTGGCTTTTTTTTGTTTGTTTCTGGGCACCTATATGCTTTTCTGGAGACTTTTTTTTTTTTAATAAGCTACTGTAATATTAATTATATTAAATTTTATTTTCTTTCAGTATTGTTTATGTGCTTCATAATATCACAGTCTGAGGTGATGATTGTTGTAGGCTTTTTAAGGGGTTCCCTTTCAGAAATCTTACACATGTCTTAAGGAATCCAACACTTTCCGTACAGTAGTGTCCTATCCAAACTACTTTCGGTATAAGAATTCAAATCTGTGAATTTAAAATAGTCTTTCAGAGGAATTGATTAGAGGAGAACATAATGTCATTTAGTGCCAAGCATATTTCTGCCTTTTCTGCAGAGTTAATGGTAATGGTAAGATGATGCTTGATAAAAGCTAAAAGAGGCGAAAATGTGAAATTAAACCACTCATTTTTACATTTATCAACAGGCTATTATTGATATATTTTGCAGTTTTCACTCAATTCTGTTAATAAGTGTCTAGGAAATCATTATAATAATGGCCAGTCTTCGCGAACGAAGAACCGGGGAAGGTCTTTACAACCTTCAAGCCTGCGCATTGGATTTTTTAGGTGAGACACAGT